>VXAU01004328.1:0-85586 GCA_013399695.1 Formicarius rufipectus | reverse complement strand
AAAAAAAAAAAAAAAAAAAAAAAAAAAAAAAAAAAAAAAAAAAAAAGAAAAAACGGGAAAACCGCACAAGCCCCGAAAGTCTTCTGTGAGTCATCTGAAAGAGCTCCTTCCCTGGTTTAACCCCTCAGCGCTGCTTCCCGGGGGCTGCCATCCAGTCCCGGCAGCACGGCCCGCCGGCCGCTNAGGAAGCTGTCCCGCCGGGGGCCGAGCGCTGCCCCGCCGCTCCCCCCGGGCTCGCCCCGCCGCGGGGCGCTCCCACCGCCCCCTTCCCGGCGCCCCCGCACCCACCGGCCTCTCCCGGGACAGCGGGCGAGAGCGCCGCCGCCCTGAGCCCTTCCTTGGAGCTGCGCCCGCCCGAGGGACACGGCGGCACGGGCAAGCGGCGGGAGAGGGGCAGAGTCCGCGGCACGGACCGCCGGCAACTTCCCCGCTCCGCAGCCACACGTGGGGCTGAGGCGCGGGCTGGCGCTCCCCGCTCGGCGCCGAGGACGTGGCAACTCCAGCCCGCCCTCCCTCCGCCCGTCCCTCCCTCCCCGGCCGCGGCGGAGGCTCCTCCCGGTCCCGGCTCTGCGGAACGCGGCGCGCCCTCTGCCGCACGCCCGGGGACCCGCCGGGGAGCGATAAGGGCTGGAGAGCGATAAGGGGATGGAGCGGGGAGCGCGGGGATTCCCCCAGGATGGGACCCCTGGGATGCTGTGAGTTGTGTGCGGGGCAAGCGCTCAGGAGAGGGCTGAGAGCGAGGTTAAAAAGGAGAGTGCCAAAACGGGCCTCGCAAACAAAGGTTGTCTTCTTGCGGGGTGAGCAGGGTGGAAGCGCCTATTGAGCTGATTAAACTTCGCGATGGTGGGCCTAAAATGAAAAGGGAGAACAAGCGCCACGTGCTCCAGGAACGAGGACTGGCTGAGGAGAGCAGGAGGACTGCGTTTACTGAGGAGACCAGCTCAATGCAAGCCTGAATTGCAGTTACCTCCGTGCCAGTAAGACCCCCCCAAACACCTGCAGCTGCTTACCAGTTCCTATGGTTTAGGCTGACTCCACCACAGAGATGCTCTGCTTAGACATCTCACCCTATTCCTAAAACAGACAGTAGCTCTAAAGGGTAGAAAACTGGTAGAAAATAGAAGACCTCAGACATCTATTTGCATTTTCTTTTTGCCAGGATTACACGTTTTGAAAATAAAATACATTACTTGGGCTTCAAGGTTGCAGGGTGCCTGACACACAGGTTTTCACTGGAAAGGTCATTTGGGAGGAATCTCACCCTTTGTCCAGGTTAATAACAGCTACAAAACTCTTTCCTAGCTGAGTGGTTTTGTCCTTTCTTAAAGTGTTTCCTGTGAGAGTGTTCATGACAGGCACCTTAGCATAACCTTAATATACCTTCTAATTGAGTGATATTAGCCTGTTGTGTTGTTATCTCCTGTTGCTCTTCTTTCTGCTGAAAACATCCATTTCTTACAGTGCTGAGCAAATTTTTAATCTCAAGGTGCACTGCCAATTTAAGGTTAGAACTTGACTTTGAAGTCATAAAGAACTGCTGTTGCTGGTGTTCAAATAATGCTGAACCGCTTAGGGCTAAAGCAGAGAAGAAATAAAATTGTGTTTTTCTAAAACATCTCTTGCACAGTGGTTATCTCAAAGGGCTTTATGAAGTAATGTCAAGTAAAGGAGCATCTTTAAGCATAGCAGCCATTCCATGCACAAATGTACCTTTGAACACAGAAAATTTTGGCATTAGAGCTATCTACTCCTTTAGCAGACCTATTATGTATGTTTAATGATCACTTGCAGCACCTTGAGAAATGTCCAATAATGGTCTCTGCTTAAGACCATTAAGGAAAGTTAAATTATGTGTATATATTAAATTCCTTCTTGGGCTGACTGTAGGTAAGAAAATGCAGCCAAGTAGATTTAAGGTTCAAGTGAATGTGGGAATCTTTACTGCATATTCCAGTAAAGATGAAAAAACTTTAGAAGTATGTAATTTGTTGGCTATTAATTTATGTATGTATGCTAAAATACTCTCAAAACAAATTAGACTTGAACTTAAGTTTGAGCAACAGATCTGTCTAATGCTGGCTGGCACACAGTTGATTGCTGCTGATCAGTCTGGCTTCAGCGATGCTCAGCAACAGGATGCGGCCACTTAGGGAATACAAATTCATTTCTAAGTCTTAAGCAGAAGGCAATATGGGGGCCATATAGGTTTTTCCAATCTGCATCTGTCCAGAATAGGTATGATTAAGTGCATTTTTGTGGAGCTATTGATTTATTCACCTGGCTTCCTCAAATGTCAGACATTTGTATGTTTCTTGTCCAAGAAAAACAGGGCTCTTTGGAGTATTGATTGCAGCAGTGGAGTCTGCAGTACATGTCAGTAAAAGGTTTGGTTCACATTTTAAGACATTAGACTGTTCTTTATTAAACTTACATGCTCTTTGGATCTAGGTGTAAAAATCTGCTGTCAGAATTATATTATAATCTTTATTATTTATTTTTAATCTAGAAAAAAAAATATTTTGAGATTGAGCTATCAGTATGCAGTAATCTCCCCCTAAACCTGCTCAGAATTTATAACTTTCTTTTTTTTTATGCTGTACTCTAAAAGGATGGGAAATGCTATTACCGAATTCCATATGTTTTCCTTTTTTAGAGTTTTACTTCTGTGACAGTAGCATCTTAGACTTTTAATAAATACATATGGTTTTACATATTTGTATGTATGGAGAGAACAAGAAAAAACCCACAGACAAAATTTAATTGAAGTGCAGTAACTGTGGTGGTCATTATAAGTTCAAAACAAAGATATAATTGAATGGGTGCATATTTGTATACATTACAGTGCCCTTTCTCTTAAGAATTTTTTTATTCTCTGAGAACTTGGGAGGCAAAACCTTCCAGGTTATATCTTTCCCAACTGGCTAAATATTTCCTGATAATAAGAAACAAATGTTTCTTGCCAAGGCTCTTTGGATTTGTGACTTTCACAGACTCCAGCAGTTCTGGACTTCTTTTTCTCAAATATGTGCTGGAGCCACAGCATTCTTACTGCAGATACTTTCTACCTCTGTGCAGTTGCACCTCTGAGTTGTGCTGGTGTCTTTGCCTCTCAAGAATTCCTTTAACCTTTCTTTGATTTCTTTTTGGTTCTACACTTTCTTCAGATTTACTCTGGAGCCTTGTTTTACATCTGTGGGACCTCCCCTAAACCTCATAATCAGAGTCTTCTTTTTCTCAAGTTAAATAGAGACATTTAACATGGAAATCTCATATACAGACTAGATGATCTATCAAGTTTTGGGTGGGACAGATGTACCACAGAAGTGCCTATTTATCTTTTACTGACTATAAGAAGTACATAAAAGATATATCAGATTTAGTAATTTAAAGCGGGATGAGATGAATTCCATCTTATGAGACTTCTCTGTTACCAGTGAAGTCAAAGACAAATTTGGAGTAATTTCAGCACTGAAAGATAAGGCCCAGAAATTTTTATGTCCTGGTAACAATGGTACCTGAGGTGATGGATAATGAATGCCTTTTTTCTAGCTCAGCAGCTACTTCAGAAGACAAGTGATGATTAGTTGTTACTGTCTGAAGGTAATTTGGTAGTCTTGGAAAAATGAGAAATCCACTTGTCTCCTAATTGATGTTCTCAGAGATGGCTTCATGATAGATGCCACTCACTGAATGGTCCCAGAGACTTCTTTTTCTTCTGTAAGGGAGAGCTGGAGAATAAATGTATCAAAGAGATACTTTAAGGAGCACATCAGCTGTGAACTGGAAGTAACTGTGTAGGGAACAAGATCTTAGGAACAGGTTGTTTAAGTAAGGGTAAAACTCAACATTTTCACACTAAGAATGAGATTAAAAACATGCAAGCAAATAAATAAGGAGAGTAATATACCTCTGATAGGACTTTAAAATTGTCAGTACTAATATTGTCTAAATTGAGACAGGATGCTTTCCTGATTTGGGCCCAGAAATTATGGTGACCTCTGTATATAGAGAAAGCCAGAGTAAATGATCACAGTACTTCCTTCTGACTCTACAAACTGTGGGAAAAGCTCTTCAAACAGAAGGTCATGCCATTTTTACCAAGGTAAAAAAAATTGGTTTGTACTGTCACCATCCTGCAGAATTCCTTTTTTTTATGAACTCTGCATAATAGTTTCATAATCACAACAGTTTGCTGAGTGTAGAGCCTAAAATAACTGTTAGAAGAAGATGTGAGTTTTGATAGAAAACAAAAGATTGGATTCATCTGCTGCTGTTAACTTGGCATTTGTAACTAAGACTAAAACACATTAAGATAATATCCTTTCTCCCTAGTACTATGGATCACAGCAGAACTCTTGGACTTCAGAATTCCTTTTTCAGCAGGACATGATAGATAACATTCTGAAAGACTTTATAGAAATATGAACTTTGCCTCATATTACCTGAAAAATACAAAAATATTATTCAGAAACTCCTGACAAATAATTTACATTGTTTACGTTGGATACACAACAGTAACTATCGTATTTTGCAGGCTAATTCTGAAGTGCAAGTTTAGTCTATTTACATTTTATCCACTGTCACAAGTGATCAAATGACAGATAAAAAAATTTGCTTGATAATAATTGAATATGTCATCTGCTTTCAAAGGCTCACAGTTCCAAAACTGAGAAAGGTATAGTGTCTCATTATACTTTATCTTTCAGGTAGCTAAATATTGTGGCTAAAAGATTAGACAGTTTCATCTAGTACCATCTTTTACGAAGTAGAAGGATAAGTCACAGACATTGACAAAGCTTTCTTCAGTACAGACTATAAAAAAAATACTTTAGTAGATCTACTTGTAATTTTTCACGCTGTGTCCTCTTTTGGCACTGAACCATATGAAATTTACAAAAGCAACACCTGCAGCTCTCTAAATCACAGCCATTTGGAAAGTTGATGTCTACATATAACATTCTCACGTTCAATCAACCTGAATATGTTAACAGGTACGTGATTTATGGTGAATCCCTGAAGACATACACTTGAGAAAAGATTTTCTTTGTTTCAAGATGTTTTTCCCTCTGAAGAACCTGTCATACCAGTCAGACTTTCAAACTCTGCACTATAAACACTGTGATGTAGTGCTGAGCAACTTCCTGGAAGTTCTAAATGCTTTCAACTCTCATTGATCTTTTAGGAATTGAACAAAGTTGACTATTTACAGGAAGAGCTGAGACTTTTAAAGAATGAAGTGCAAATTAATTCTATTAGCTTACATGCTTGTAGCTACTTTTAGGTATAGTTTGACATTTTCTATTTTTTCTTCTTGACATAAAAATATACTTAACCAGCAAACACTTGCTGTCACTTCCTTTAAGATTCTCACACCAGCCATCAAATTCTTCTGTTGCTGTTGATGTTAGAGGACAAAATGTTTTGGAGGAACTTATGTGTAAAAAACTTATAAATGTACTAATTCTGTAAGCATTTTAAATTTTTCCAGAATTATAGCAGCCAGATATGCAAAAGACCAATTCAGTTGTGGACTTTTCTTTAAACAATCAGCCTATTTCCAGACCAGAGCTGTTGTCTGCTCAGTGACCTGTTGAAAGATTCAGTAGCATTTGACACATAGGTATGGGTTGCAGCATGTCCTTTGTTCTTTCTGGCACATAACAGAGTCTTCTGCTTCCTCTTGCTTCCCTGATGATCACCAGTGATAGGGGAAGTAATATGATATAATTAAAGGGAGTGTGGGTATCTCCAGATATCATTAAGAAATCAGATGGCAGTATTATCTGGCTTTGTGCATAGCATGTTTACCAGAATGATGGGTCCTTTGCTTTTTTGACATAGATATCACTGTAATTCTTTGTGATGGGCCTTCACATTTGATGACATTGCAAAAGCAAAGCAGGATAGATTCAACCTTGAAATAAAATTCAATCTGTGAGAATAGTGAAACAGTAGGGTGCTTTAACAAGGAAGTGGTAGATCATGTTAACTTTTTTTTTTTTTTTCCCAAAGTAGGAGTTCATATATTTTTTACAAAATATGTTTAAATCATCTGGAAGAAATTTACAGCCCCTGTTCTGAGGCTATGGGCTGGAAACACTGCAGTTCCTTGTGGTCTCAAGAACCATGAATCTGTGAAGCATTTTCTTTCTCGGCATAGTGAGCAGAATTGTGTCCACAGTCCTTGCTTTGCTCATCCTACTTGCAGTTCTGTAACAGAGCAATGCCTGTCACTAAATGTCATCTGGGTGCTTCAGATGATTTTCTGAAGTGATTGGGAAGTTTTCTCTTCCTTGCCCCTCATTTGCATGGGCAAAACTGGACTGATATACCTTTATTTATTTTTTCCTCCACCAAAGCCATCAAAAGTGAGACACTGGATAGGTGGGCTGGTGGTTAGAGAGGGTGAAGATTTCAGACTGGCTGGTGGAATGTCTTTGGGCCTTTGGCTAGGAAGAGAGATTGGTCAGGTTTGGACCATGAGGTGGATGTATGTGTTTATGTCAGAAGGGTTGTTCTTTTTTATTGGTGGTTTATGCTTGCAGTTAAGTGGTGGAGTGGGGTGGATTCTGGCTGTAGATCAGCCGGTTTCAGTAATATCACAAATGATGTCACTATAAAACATTTTCATATATAACATAACAAAAAGAGAATGTTTGGTTCCTGTTGACCTGCCCCTGAGAAGAAGTTTTTAACTTGACTCTAAAGACCACCCCAACTACCACAGTTCTTGAAAGCTTGTGCAGAGTGTGAGGGTTCTATTACCATGCAAATTGAACTAGGTAGTAAAGACCTGTCCCTCATGAAACCAGCCAAGTTTAATTCCAGCCCCCAAACCTTTGTATTTATTAATATCAGGCTTGGAGATTTTAGGAGAAGCATAAGGAACTGTCTTGTATAAACAGTTCTTTCTGGGCTCAGTTCCAAAGTCTTTCTCCACATTCTATCTGTGGATATAATATCTGATACTGTATCTGTGGACATTCTTAATAATTCAGTCCTGTGGATCCCAGAGGCCAAGTTCATAACTTTCCTTTTTTACCTCAATGTTCTCTACTTGTAATGCAAAGATACATATTGCACTTCTGGGGTTTTTTTCAGTGTTGTGAGAAGTGAAGGGGGGAGATGCTCTTAACCCCTTGTCCTTTAGTCTAATAACTTCCATGAGTAGGTGCTACTCAGCATGAGGGACAACAGGAGCAATCTCACCAAGCTGAGGTGGGCACGAAATTCTGTTTTGAAACTGGACTCACATGGCAGCCCACACTCGGGGCAGGGATATTTTAAACAGTACATTCATGATGGTTTCAGATTTGAAATTCTAGCTTTGGATATTTTTCCAGTGGAGATTAACATGATTATGCACTCTAGCAGTTCAAATAATCTTTAGTTAGATTTGGGTTCACTGCTACGTATGTTTCACATTTCCTCTCATATAAAATATTAGGGATTAATTCTTTTCACCTCCACCTATGTAGCTGAGATTTTTTCCTATAAAATTCAATAATAGGAAAAAATCCAATGCATTTATATTCACAGAAAACCAGTCATGCAAAGCATTCGTTTATGAACAGGAGATGGTTACACTGAGTCAATACTAATACACTTACCTATTTGAACATGCTCAGCTACTCAATGCATTATCTAATTCTGCCTTTTGAGATTCTTGCTGGGGTTTTTTGTTGGTTTTTTTTGTTTTTTGTTTTTTGTTTTTTGTTTTTTGTTTTTTTGTTTCCCCCCTGCAAGGTTCTCTTTCTGTATCCTCTTATTCTTGTGTTTTCAAGAACCACCATTAGCAAGAAATGTAGAAGTACACACTGTTGTCATGGAAAACCTGACTTACCTAGACAGATATCTTGCCATCACTGTAAACAAGGAACAGATGCAAGAGTTGCAAGCTGTATTTACAGCTCTGAGACACAGTAGTCTATTTAGTAGAGCTGGCTGGGAAATATTTTTTTCAGTCTATGAAAATCTTGTAATAAGCTTTTCTTATTCCAAATGGGACAGAAGTTTTGCTTATTCCAAGTGAGACAAAAATTTCTTCTCTTTTTGATGGGCAGGAAGATTAGAATTGTCTCAATTTAATTTTTAATTAAAAAAGTAATCCTAGAGGACTTCCCATGTTTTACTTTATTCCAAATACTTTGTTTCAATTTATTTTTTTATATGAGTTTCATCACTAAATGGCATACAGTATTGAAGTTAAACATTTCCAAATTGGAGGATACTGAAGGAGGAAGGTTGTCACTATTTCCTAATAGAATGATTTCATGTAAACCCCCCACTTCTGTAGAAATGGTGCTTTCCAAACAAAATTTGGAAATTGTTGATATTAAAAAGTTTGACTAGTCTAGTTTATCAATGATTCTCAAAGGTGAAGACTATTGGAATAATTTCTGTGACCCTCTGAAATTAATTGAAATATTCTTCTAATGTCTGATGACTGTATTAATAATTTTTCCTAAGTGTTATATGTCAATATCATTTAAAAAAGTGCCCCCACAACTGGAAATAGGTTTCACTTCATCCTAGAGACCTACTGAAGCTTGCCATATCCTGACATTGTTGCCCAGCAATAGAACAGGAGCTGATTTAAATGATTGTACAACCCTCTGTGCATCCAAGGAGCGTGGAGCTGCCTGCTTCTTCCCCTTTAGTTGTCGTTAGAGGTAATTATTCCACTGCGATACACCCGTATGGTTGCTCCTGAATCGTCGAAAAATGTGGATTACCCCAGTGTTGCACTGATCACAGTTTGAAGTCACTTTAGAAGGCACCAGAATGTAATTGCGATCCACATCAGAAAAGTGAGTGGTAAAGATGCTCCTTTACCATAGCAGTTCCTCTTCGAGTCCCAAATCTTCATTCACGAAGCCTAGCCATGATGATGATCATCTTCAAGTAGTGTTATCAACAAATTTAAGAGTGTGTCATTGTGCATTGCCTGCCTAGCATTCATCCTAAATTTTCAATAACATACTTACTAAATTAAAGCTCATATTCTCCCTGGCGAACAGACAAGAAAGCCCCTCCCCTCTCTAGTGCGCATCTTAATCACTAAGTAACAAGTCATACTCTCTCAGGTTGCTGTGAACATCAATTATTTTACGTAGAGTCAACAGCTCCAGCAAAGGTGGTGAGACAGGCATTCAGAGGGCTCTATAACTTCGACATTATGGCACTTCCAAGGGAAAACAAGCTCAAACCTCTAAGGCAAAAGAAGCAGCAAGGGCACTTCTCTTCCGGGCTGCATTCAATCTCGAATCCTTATCAGTGAGCTGTTAGGTAAAACACTTATCAGGAGCATCCAGCAGGCACAGCAGAGCTTAGCCTTGAACCTAATCTAAAGCAGTTTCATAGCAGTACAAGACTTCATAAGACCACAGCTGATACCGGTATGTGTTCCTCTGGTGTTAATCGTTCTTTAGCAATAATCACTGCCGTGGTTTGTTTTTCATTCATGCCGAAGGAAGGAGGGCAGATCAGCCCTAACACTTGCTGTGTGGCGAGGGGACTGCGAAGCAGTGGCTCTTTGGGAATGCAAAGCAGTAGCTCTTTAGGAAAGCTGCTGCTGGAGTTCTGCATCGGCTCAATCACCCTGCAGCTCACCACTGTGAAATGGCTGGTTTCATCGAGCGTGTCAGCAATGTGCATCATTCAGCTGACAACATGGAGAGCTGAGGTTGGCTCATGCACAGCAGTTTCCAGATGATGTGTGGGATCAATTGATATATTCACTTGGGGAGATAAAGCAAGAATATTCTCATCTTGAGCAAGGCTACACTGCATGAGTATTGCCCTCATTGAAAAAAAGAGATGATGGCGGCGTACAAGACAAGGCATGATTAGCGGGAGGGAAAAGAAAGAGAAGTAATGTATCTTTCGGAGGGAATTTTCATTCATTTTTCCTTTGTCTTTTTGAAGATTTTTTTTTTTTCGTTCTTTGTCATTCAGCCCATTTGAAGGCCATGGGAATCTGCTTCCACCCTTTCCCCTTTTTTCACTTACACTGCATCGACTGCACAGCTATAGGTGTAACTTAACATGGTACACAGACTGTTTCTTCTCTAAAGAAGAGGGACCATTGCTTTGCAAATACAGAATTAAATACTCAGGAATTAGTGACTCTTTTTGAGTGTAAAAGAAATGCAGTTGGACACAAGAGGGGATCAATCCCTCTAAGGTTACAGGATACCAAGGGCAAAAGAGCAGGAGTGATGCATGAGGTGCCTAGCAGTAAATTTCACTCTGTTGCCTGGATTCTGAGCCTTCTGGAGCAGAGCAGGTTATTTGGGGTTTGTTTGAGGTTGCATGATAAATAAGAGCAGTTCATGGCTCAGTACTGCTCTTCTAGGCAGTACCTCATCTCTTTTGGTGCAATGAGCTCTTGGCTTTTTTTTTTTTTTTTTTAATGTGTTGTGCAGAGATGATGGAATTTCTCAAGTTTTATGTAGTCAATTGCTGCTATTATTTTTCTGCCACTGGCATTCAGTCTTCTTCATTGTTGTTGCTACATTTGCCACAGGTCTAAATGCATAATAACAATGCAATACATATTAGCATATTAGTCTGCCCAGACACCTGTGAGGCTTTCAACATGGGCCTACATTACATCCTGTTCTCCATACTGGAGAGCTGTGGATTTGAAGGCTGGGCTATTTAATGGATGAGGAACTGGTCAAGTGGATGCAGACAGAGTATTGTGGTCTGTGACTCCATGTCCAGGTGGAGACTGATGACAAGTCATGACCCTCAGGATTCAGCTTTGGGGCTCTTTAATGTCCTTATCAACAACATGGACAGTGGGATTGAGTGCACCATCACAATGTTTGCAGGTGACAGAAAACTGAGCAGGGCAGTTGGATGCTGCCCTGACAACAGAAGGATGGGGACAGCCAAAGGGACCTGGACACACTCGAGAAGTGGGACCATGAGAACCTCATGAGGTTCAACAAAGCCAAGTGCAAGGTGCTGCACCTGGGTTAGGGCGATCAGAGTCACAGAATCATTGAGGTTGTAAGATACCCTCAAGATCACTTAGTCCCACCATCAACCCAGCACCACCATAATCATACCTAAACCACATCCTCAAGTGCCATATCCATCCACATGGCCAGGCATGGGGCTGGGGGCCACATTGTGAGTGTGTGGCTTGTGCCAAGTGGGTGTTGCTTGTGGGACACGATAGGAACTCATCACTCTTGCAAACAGGATGTGTGCTGGATGTCAGGGTGAGCATCGTGCTGGTGCAAGCAGGATGCCTGTGCAGGGTCCTGTTGTGGGCATGCTGCATGTGCCAGTGGGATGTGTGTGTGCAGGACACTAGTACAAGTGCAGCATTTGTGTGAGTGGGATGTGCATGCAGGGCATCATGTGAGCTGTGCATTTGTGCAAGCAGGGAGTGCGTGCAAGGTACTGTCACAAACCACGGACCTGGCTCTCTGCACCCACTGCTGTCACCTGCCTGCTGAAGGCAGAAGCTGCTGCCTTTTCTGCCTCTTGTCCATAGGACCAAGAGGCATGCAGTGCTCCTCTCTCTCAGGAGCCCCAGTCAGGGCAGCAGCTGCCAGATCGGCATCCTTGGACCCACCAAAGCAGGAAATGTGCCGTGCAGGTCATGGGCTGTCTTTCCTGCTGCCTCTGTGCCCATGCTGCTGGGACAGCTGAACTCCCCCTGGGAACCACTGTGGGAGTCCTCACCATTTACCATGCCCAAGGGGTTGTCCCAGATGTTGTAGCTGCCATCATCTCCCCGTTGGGACAGCTCTTCACCTCATATTCCTCTTGGAACAATGCTGGGTCTCTCTGGACTTCCCATTGGGATAGCTCTTGGACTCTTACATTGCCCCATTAGGACAGCTCTAGGTATCTCTTATCTACACATTGGGACAGCTCTTGATATCTCTCATCTTCCAGTTGATACGGATCTTCAACTCTCACATCTTTCCACTGGGACAACTCTTGGACTCATCTCACTTTGTTGTACAGAGTATGTGTCATCAGTGGCCTTGCAGTCCTTGCAGTATTAATCAAACCATCCAAACATAGGACTCGGTTTGTTTCTAGTACAGATACAAATCCTTAATTACTCTAGTACTTTTTTAACTACCTCAGCACATTCTATCCTGGTTTTCTGCACTTCATTTCATATTACACATTTCCACTTGGGGACTTGACAGGAGACAGAAGGAATCAAACCATATTGTCTTGCATAACAGTGGGGAAACTGCCATGTCTCTCATGCAAAAGATTAATCATAGACTGTGTGCTGCCTCTGTAAAACAAAAACCTCTCACTCTAATGGCTTGGAAGTTACGTCCTGTGTCATGCTGTCAGTGTTGGGGCCAAAAGTCAG
The DNA here is from genome assembly GCA_013399695.1 of Formicarius rufipectus. NCBI lineage: Eukaryota > Metazoa > Chordata > Aves > Passeriformes > Formicariidae > Formicarius > Formicarius rufipectus. The sequence goes on along the minus strand of VXAU01004328.1, from coordinate 73,228 downwards.
ACATCTAAAGGAATCGAATCTTTGAAGAGGCAGCTTTTTTCCGTCTTGTAAATCATACTGTGAGTTCCTGCAGTTGATCTCAGAGCACGATGTTTACATGAGACTGTTGCAGCAGACAGGAAGGGAAGGGACAAACTGTTGCTGGGCAGATTAGTGGGGAAAGCCACAAGCAGCACAGGTGAAGACGGAGTAGCCTGATTTGGCCAGGCGAGGGAGCTGTTTAGGTGCAAGCTTCAGTTTTAGACCTAGACATTATCTCTGGAAAATGAGGAGCCTGACTGCATTACTGCTGCCCTAAAATACCTGCGGGGGCCAGGCACTTAGTTGCTATGTCTGAAAACAGCTTGGAAATATGTAAGTGCTGTCTCACCCTTCCACTGTGTTTAATCTGAGGACATAGGGATATGTCCTTAATTATTAACTGGAAAAAGCAGGAGGAATAGCAAGATGGAAAAAGAAGGAGCCAAAGTTTATTTGGGAGTCTTTCTCACAGATCTGTTAAGAAATAATTTTGAAATACATGAAGCCATTCCAGGGATTGATTTTCAATCCAGGAGTATAACTACTCCATATTGCATTTCCTGGGGTCCATCTTGTCCTAAATATCGGAATTGAAGGTAATGCAGCACAGGAGCATTGTATTTGATTCATCTCACCAAAATACAGAGAAATGGCTAAACACAAAAAAATTTGCTGGTAGTCAGGAGGAGGCAAACAGAAAGTTCCTGGTGCAGGGATTTGTCCCATGCTTGCATGGAATGTATAATCTTCATTAAAAAATTCAAAGCTTGCTTGGCATGGATCCTAGCTGTGTAGCAGTTTTTTTAGTGATGATGGTAAGCTCACTCTACATTAATTCCTGGTGGTTTATTGCAAAATGTTCTGTAATGGTGACGTGCTTGAGCTGTTAATTGATTACGAAATGTCCTGAGAGCTTTATGAAAAGAGTAAGATACAATTATTATTGGATCATGTCCCTCATTAACTTTAAAGAAAATAAATGTGCTGTAATTCCAACTGGTCTGTAAATCTCTTTTTTTTGCAAATAGATCCATGTCATCCCTCTTTTCCCTAGTAATACCAATATTTGTTGCTTGTTCAAATGGAAGTACACTCAGAGAGATTAAGGTGCTGAACCAATCTGACTGAAGTCAACCTAAATTGTTCCTATTGACAAAAGGAGTTGGAGCAGTCCTTGCTTGGTCTGTCCAAGTCCAAAAAGAAAGTCTAGGGAAGAGCACAGCAGCCAGGAGACTCTCTGAAGAGAGGGAATATGTGAAAATCTTGTTTCTCCACTAGATTTACTTCATCCTACAACTGTTTCAAGAGCCTAGCTATCTTTTCTTGTCAAAATAATTTCTGCATAAATGGTGAGGTATAGGAGATTGGGACCATGGCTGCAGCTGTACACATTCATTTGGCCACTACTGCAGTACTTGTGCAAACTACTGTCTTACAGCACTTTTCATTCTGTTTTGTAAAGAATTGATAAGGTAAATCCTGCCAGTAAGCTCAACTTGGCAGCAAGCCTTTTCCTCTATTGCTGGTCCGTGCTTTTGAAATCTACAAGGACAACTAAGAGTGTGTAGTTCTGATGGCATCAAAAGCCTATTCCACTGGTTAAGCATGGGCCTGATCCTGCCATATCCCTGATTGATTTGCCATTTTGTATTATTACAAGCCTCTGCTAGGAAGCAAGCCCAACAGGAGGCTGAGTGCTTTAGGTGTGGGTAAATGTAACCTCATGGTAGGTTATTCATGCTGCAGATCTGGTGATACACTGACACTAAAAAACAATAGTCTCTCATTCTGTGTCTTTCAAATTAAAAAAAAAAAAAAAGGAGAGAGAAAAATTAAGAACCCTCCCCAAAATATAATGAAGTATTTGAGTATAAAAAGACCTTTAACTTACATTCCTTGCTCATTGGCAGCCTTTGGAAGCCCATTATTCTCTTCTGTTAAATTTTCCCAGAAAAAAGCTTACATTTCTGGGCAAGTAGAAGGTTATAAAAAAATTTATTGTTGTTCATTTATTTACATAGGATGCAGACCTTTCTAGACACAACAATTATTTCTAGACACAAGTAGGAGAAAATTGTAAGATTTTGTGGTGGTATGGGATTTTTTAAATATCGTAGATAAAGGTTCATAGATGCTGTTTCGGGAGAAAGTCTTTTTATAATAGCAAAGGAAATGTGGGTGTCTTCAGTTTCTTATCCTGAGTGTGCAGTTTTGTATCTAGATAACCATGAGCAAATGACTTATTCCTTGGAGTACTAATGTTAGTCTTATTTCTACTGGTACAAATCTGAAATAACTCCACAGAAGTCAGTGGAGTTACAGTGCTAATCCAGTGTTGTTTCCTCATCTGTAGCAGAGGTTAATGACATTATCCTCTCTTGGGGAATATGTCAAGGATATTTAGTTAATGTTGACTCTGTAAAATGTTAATTAATCGTTAGTGCAAAATTTGTATTGTACAGGAGAAATGGCACACAAGGTTCTCATGCTTAACCCACTCTGCTGAAGACACATCATGATATATTTGCTTTCATTATAACACCTCAAACAATTTTCCCATTATCACTTTCATTAGTGAGGGAAGGCTGCTCTATTCTATTAGGAAAGCAACCAGATGCATGTAAATAAATTAACACCTAAAGATTACCAAGCACAGCACGCGCATATGTCATACACTGTGCAGCTTGCTTGTGTACAGGTCAAAAGAGAGGATAATAAGTGTAAAATAAGCAATTTTGATTCTTCTAGGTAATTTGTTGTTATATATAGACTGAGTGAGAATAAAATATACTAAGACAAAACGGTGGACAGATAAATAATTATTGCCTGAAGTGATCTGCAGCTTTCAGGCAATCCTTTTAATATTTTTCTCATTATTTCTGTATATAATTGAGAAATGTCTTTGTAAGAAGTAGCAAGGACACCCAGCATGAAAGCTTTGGTATGTGTTTATCCAATGCAAACAGGAAAATAACTATGATTCTTTGTAACTCAGAATCAGCAATTTATGAAGTGATCATGGGACACTGTCACAAAGCAAGTAGAAGCATGTAAAACTGCATGACTATAACTTCCACTCCTGTTCTGAGGTTCATGCTGGTAATTCTCGATGCATTTTTAGAAATGAGTGCATTATTCCCATTTTGCAGATATGAAAAGTGATCAGCCTAGAGCAAGTGCTGTGCCTAAACAAAATAGCCTGTGAATGAGACAGGATGAAGCTGTGCAGCTGAGTGCCGAGAAAAGGGCAGGAGTGGGGCTCACATTTCCAGCAGACATCCGACAGAGCCACTCCCATGCCTGCTCTCATACTTAGAAAGAGAAACTTGGTCTACCAGCTCCCATCGTCTACCTACTGACATTAGATTAAGGGTAATAGACAGAAAGATACCACATAAAATAGTATGAGCTTGTTAGAGAACTCTTCCTTGTGAGTGACTGTCTCAAGTGTTTGGATCTCCTGTTTTTCTCCAGATGCTGCTCTTCTCAACAGCATGTTAACACTGACTTTTTGCATTGGATCTTCAACTGACAACTTACCTGTCTGCTTTGTTATCCCCTCTACTAGTGCTGCAATGATGAGGAGGCTGACTGAAATCCTTTCGTGTCCTAATCTTTCCAGGGCTTCAGCTGTGATCTCTTGAATTAGATTTGTAATACACAGCTTTGCAGTGTGGACCAGCTCAGGTTTCTGCTCAGCTTGCAAGGGCTGGTGAAATCAGAGAGTAATGGTTAAAGATTCCTTCTGTCCTAGACGGCATGATTGTGACCACTGAGATAATTTTTTGAGAGTAAAATATTGTTAAATCAGTTCTATATAAACCAAGAATGCTTATACACTGAACTCATGAGCTGGCAGTGTAGCTAGAGTGGCTTGGGCACCGGTTCCCAAGTATGTACACAGGATTCCAAGCTGGCTGTGAGAGCTACATTGATACTGGTTCCTCAGTCATCATGCTACATAGCTTGGTTTTAATAACATGACATAAGAATATGCAAGACTTATATTTGTTGTCAAAACATTTGCAAGAGAAAAACAAAGATATTACCACAGTCACTGGAAATCATACACTGAGAAAACATCTTATTTCCAAAAGTAGGGTTTTGTATATTCTCATGCTAAAAGGAAAAGAAGCAATAATATTTCTGAAAATCTTTAATTTAGGAAAGAAAATAATCAAGTAACTTTTTCCTTAGCCTCAATAAATTAGCACTGCTTTGGCGAACTTGTCCCGAAAATGAGTTCATTAAATCTAAGTGCACACACTGCATAGCAAAGAATCATATGAAAAAGAAACCAATGAGTTTTATGTCCAATTAGGAAAACACTCTGTGGTGTTCTGTGGATTCCAGTGGTGGATGTCTGCCAAAATACATTTAACTAAAATTAATATACTTAAATATAGAATCAGCCCTGACAACAGGGAAATCATCTATTAGAGGCAGTAACTCAAGGATCACAGCAAAATTGCTTGTTAAAAGAAATAATAAACTTGGGAAAATATCAATGTTTATTAAAATTTATTATCTCTGATTTAAATAGACAGCTAAGTAGAAAAGATTAGGATATTCTTAAGATCTTGTAATTTGGCTGTAGTGAATCAAAATGAAAGAACATATGCCTTGCAAGTAGAAAATAGGGCTCATATCCTCCACTACAGTCAAAAGCAAAGGGAAAATTCACACTTAAATGATGTGAGGTTGAGATCCAGAGTGCTTATTTATGCATCACAAAGTCTAGGCTCAGCAGGGTGATCCAAAGAACTGAAATTACACATGTAAGGTCCATATTCTCAAAGAAAATAATTAGACACTTTCCAGAGTAGCCCAGAATGCCATATAAGGGCTTAGTGTCTGGCTGGTAAGAATACTGAGGATAAGAGGTGTCTGAGCAGTTCTCTTTCCCTGGACCTTGGAGCCTTCCCCCCCCTGCAGTGGCCTAACCATGCATGACTCACTCTTTCTAGGTAAATGTATTCATTAGCTTTGAACGGTCATCTCATGTAATGTGAAATGCAATGATAGTTCAGAGCACAGCAAAGAATTCAGTCTTTGCCTGACTTCTGGATCCACTCACCTTTCTCTCTGGGACCACCCTGGTTGCTTTTTATCCAGTCTCATTCCTAGATTCACAGCAGCCCAGCTGGCACAGGCCATGCCCCTACTAGACCGTCCTAGCCTGAGACAGGGCACTTGCAGGCTAAAGATCAACCCCAAATCTCCATTGCCCTGGGTAACAACAGCACTGAAGGAGAAATAGGAGCATCGCTTTTCAGTTGCGTAACTTGTCTGTCGCACTTTAAACTGAAAAAAAAAAAGGCAATCCTTGTGAGATTTATATTTAAGTTTATAGCTCACCTAGTAATTTCTGTTTGCATCATGGTTTTCACAGAGTATGCATCTACTTTCAAAAAGAAGAGCAATACACAGAAGTCTCTTTTGAAGCAGTGAGAGAGCTTCCAAGTCAAGTAGGGGTGTGCTGTCTCCAAGAATAGGTTCTCAGAGGTAAACAGGATTTTGAAGATTAAATTCTTACCTTTCTCCCAACTTCTTGTCTCTAGGCACTGAAGGGATGTCCCTAGAATTCCTTGTATGATCCATTTCTACACATTATGGTAAACTCCATACAAAAAGTCTCCTAACTGTCCTAAGTATGTACAAAGGTCCCATGTGACATATATATGTAGGAAGAGTTTCAGCTGCCTATTTCCAAATGTTTATGGCAAAGTGTGGTCAATTGTACAGCAAGAACTATGTACAGGTGTCTTTGACCAGATTCTCCACTCAGAATGTTAACAAACACATTCATATAAATTGATAAAGGAACAGCAGGAGCTGTCTGGGAAAATCTCTAGAACTGTCCAAAATTCCTACCTGGAGAGCTGCTGTGAAAGTCAACATTTTAACTGCAAAGGTGGCTGCAAGTCCTGTCAATCACCTTGTCTCAAGTTGGACCATTGTTTCAAATCAATCTAAATCCTCGACACAGGTGACTAGCTGGGGGGCTCCTGGACCACCCAGGGAACTCTTGACTTAAGGGCTCTGGGTGTGCATACGGGTACAGCCCTGACACCCAGCTATAGCAGAGTTGCAACAAAGGACAAACCTGAGTTTCATACTTACAACTTCAGCTCCATAACTCTTGTCATATTTCATTAGCTCAGTGCCCAGTCTGTATGGTCAGACATGGACAGTATGCTTCAATATACTTCCCAAGTGCCTTCTTTTCTGTATTATTAGGATTTCTCAAAACAAAGCCTCATATTAAATCCTTAGTAAGGGAACTGAGTATTTTAGAATGGAGATTAAAATACCATATCCAGTATGGAAGCTAGCAAAGCAAGAAACTTCCCTTTTCAGTAAATCCAGATATTTGTGCACCTCCCATCCCTAGAGCACCTGAAGGATTCATTGCCTTTATATATCATTAGTACTAACCTCATTTTATACTTGGGTAACAGAGGCTCAGATTTTTTGAGTCCCAGTCCAGTGTTTTCCAGTAGCTCAGGCATTCTGTTTTTACCTGATTATTGTTTTTTCTACTAATGTTGTTTTTACACATAAGAAAATCAAGAACAGAAACATTTAATTCTATCTCCATTCTTAAAGCAGTGCTCATTTACATGGAATAAAATTTGACTTTTAGCAGAGGGCTGAGCAGTACACCTAAGAATACTGACAAATGCTGATTGGCCTTGTTTGCATAGAATTTAACCTTGGTCAATCTTTTTCATTCAAAGACTATCACTGTTTGGCACTGATTTATGCCTAGCTGTTCTTAGCCACCTGCAGTGGAATAAGATGCATGACTAGCCAACTCAGCCTGTTCAAGAGGAAGCTAACAGATAATCTGCAATAAAGCTTTATTGTTTTCTCAGTATGTGTTTACTCTGCATCACAGAGAATCCATTTGTCAAATATTAATTGAATTCTCCAACATTTGGTATATTTGCATAACTATTATGAAACAGAGCATTATCTCCCCTGGTATCATACCCATTTCCCTTAGATGGTGTCTCTTTGATCCATTAATCATGTTTCCGGTACCCTCCCACAGAAACTTAATTGCTCACATCCTGCAGAACCCACTCACAAAGAAAGAAATTAGCTCTATGTAAATCTAAGGTTATTACCTTGCCTCTATAAATGTGAAACAGTTAAATTACCCTCTAAAAAGGACAGTGATAAAATTCCAGATGAGCATTGATCACCCAAGGAACCAGACTGAGGCAATTTTATTGGACCAGTGGGAAAAAAGTGTTTTTGCTCTACCAAGGACATTGGTGGGGCAAATGATACTGCTATGTCTTTCTCCACTATTGCTGACTCCAGTGAGGCAGTTCAGACAAAACCGTGGAAAGCAGGGCACTTGATCTCCAACTGCCACTTCTCTCTAACCACAGAAGAAAATAGTGATGTCTTTTTGCAGAACCCTATGAAGTTGATGTGTTGCACGTACTCTGAGTACACTAGATGTTCACACATACGCACGCGCGCGCGTACACACACACACACACACATATATATATAAAGTAATTTCTGAATCTCCTTCAGGTTTAGATTCTGAGCCATTCAGTCCTGTCAACATTAGAACAGCTTGAGCATGTAAAGATCAGCAAATCTAGAAGTTTAGAGCTCTTAGGAATTAAAGTTTTAACAACTCCTAGACTTCAGTTGCTTAGCAAGGCTGTTCAGATCAGGATTCTGGAACTTTGATTTATCAGATCAATCCAAAAGAGACTAAGCCAATATCAAAGGGACTAAAATATTTAATTTGCCAAGCTAGCATCTAAGTCATCAATAGCTTCCCTTACACATTTGATTTTCTCAGACTTGACTCTAAGTTTGTCTCTTTAAAGTCACTAAAGATCTTTTGTTCTTTCATCCCTCTTTGTCTTCTAAAATAGAAAAATTATGACAGAAAATGTCTCCATGTCTTTTTTTTAAGACAGATTGGTTTCTGTTAAAAGAGTAAAATGAGAGCAATAAGAACCAGTTCCATGTTCACTGTTCCATGTTCACTGATTTCTTCAAAACTCATTTGTTCACTTTGAAGCTTTCCAAGTTTCTCCTATTGATGCAAATTCATTCTCACTCCTTGTAAATCTTTCTTCACCATCCATTCCTTTTGTAAAGTTCTCTTTGAAACATATTTCATCCATAAAGCCTTTTAATGACTTCATCTATATAATCAGTTTCTTTCTACTAAAGAAAACATCAAAGTTAATTTGCAGCATAAGAGTAACTGGGTGTATTATAGGTCTGTCTGATCATGTAGTCTCTTTGATTTAGACTGTGAAGGTCTTGATCAAACTAGGATCCACTCTGTTACACTGTGAACATTTTTGTTGGCATTCCACAAACAACATTAAGATATTATAACAAATATCCAAGAATAATGACATGTGCTTTCCCAAGAGGAGACCTGCATCCTGTATCTTATCCTGTTATGTCACCTACAGTAGAGGTAAGTTGTCAGAGAGATAGCAGAAGTGAGCATTAAAGGAAGGGGAGTATCTAACAGATGTTTTTAGTTGCTTTATATATTTATGATTAATAAGGCATCAAAAAGGACTCTGAGATTCTATGATTGAATTGGTCACTATGTTGGCAGGACCTGAACATTTACTTCTTTACCTCTATCCAGAACCTTAAACCTCTTCTTTGGAGACTTGTAGACTTAAAAGCTTTAAGCTATTCTTCAAGATGTTTTTAGCATTAATTTTATTGCTTATAGCATGACATTTGGATACACATCTGAGAGAAACTGAAGCTTGTGAAAACTCCAGTGCCTCCTGTATAAAATGTAATAAACATAAGCCATCAAATAGAAGAGGAAAACAATACAAAACAAGCCAAATTATATTAAGGGAAAAGTAATAATTTTTAAATTAGAAGACAATGACTTTTCTCCTTTCATCTGTGCTACATGCTGAAAATACAATGCTTACTAGCGGTATAGGACTTAATTAATAAATAATTTTTAATCACATAAGAAGAACTTCTTCTATAAGGTAAAATTTTAAGCCATTAAGAATCTTGCTGGAGTAGAATCTGTTGTTTAAAGGAAATGTCAGAAAATCCAGCACTGCTCTATTTTCTGCTTGAAACTACCTACAATAAAGAAAGGAATGTTCAGTATAGTTTCTGAAATTGAATAAAAGTAGATATTACATGAAGAAGCACGGGAAGGCTAGCCAAACAATATGGCACAGCAGTTGAGAAAATCTGGCAAAGACCAGCTGTAAACTCACTGGACTGAGCATAATTGCCCTATTAGTGCACATAGTTACTACGCACATTTTAACAATTGGAGAAAATTCTATGTGTGGTTCCCATATGTTTTAGAAGGCTGAATGCAGATTACAAGAATTTTAGCAAATTAAAGTGCACAAGCCAACTTTGTGTTGTAGAATTCTTACAGTAATTAGGCAGACGAGTTCTGAGGACATGCAGCACCTACACAAGGCTCCTCTTTGTCTGTAAAAACCTGAATCCAGATCAGCTCTGCTGGCTTCAAGCTTTGGGAGAGTTCATTTTTTTGAGAATTTGAGAGCCCTTTTTACATGACCTTAGGCAGCACCGTGGTTCATGCATGAATAATATGTTTGTAATCACTTGGTGCTGCTCTTACCACCTCAAGGCTGGTTGTTTTCCACAGACACAAACCATTAAGCAGGGCTAAGGATGCTGGATGAAGTCCCAGGAGCATTCATGAAGGCCAATGGGCATTGCTTAAGGTTGCAGTTGGTTCCCTAATAAGAGTTTCTGGATCAATGTCATAGGACAGCAAGTTTTTTTTGTTATCCCTGTAATACACAGCACCATTTATACCTAAAACCACATCTGAATTTACAGCCATTTCTTTGTCTTTCGAAGACAATAATTTTAGGACATACATTGTATTTAATTTAATTACACATAATTATCCTTTTGCCAGCTACAGAGCTTTTTCTGCCTCATTTTTTTTTCTTTTAGCTGTAACATCTTTTTTATTAATGTACGTTGAAAATTTATGCAGGCACAGCTCTGGATACAGTTGCTTTGGTACTGGAAGGCATAGCTTAGCATAGCAGCTTTCTATTACATGGCACTGAGTATAATAACAAAAGCTACCCTTCCACATCTGTCAAGAAAATTTATCTCCAAATCAGTCTTGGGCAGAGGCTATTACAGCCTGTGCTTGCACAGGCTGACCATAGTAGATTAGTCAGTCTCAAAGATAAAGATTAACCCTTTTTCCTTCTTAAGAAACTCCATCTCTTTTTGCAAAGCTTACACGTAAACACACTTAATGAAAACTGTTTAACAAAAGCACTGCAGTTGTGAAAATGTGTGAACTGGAGAATTACAAACATTTTTTTAACCACATCCTGTTAGTTCCTGGCAGAAACGGTAATTAGACATCAGGTGTCAGGGGCTAAAAGAAATAGGACAGCATGGGAGAAGTAATCACAGATCAAAATAAAATGAACCACGGGGAAACATTTAAGACTATATTACAGTGTGGTATGTGACACTGAGGAACACTGAATGCAGAGAAAGGCCAATTCAAACTGAGATCTCATTTCAGTTTGATACTTCAGTTCTGAGCAAGAAGGAGACAAGAAGCAAAAATCTGCAGTACTGTCTAATGAGGTATTAGAGGACTCAGGGCAGGGGGGTTAGTGTCTGAATATGACACTTTCTTTAAAGCTCTTCCTTCAGGGGTTTTCAAGGAGAATACTTAATTCACACAGGGTGCCGAGTCCTGCACAAGGGTGAGCTGTCAGGTGTTTGTACTGTTCCATTACTAGATCTTAGAAAACCTATGAAACCAGTGCTTCCCTCTTGCAGGTGCAGAAAAGCCTGCAAGGTCATCCTTCCCTTCTGTGAGTGAGGGACATGAGTGGGCAGCAAAGAATTTCTAATGAAGAAAGGAGCAAATGCTCTTGTGTGGCAGTAAGAGGTACAGGTTGCATATGCTGTTTTGCCCAACCTGCCCATGAGACAGGGAATCTTTTCTCTCAGGCCACACAAAAGCAACTCCAGCCTCACTAATCTCATATTCAGACTAAACAGTGCCACAAAGCACACAAAGGCAACGTGCCTGTGCCAAAATCTCTTGCAATGGAAGAACCATCCTGTGATAGGGAAGTACAGACACTCCCACTATAAAAAGCCACTTTTTGGAACAGCACAAGGCCTGTACTGCGATTTGAGATCCTGGCCACACACCGCAGGCCACCTCAGCAGCAGGCTTCACAGTCATACAAACCCTCTTCAACTTCAAACACATGAAACTAAAATGGTTTCTTTCAAATCTGTGTTTCCACCAAGATTCACTCTGTGAGATATTATTTATGTATGGAAAGCATTCTGTTCCTGAAAAGAAATTCAGATTTTCCACCAGCTATCTTGTGACTTTGTAGGTAACTCCTGCAAGTATAATTCTTTTTCCCCAGGAGAAATGTGCCCAGTAATTGGAGCTCAGGGGAGCCAGTACCTTCAGTTTTATATATACCTGACTAGATGCACCAATACTGTTGCATCATGTATTTCACCAGGGGAAGGAATTAATGCAGATCTGTAATTCTGTATTTCAAACAGGTGTAGTAAAAAGTAGAAAACAATAAAGTACTAAAATTGCTGGGTTTTAATATATGTATCTAAGTTAAGTGGTTAGCAGAAATAATTCTGCAAGACAATGACAGAAAATACCCTTGAAACAAAATTCTTATCCAGCACATGTAGGTTTCATAATATTCTTTTTATCCAATAGTATAATTGAAGAGCATATATTTGACCCCTTTCACATTTTATAAGTAGAGGATTCTAAAATCCATAATCTCAATTACTCTCTTAATAGACTACCTTCAATTTTTTTTTTTTACACATTGACCTGTGGGATAAAGCTATTTAGAAGAGGTGTTATTGTGGAGAGCACTGACATAATGAAAATGCTGAAGGACAAAAAAATCCAATAAGGAGACTGGAAAACACATTTGAAAGTGCACTTCTCAAGTTTAATTTATTCAATATGCATACTGTGAAACATCTGGTGTCTAATGTACAATCAGGTACCGGCTATTACCGCCAGCAGTTTGCAGCAAGTTGCAAGCACTTGTCAGAAAGCAAAAGTCTGTGCACAAGAAGGCAGTTCAGCAGTGAAATACAAAAGGCAGGGAAGAGAGCAGATAAAGCTGCTACATTACCTTTTCTCCCTATGCTTATATATTTTCAATTCTGTATTTTTTTTATCCTGCTTCCTGTGTAGCCATGCATCCATGTGCACCAAACCACTGAGTTTTACCGAGTAATTGGATAATGGGTTACTATGAAAGTTAGCTCCAAGTACAAGACTGCTTTTTCGAGGCAAAATTGCCATAGAAAGTAGCTACATTTTGAACTCAAGTTTCAGCGTCAGACAACTAATTATCTTCTTTGTCCTTGGTTGATTGTGATTAAAAATCCTTTCTTCTATTTTTGCAGCAGCAGGTCAGACCCTGGGAAGGGGCTCCATGCAAAGAAACTGCCTAGCATAGCCTCTCTTGCTTCATCTGTATGCGTGGCATACAGACAACTGTAACATTTGCATTCCTCATAAATCAAGGATATCAGACTTTCAAATCCCAACTGCTGCAAGTCTCACACATATGATAAATGGTGTCTCTTAAAAAGAAAAGTGAAACATAAGGAAGAATTATAGAGTCATATAATGGTTTGGGCTGGAAGGGACCTTAAGGACTGTCTCATTCCAAGCCCATGCCGTGGGCAGGGACACCTTCCACCAGATGAAGTTGCTCAGAGCCCCATCCAGCCTGGCCTTGAATGCTTCAGGGATGGGGCATCCACAGTTTCTCTGGGCAAAGTGTTCCAGTGTCTCATCACCCTCACAGCAAAGAGTTTCCTCCTGGTATCTCATCTAAGCCTACCCTCTTCCAGTTTGAATCCATTTCTACTTGCCCTGTCACTGTATGCTCTTCAAAAAGTTCCTCTCCAAAGAAGTAAGCACAGAAGCCAGCACTTATTGCATGACTTCCAAGGAGCAGTTGGCTAAAAATGTGGTTTACAGTGGAAGTATCAGCCGCAGCAGCTGTATGCAAGCCTGGAAGATGGGCAGAGCAGCACTGCAGATTCAGAGGGGTCGGAACCAGGTGGTCTTCATAGTTCACTTCCAACCCAAACCACTCCATGACACTCCTCTTACTGGTGCAGTAAGTGCTGAACAGGGGACCTACAGGGAGATAACGTTACTGAGGTAGAACTAGCAGCTCCCTCAGTACTTCAAGCTTAGCCAGCACACCTCCCACAAGAACACGTGGAGACGCCGGCGGCTGGTGTAGTGCTGTGAGACAGCCGGGGTGGCAAACCCGTATACAATGAGACTGGCCGAGTAGGCGAGCACGGCACCCACGCCCCTCAGCCCGCCCGGAGCTGACAGCGCACACACCACCTCCAGACGGCGGCCAATGACAGTCGAACGCCTCCCTCGCCCACAGAGTCCTTTTTATATTGCGCGCGTGCGTCCCCGCCACCTCTCCGAGCCCCCCATTGGCCAGCGGCGGAAGGGGGCGGGGCTCGGGCCGCAGAGGGAGGTGGAAGGGCGCATGCGCTCTTGGCTGCTCGCGGCGGGTCGGGGGTCACGTGGGGGCCGTTGGCGGCGCGGCGGGCGGGAGTGCTGAGGCGGCGGGTACGGGAGTGCAGCTCCGCGCCGTTCCTTCCCTTTTTCTTTCTCTTTTTCCTTCCTTTCCCTTTTTCCTTTCCCTTTTCACTCCTTTTTTCCCTCCCTTTCGCCTTCTGTGGGCCCAGCTGCGGCCCCGGCAGGGGTGGCCGAGCGGGCGCGGTGCGTTGCGGCTGGGCGCGGGCGAGCGCGGCGTTCGCGCTCTGCGGCTGCTCGTGGCCTTTCGGGGTTCGGTCTGGGCTTTGCGCTGATCGTCGTCTGCGTTTATGGTCTCTTTGGGAGCGTGTGTGTGTGAGAGAGAATGGGGTAATTTGCTCCTTGGTTACGGGCCGTCCTAAACTTGTTTTGTGCTCGTCGGCCGAGTAAGGGAAGGCTGGCGGGAGCCGTGGTGCTTCTGTCCCTGTTTATGCTGTAACGAGCTTGGGATTCGTTGCTTTAATAACTCTCTACCAAAAGTATCTTATGGTTAATTATTTCGATTTTGCACTTCGCCTGATTTATTTAGAGTTTTGCCATTTTATCTGCGGTATTGTATCTGTATCTATATACTAAGGTTATACGCTATTGAAAATGAATTTTTCATGTGTCACATGTTGGTTAAATTGTTAGTGCAGTGTGAATTGTTCACTGGTAAACCCACTATTTTTTAGAATTGCAGTGGCTTGTTGAAAGTCTCTGTTGGTTTGTTTTGTGAGAGTACTTTCAGGGTTATAAATATTTGAAGATGCAATAAAGATATTGGGGAAGGAGTGTGAAATTTTGGACTAGGCTGCATATCAGATGAAGAAGTTTTTGTTGTTGTGCAGATGAAAATTACAATAGCGAGGAAAATGGGAAGCAGTCTGTAGAACCAGCAGATTTTGGTTTCACAGTAAAATCTACAGAGAAACAGAATTTGAAGTGGCTGCTTGAGAAAACTTGAATAAAAAAAAGTGGCAGTAAGCAATTTCGACTTTCTGGTGCAATGCTTGGCATGCAGACTGTTGTTAGGGTTTCACAGTTTTCAAGGCAGAAAACCTTGGAGCGCAGCCAAAAACAGTAACAAACTTGTTATATCATCTCTTAATGTCTTCTGTACAGTGGCTATGAGAACATTTCAGTACAAATCACCAAAGTGACCAGCCTGTTTTACTGTGTGGTGTGCTTTTCACTAGTCTGTGGATTTGGTTTTTGAGTCTTGCTAGGAACAGAGTGGTGTTCATTATTCACTGTGCAAATGTGCATGGCTGGTCTACAGAGTAGAATGTGATATTATTGCAGAGTTTGATGCATGGCTCAGAATAGCTCAGAAGCAGTACCTTTTGTGACTGTGACAAAGACAGTGCCCATGTTGATTATAATTAGGAGCATGGAATCATGAAAGTTGGAAAAGACCTCTAAGACCATCAGGTCCAACCAACAGTTGGAATAGATGTGAACAGTTGTAGCTCTGAGATACCATGATAGATTTGGTAGTGTTATGTCAATACCTCTTTCTAGTAACTGCTTTACCTATGAATTTATGCACAATTTCTATTTTTCTTTGCATTGTTCTCAGAGAAGTTGATTACTCTGCGTATCTGAAGATGAAGAGGAAAGTTACAACAGCTGGGAAATTGAGGCATAGTCCTAACGAAGAAGCCATGCTTCTGAAAGAAGAATATGAAAGAAGAAGAAAACTGAGGCTGCAACAAGTATGCCTGTATTTTTCTATGTTTTGTATTTAATTTGATGCTGTAACAAATAATTTAGAAAAACTAACCAAAAAAAATATTTAATGTAAACTAAATTTCAGGGTAATAGTATTGTAAAATCATGGAATTGTTTAGGTTGGAAAACCCTTCCAGATCATCAAGCCAACAATTGGGCCAGCACTGCCAACTCCAGCACTAAACTGTGTGGCACCCTAAGTGCCACATCTACACATCTTTTAAATACCTCCACCGCTTCCCTGTGCAGCCTGTTCCAGTGCTTGACAGCCCATTCTGTGAAATAAATTTTCCTAAAATCCAGTCTGATCTATCACTGGCACAACCTGAAGCTGTTTCCTTTCCTCCTGTTGTTATTTGGGAAAAGAGTATGAGCCCCACTGGCTACCACCTCCTTTCAGGTGGTTGTAGAGACCAGAAAGGTTCCCCTTGAGGCTTCTTTTCTGCAGATTAAACATTCTCAGCTCAGCCACTCCTCATCAGATATGTGCTCTGGAACCTTCCCCAGCTCCGTTGCCCTTCTATCATTCCACTCCAGCATCTCAATGTCTTTCTTGGAGTGAGGGACCCAAAACTGAACACGGGATCTGACGTGTGGCCTCACCAGTGTTGAGTACAGGGGATAATCACTGCCCTGGTCCTGCTGGCCACACTACTGCTGGTACAGACCAGAATACCATTGGCCTCCTTGGCCACCTGGGCACACTGTGGGATTGTGGTCAGCCATGGTTGACCAGCACCCCCAGGTCCTTTTCCACTGGGCAGCTTTCCAGGCACTTCTCAAGGCCTCCAAAATATAATAATTCAGTTTGTGATGGATTTTAATTTTCTTGTGTTTATTTACCAGAAAGTGCATATTTGTTGGTGATACCTTCTCTGTTTGTTAGATTCATTTGGGCACCTATTTCACAACATTTTTCCCTACCATTTTTAGTTGGCTTTGAAGACACAGTTGTGTTTCTTCTGTTGAGATGTCATTTGTTAACGTTTCCTACCTATTAAGAGTGATCCAGGTGTTTTCTCACTGGTCATGCAGAAGAATCATGACAACTACAGTTAATACAGAACCTCACAGCTTTCTGCTAGACAAACTGAATTCATACAATATGTCATAGCTCTAAATGCTTTCGGTCCTGCTTCTTTTTGAATGTCTGAGTACCTTTGAATTGTTCAGAACATGTCAGTTGATCATCTCATTTTTCTTTCATTTCTGTTCTGCAGTTTGGCCACAGGGCTATTTCTCTGGGCTTTTTTTTTAATGTTTTTTCTTAACCTTCTCTGCTTAGTCCTACACAATCTGTTAAAATCTTTCACATCTTTAAAACATACCTATCTCCAAAACATTCACCTGTCTTGGGCTATTTTCCTATATGTTCTTCTCTTTAGTAAAGAGAATTTTACTGTCAAAGTGGAAAATAAAAACTTAGTAAACAGACTTCGATTTATCAGTGTAGTTGTTGATTATCTTTAAACCATGTTGCATTGTAATAGGAGTCTTTCATAAATTATTGTGTTGTATTTTTGAAGGGAAGACTATTCCAAGCAGATTTTCCAGTTTATTTATCAGTTGTGTGTTGCTCTTTGGACTTTAAATGAAGCATTTAACTAAGAATACCTTTATTATATGATATGCTAATTTTTGAAAAGGAGAACAGAAACTTTATTTTCTGGACAGATTGTTAATAGAATAGTAGGATGAGATGGAAAGCTGGAAAGAGGGTAGACTATGTTGTGAAAAGCCTTGCTGCAAAAAGTATTGTCCTTTTTTAAGTTACTGACAAAACATAAATGCTATTTCTACAGGTTAGAGAGCAGCAGAAGTATATCGCCTTGCAGATAAGGCAGAAGGTAAAGCAGAGGAGAGAAGAACAACTGCATCAGTTAGAGGAGGCACTGAGAGCTGAATGGCAGAAAGCACAGGATCAAAAGATGAAAGCACTTGAAGAATTGTATCTATCAAACTTAAGAGCAATTGGTGAGGGTCACCGACAGGCCAAGGAGAATGTAAGTGAGCCTAATACTGTTGGGTTGTGGTTTACCCCCAGCTAGCAACCAAGCATCACACAACTGCTTGCTTGCTCCCTGCCAGCAAAACAGGGCAGAGAATTGGAAGGGGAAAAAGATAGAAAACTTGAGAGTTCAGATAACGACAGTTTAATAGGCATAGCAAAAGCTACACACAGAAGCAAAGCCAAAAACCGTAGAGAATTAAGTCACTGCTTCCCATGGGCAGGTAGGTGTTCAGTCATCTCCAGGAGAGCAGGACCTCATCGCATGTAATGGTGACTTGGAAAGGCAAATGGCATCACTCCAGACGTCCCTGTCTTCCTCCTTCCCCCTTCTCTGTGTACTGAACATTGTGTCATATGGTATGGAATCTCCTTTTGGTATGTTTTATGTCACCTCTCCCAGCTGTGTTTCTTCCCAGCTTCCTTGCCAGTGTGGCAGTACAAAAAGCAGAAGAGGCCTTGTCTCTGTGCACATCCTGCTCAGCAATAACATCACTCCATTATCAACCCTGTGTTCATAACAAATGCAAAACATAGTTCCACAGCAGCCACTGAAGAATATTAACTCTACCCTTGCCAAAACTTGCACTTATTGTCAGAGGAATTTATGTTCTTAAATAGCAAGCTTGCTGTTTGGTTTGGAATCCTAATACCTAAACAGACTGCTTAAGAATGCAAAGTTAGAAATGGTTGCATACTTTTTTGCAGGTATCTTTCCACGAGGCTTCTCTGTAGGCCCATCTACTAAGGCTTTTGCTGTGCAAATTGTAGAAGTTACTTTTTATGTGTTAGGTTGTATACATGTATGATATTGTATGTTTGTACTTGACTAACTTGCACATGTTGACTACTCGTCTCAGTTATGCCGGTACTTTTCTCTTACATATGCCTGTGGTTAAGATAACACACTTAAATTTTTTTTCCCTTCAGTACTCAAATGACATGGAAAGTCTTGGGAATTGCTTCTGAGGTCTTTGCCTAGACTGCAAACTGGTACCACCTACCTTTTAGTTCTGCACCTATACACTGGTTTAACTTTCGAGTCCTGTAACTTGCGTAGGCGCAGTTTGAGAGATCATTGAGATTGGGTAGAAATTTTCTGTAGGTTTGACTGAACCAGGCTTAGAGAAATCAGCCAGTGGTCCCACAGGTTTCTCACCTGATTTTTGCACAGTAGCTTACTTCCTGAATTAGTCAGGATTTTTAACTCAAATAAAATAGCATTACGCTGTTCCATATTTCAGTGTCTTTAAATCAACTTCTTTGTAAAGTCCTTTAAAATGCTGGGGTGAGCGAGTTTGTGAAAAGCTGTGTAGCCAATGTCATAAGAACAGAGAATTAATCATAAAGAAGTGTTTCTGTCAGTACATGATTGTTGCAGTTGATGACTAAAAGGTAGTAACTGCTTTTTCTACACTGTTTAGTCTGCATTTGCTAAGCTGTGTATATATAACTGTGTTTATATTATTCTCTTTATCAAACTGATGCAGAGACAAGCTTTCTACTTCAGTATTTGGTTAAATTGGCTGAGAAATGTGACAGGTTCACTGCTGTTGATGGTAGAGAAGAAAATAAAGGTGGCAGAGAAGAAGTTATTACAGTAGTTTTACCCTAATACAGTTAGAAAGTAGCTTCTAGCTTGGGCTTCTTACCAGCAGTACGTAATTTGAAATACCACACTGATAGTATGAGAAATGAGTAAAGTCCTTTATTAAGTGCTTACAATATTTTATTGTTAAGGAACGTGACATAGAAGCTCTGGCAAAGCAAGCAGAAGACAGGAAACAAAAAGCAGAGACAAGATATAGAAAAGCTCTGAAAGAGCAGAAGTACCAAAAAGAAAAATTACTTCGTGAGCAAGTCCGGTATGCAACAGTTATTTAGTTTTATTAAAAAAGCATTTTACACTGTCACAAGGTGAAAGGCAAATATTTTGGTGCTTCTTGCTTGGAGCTTTTTCATATTTGAAGTTTTATGGGTTAGAGACTTGGACAGTGTTTGTGGATTTTGATAAGAATGGTAGCTTAAAAACCAAGACACAAACTTCAACTATACAAGCTGGCCTTATAGACTCTCTGTGAGTGGGGAGGCTTTTGTCCCTATATCACTATTTGCAGTCCAGCTTGTTGGCTGACAGCTGTTCAAGTTCACATGAAATGAAATTTCTCAGGCCAGTTCCTGATGGAGGGTTACCCACTTGAAAAACAGGACCCTGGTGCATTTGTCATGGTCTTCCTTCGTAGGGTATTCTTTTTTACTAAGCAGGTTGGACCAAAATTTAGCTGCTATGAAAAATCATCTGTGTTCTCTTGAGGATTGTTGGACGTGAGTAGAGCTGAGACCTATTGATTAAACAGTTTTGTCTACACTCAAGCAATTAAAGTATTGTGAAGTCGCAAAATGCTTCCTGCAAAAGTGAAAAGCAAGGACTTTGCACTGTTCTTTAGAAGCTTGTGCGTATTAACATTTTTGCATTACTTGAAGAAATGAATTTTTAGTGGTGCCTTCCAGCCTAAGTTCTGTTGACTTCTCAGTATGTTTTTCCCCATGTCTCAAACATTCAGTTCAGGTACATCAGAATATGTTTGATTGTTGGTTTGCCTTTTAATTTGCATTGTTGCTTGAGTAATTTTCTTTCTCTCTTCTCTTTTTTTGTTTGTTTGTTTGTTTTGTTTTGGGTGGTGTATTTGGGTTTTTTCCCCCCAAGACGAACAGATGCCCGTAAGTATGCTCTGGAAGTGGAAAGACAAAGGGCAGCCAAAGTTGCAAGCCTACCACCTCCTCCACCACGTCCTTTTGAGGTCTGTATCCGTGATACAATAGGGATCACAATTTCAGGGTGCCATATAATGTAATGATCTATTTACTAGTCTGATTCTTCAGAACAGAATGTCCAAAATTGATATTTGTGTACTCTTAAGAAGAGTGGTTCAGCAAAAAAACCAAGAGAATTCATGAATTACGTGTTAGCAGACTTTGTCCTGCTAGGCTTTGATATTTTATTTCTGATCTCTTGTTATGTGGGAATTTTATTTCTAGTCATCTGAGGTCTTTTTTTATGTGGCTAGTGTGTCTTTTAACTTTTATCATTATCTCATTTTCACTTAATAGCCACAGTGGTATTAAACTCTACAATGGTATTTCTCAGCATGTGCACACCTCAGACTTCTGTCACAATGATGCAATAGTAACACTTTGTTTAGTTCCGTAACAAAGACAGTTCTACCTTTCTGGCTGTGGGGGGTTTATTGTTTGGGTTTTTTTACCCCTCCAATTTCTTTGTTTCTTAAAGGGTATACTAAGTATAGAGTCAGCTGTTTAATTTTGATAGGAAACCAGCACCCAAGGCTGTTGGAGAGGCTATAACCTCTTTAGGAGTGATTTGTTGTTTTACAAAGGAGTAATCATGCTGCTTTGATTTCACAGAGATTCTGCATAGGTGTAGAAACTCCTGTAGGATTACAGATCTAAACTGCAGAAGAAACATTATGTGCGTTTCTACTTTGGAACTCAGTTTTAGTAAGTTTACTTTAGCAGAGCTTTGTTAAACACAGAGTTTAAGTTGCCTCATCTGCTGTTGTGCCCTTTCACACTGTTGGGTTCAGGGATATTTAAACCTCTGACAAGAAAAGAAAGGATTGAGGTATACTTGCTCCTCTCAGAGCCAGTGAAGTTACCAGAGCTTTTCCCAGCAACATTCCGTACATAATGTACAGGTTAGGGTGTGGTGTGATAGAGGGTTAGTATTGTGTCTGAAAAAAATAAGGTTTGATCCTCAGTTTTCAGAATGTGTAGAAGGGGTAGCTGTATGCTTTCATTTGCCTCCCTCAGTACTTGCTTCTCTGTAGATCTCACTGTCTGCCCAAGCGTTTTCATATCATGGAAGTTGGATACAAGTGAGGATTAAAACAAGTGTTGAAGTGGTAAAGTTTGGGTTATTTCTGGTGAATTAAGTATATGCAATAGTGAATTTAGAACATCTTGAACGAGGACCTATATGGTACAGTTCAGGTAAATTCACATAGTCTTTCATGTTGCTGTTGTCCTCATTGTTCCACATGATGTGTTTCTGTTGTATCTGCTGTAGGGCAGGTGAAGTCTGTATCAGTCCAAACTTTTGAGTCTTTATTTCCTGCATCTCCGATGGTTCTGTTGCTCAGTTTGGCATTGTTGGAAAAGCATGAGACACTGCAGCATTGCTTTCTATTAACTTTTGCAGTTTAGGTTGCATCTTCCATTGCATTCGATTTAACCCCCCCGTATGTAGTCACTGCTGTTAATCTCTGTATTTGTAAATGATATAACAGCTAAAATGACATGGTAGTTACTATTTAATACTTTTTATCTGGCAACATCAGTAATGCATCTCTGCTTCTGTTTTATAGATGCAGAATTTAGCCTTTTTTCACAGGTGAAGCAAGAAGACTTTATTTTCAGGTTTCCCCAAGTTCTGATACAATTGCATGAGCAATCGTTTTGGATGCCAGGTCTGGGTCTGTACTCTGGTTGAGTATTGCAGAATCAAAACGGCCTTTCATAAAATGAATGTGAGAAAATGAATGCATTTCCACCCATGCGCGAGTGTCTCTTACTCGCCTTTTCAACAAATGTGATTTTAACTGATTTTAGCAGAGTTTGCAAACATTTGGATTTTCTGCAGTCATGTGGGCTTTGTTTCTTTTATGACGTTCATGCTCTGATAATGGCAGACTGAATCAGTGATTCTGCAGATAAGTTGAATTTTTGTTGAGGAAAGAGATTGCTCTGTTTCAATATATCGCACCGTGTCAATTTGTTCCATTTAAAGACTAGCTGACTTTGAGCCTTTTTCCTAGTTTTTGTATGAATCTTAATCTTTTTGTTTAGGCTTATATGGCTGGGAGGGCACAAGGTGAAGAGTATAGTTATTTTCTTCCAAGAGCTATTGGGTGCCATGTACTGCATAGGGCAAAATGCTGAGTAATAGAAAAATGAGAGATTGTATTCTTGTTTCTGTTTGGAGAGAGAGAGAGAGAAAACAGAAGATACTGACTGTCAGTTTGGAGGGAGGTAAATCTGGAGCTTTGTCCTGTAGATGCATTACTGAAAAGGCAGCAAATTTGAACTGCCTAACTTTAAATCCTGTGAATTACAGCAAATTACAGGGTCATCTGAATAAGTACACTTGTTTTCTTGAATCAGTCCGCATAAGGAGCTTATTAAATACTGCTGTAATCATAATCTGATGCTCTGTTGCAATAACAGTTGACTAAAATTTTGTAAAATGGAGTTAGGGCAGTGCTGTTCATTGGGTCATTACTTAGAATATAAGAAATGCTTTCTGAAGGTACTCCTATTATTGTTATTTTACCCAGTTACAAAAGAAGTATTTTTTCTCTACTATCATAACCAATTTTAGTTCTCAGAAGGATGGATTTCAGTAATTGAGGCCATATTTATTTAGATCAAATGAGGAGTTACTTAATTGAAGTTAAACTGTAAACACCACTTTATTGACAAGTGTCATTTGAAAACTTATTTTTTTAATATGATCTATTAGATTTTTAATGTAATGAAATTAAAACCTAAAAAGTGTTAATGCACTCTCGTTGAGTATTCACACCATTTGTACAGTGAGGGTTGTGTCTCTTCCGTTGGTTTTTTTTTGCCCATTTCATTATATATTTCTGCCTTTGTTTTGCCAGATTTGACTATGGGATTACTTGTTTGTTAGGGGAAGAAAAAAGAAAGAGGGAAGAGTAACAAAACCTTGATGGAAGTATGGTATTTTATTCAGCCTCAATTGCTTTTGACATTAACTGGAAAATTACGGCCTCCAACATAATTCTCATGTTTTCTTAGCTTTTGAATAAAATTCTGGAGATTTGATTGATTACATATAATTATTGTTAATTTTACGTTTTTTGAGAAATCAGGAGACAAGTTTAATTGTATATTCTGAAAGTAACGGTACAGAGTGAGCAGGTGGTGATCTGGCTGATGAGGTTTAGGCATGAGACTTGTTATAATCAGTATCTACAAGTGTTATGGTTAATGTAGATCTATTACAATTCCTATGTTTTGTATTGGGTAAGAAAGTTAGGAGTTATTTTTTTCCTACTAGAATAACATGGATTTGCTTAAGGACCATAAAATAAGTTACTGAAGTTCTGTTGCTAAGGCTAAAACTAGTTTCACCAGTTGAGAGCCTCTCACTACAAGAAAGACATTGAGGTGCTGGGGCATGTCTAGAGAAGGATCTGGAGCGCAAGTCTGATGAGGAGCAGCTGAGGGAGCTGAGAGTGTTTGGCTTGGGTAAATGGAGGCTCAGAGGGAACCTTCTTGTTCTTTACAACTACTGAAAGGAAGTGGAGTCATGTAGGAGTTGGTTTCTTCTCCCAGGTAACAAGTGATAAGACAAAAGGAAATGGCCTCAAGTTGGATCAGGGGAAGTTTAGACTCGATATGAGGAAAAATTTCTTTACAGAAAGAGTTGTCAAACGCTGGAACAGACTGCACAGGGAAGTGGTGGAGTTGCCATTCCTGGAGGTATTTAAGATGTGTAGATAGGGTACTCAGGGACACGGTTTAGTGCTGGGCTTGGCAGTGCTGGTTGGAGTTTATCGTCTTAGAGGTTTTTCCCAACCTAAATGATTCTATGATTCTTTAATTTAAAGACTTTACTTTCTGTAGTCTTTCAAAAAAGGTAAGTAATAATCAGTACTGGAATTTTGTATGCCATGTCTTATGCAGAGATAAGATATTCCTGAGACTTAATGCTGCACTCTGTATGTGTATTTGTTTATGATCATGTTAGTTTTAAACCAGTCTGGCTGTGAGACTTGCTGTTTTAGTTAATGTGGGTAAGAATCTCTTCTAGGAGAAAGCCTAAGGAAGAAGCTGAGATAAAATTAAGGGGATGTCAGGAAGTACAAATGCAAGTCGTACTTAGTTACCTAGGCTAACTACCTCATTACTGAGAATGTCAGGCTGACCCAAAGAAGAGGACGGATCTGACCCATTGTTCAAACTTCCAGAAAAGAGTTGAAATGTGTTAGTGCACCCAAAACTTAAGAAAAAACCCAGCAACTTAGCATTGTATCAAACCACACTTTTTGGTGAAGTCACAGAAAATGCGTTTTTCTCTGGTCAGTTAATAAATTGGACATACGATTCTGTGTTTCCTAAAGTAGGTCTGTACTTGAGAGGTTTTACTTTGCTGTTAGGTATAATTAGCTCTTGGGGTCTGTGGTTACCCTGCTCTGAGGAGTGTGACAGCTGGTCTACGTGGGATTTCTACTGATGATTAAACTCAAATGCTTCTAAGTTAGTGCTCTTGAAACATGACACCGATGAATGCCAGTTTGTGTGGAGGGATTTGCCTAGGACTATTAGATGCTCTCAGTTGTTAAAGCCCTCTAGATCTAATTTTTGTTACATGTATACAGAGTTTTAAACAACAGTATTTTCAGGAGAGAATTTGGGGGGTGGATTTATTTTAGTAATGCTCTAACTTTGCCGATCACTTATTTTCTGTTTAGTTGCTTTGCTAGAGATACTATTCTGTGATACAGCTGTAGTTGTACTTTTCTCCCTAGACTTTTGAAGCAAAAAAGATTCCTGTGGTGAAGCCTTATGGTGCTGGCAACTTTTCTGTTACACGTTACCATATTTCTGGATCTTTTGTGGACAGAGAAGTGGACGGGGAGCAGGTGATTAACATCAAGTGTTTGTGCTATAGGCTTCTGTGTATGTTTCTCTACATTGCATACAGTGTCTGTTTGGTTTTCTAGAACTTGTTTAAAGATACAAACTTGCATAAAGTAGCCATTATGCAGTTTACTAAACAGAACCTTGGATGGGCAAACTTGTAAATCTCACATGCTCAGTCCCTTGGGGGATCATACCTCCCCAGTCCTTCATGAACAGACCTCTGTAAGGTGAATTCACAAGGCTTGCACAAGGTTTGAACATCCAAATTGGAAGATTTGTGCCTTGCACTGAAATGATAGTTGTAATTATCCTGCTTTCTTCTCCTCCTCTCTTTTTAGCAATGTACTCTGAAATTTTACCTTGTGTTTGGGTTCATCTGTTCATGCAGTCAGCAGTCTCAACTTGCCTAAAAGGTAGAAGTCTCATTTGGGGAAAAGGAGTAATGAATAGATTTTTGCTGAACAGGAAAGCTTATTCAAGTTTGCAGTGCGCTCAGACAAAGCCCAAAGTCTGATCAGATGAAGAGAAGGACCTGGAAGAGTGAGAGATGGAGTAAGAGCTTAGCTTTTAGAGGTGATTTTTGAAAAGTAAATTAAATAACAGTAAGTTTTATTAGTGATATGAGACCGTATTCTAAGTTTTTGTACTGGATCAGCCTTTTTTAGACAAGAAAAGCTTTCCTTTTTTTTTTTTCTTTTTTTCCCAGTGCATCCATGAATTTTTCATTCATAAACTTTTGGGTTTTCTTAACATTTGAAAGACTAGGTCTAAACCATGGGAGGAGATACTGTAGTTTGCTCAGCTTTGCCATGGAAAATTCCAAAATGGTAATCTTTTAGCCTTTCTTATGTGGAATGATTTTTTTTTTCTTAAATCTTAGGAAGATGAAAAATACTACTTCTTTAAAAATTGCAGATTGTTTCTGGTTTCCCAAATGAGTTTGGAAATGCTTCTGTATTTTTCCCCCCTTGTTTAAAACAAAACCATCAAGATAGAAGTACTCAGTCTGTGATACTGACTGTATTATTCATTTTACCATGTATTATTTATATTTATCATGTAGGAAAAATAAATCTCACAAATTATAATCCCTAGTGTAGCTTGAAACTGGAACACTTTGACACCTAAACTTACGAAATATATACTCGTGTTTTTTCCAAAGGTAAAAAATCGGTCTGTTCCTGCTTGCAGCTGAGAGTTACAAATGTTCAGATGTGTTCCTATGGCATTATATGGTGTTTTTAAAGTGCTTTTGTTGCAGAATTACTCATTTATTTATAATTACATATGCTTTAAACTGTCAAAGAACTTTTGGACTAAACTATTGATTGACTGCCAGCCAGATGCTCATTTAGCTGCTGAAGAAGAAGGGAAACGTTTGGAGGAACTACACAGGGAGGCAGAGAGGGAGAGAAGAGAGCAGCTTGAAAAGGCACATCTTAGAGGAATTCATGCCCTGAAAAAGGTCCATTTGGCCAAGGTAGGCAAAGTTGTTATGCCTGTTTTTAATGTCAAAATGATCACTGTTGGTTAAGTTGTAGTTAGATGTAATAAAGGAATTAGATTTACAGGAGGAAAATTGATGGACTAAATGAAGTTTGCAAAATGTCTTAAGGAAAAAATCAAACTTTGTTTGCTTATTTTGGCATCTGGAAGGAGCGAGAATGAAAGAACTCCTAATTTTGTTATCTGAATGTTTGACTAACTATTAACCAATAGGTAATAGTCAAGGTAAACTTTTTTAAAGGGTGGTAAGTTCTACTTTTCTACATCAACTTTAGTTGGAGTTAGTTATTTTGTACTTCAGGGTGAAAATAGTTTATTATTAAGGAGGTAACAGGGGTTTTTATTTTTCTTAAAACTTTTCACAGTTTTTACTTAAAGACAGACGTTCTTTAATTCTTAAAGGCTAAGTCCAGAAATGCTGAAATTGTTTGCATTAAGAAGTAAAAATGTCGTGGTCTGGAAGGGAAAGAAGGAACAGTCCACACAGGGGAGGCTGTGAACAGATGTGAACACTTTATTAGAGGCGCATGGGACTCTTATAGGGTTCGGTCGGAGGATTCTAGAACTTGGGTGGAGTTAGGGGCAGATCGTGACACAAAAGGAAAAGGGAAGGAGGGTTTATAACTTACAAGGGAAAACTGGGGGTGGCTTAGCCTTATAGGGTGTTGCTGCATTGCCCCACTGGCCAGCCAATGGGATTTTAGGGGTACAAGAACCAATCAGGGGGCTGTAACCGGAGTTCCTATAACCGATCAGAACAGTTGAACATACAGAAGTAATAGAATGGTAATAATTACCTATCTAATACGTCTTGTATCCTAACTATAACACCTGAACAGTAGAAAAACTTACAAAAACAGCAGCTCTATGACAAAGGGTATGTAGCTGGTGCTTGTGGCAGTCTCTAGTTAGCAGCAGACAGTTTGATCCATTGGTAAAAGTTATCTCGGCAGTCCCCAACAGTTGCCCCTTACAGGTGCTCCCCTCCACATAAAAACTGAACTATTGGGAAAGGTCTTTGTAAAGAGAGCTACACTCAAAAATTTAGATTGTCTGTCTGTTACCTTCACAAGTGTTTTTGATGGCTTGAAATAGCAAAAGCTTCCTGTTTATAATTTGAAATATGATTGGCCCTTTATGAGTAACCAAACTAAAATGGGGAACTGAAAATACTACTGATGCTCCTGAAATTAACATGAAAAATACCCCACACAAAAATCCACCAAAGTTCAAATACAACTTTTTTTTAACTAGCTCTCATATATAATCATAGTGTGTCAAACAGTATTTAGTTCACATCTTAAGAAGAAGCAATTGGTGAAGTGTGTACTAACAAAGTAACTTGCCAAAGGAGGTACTTGTTTACCTTATAAGGCAGATTTAATTTTCTTGATGAAAGTTGTCCTACAGGTGTACAGTCTGATCCTTTATTTAACATCAGATATTCTACAGTATTGATGACTCCTGTGTCTAAAGGTCAGATACAGCCTTTTCCCGAGGAACCACTTTCTTCCTCGAATAACATTAACTTTGAACATTAAGGATTAAACATGACATGGTAACAAAAGGGAAGCATTTTTTCAGCCCTGGTATACAACTGCCTGAATGTGAACACTAAAGGTTTATGTTATCCCTTCTTTATACTTGAAGGACAGGGAAAGGCTGCTGGAAGAACTTGAGCAAATGCAGAGCATGGATCGGATGCGCAGAAGACACACTGTCACACAGATGCCACCTCAGCTTTTAGTGCCAGCATACAAGCGCATGGAAATTAAAGAGGAACGGCAGAGAGAATTGGAGTTTGCATTTGAAGAAATGTACAGTGAAGACAGGAGTAAGTAATTTACTGGAGGTTGCTGAATATGGTAACCCAGCAGGGGGGAGGCTCAGTCTATCCAGTAATTGCCCCTGCATCGCAGATCTCTACCTGACACACCGCAGAGCCTCCAGTAACGGGTCTTAGACATTTAATCTACCCAGTAATTCATCCCAGACCCTGTAGCCTTCCAGTTAGCTCTCATATCCACATATGCACTCGAATGCACATATGCTCAAATATGTGCTATGGATGACTCAGTGAGTTAGCTTCGGACACTCGCTCTACCTAGCAGCTGGTCCTCTATCCCTATTGTCCTAAGTTTTCAGTTCCTGGGGATGTGAATCCCTCAGGTCTCCTGCTCCACACCAGTTGTTGTTACGCAGGCCCAGTTGGGCATGTGAACATATGCACAGACACGCACATGGCTGTGAGTCCCAGTAGGAACTGACCTTAAAAACTCAGTCTGCCCAGTAGCTGTCTTACTATCTCAGAGATGCACACACCTGTTCTGGCAGGTTTCTTAGGATCCCACAGTCTCCCCTGTAGCTGGCTTGAATGCTCGGATCTCCTGATCCCTCCACTGGGCAACTTGTAGATCCTCTGGCCTCTCCAATATCCAGCCCAGTCTTACAACTGCTTGGTATGTAGATTGTAAGTCTTCTGCCATTCTTGCTGACTAGTTTGGCCTCCATAGCATGCACTCATGGCCTCTGCAGTTGGCAGTGCTCTGGACACAGATTTGCCTATGACTTCTGTCCCAGGTCTAACTGCTGCCCTTTATATATCCATGCACACCCATGCATGCAAAATACAGGGTTCTTCATCCAGGAAAACAGCTCAAAGTGGAATTTAATGAGAAGACAGAACAGACTGTCAGGCACAGTGCATGGCCAGACAAACGTACTGTCTCCTTTTATCTCCTTATATTTTTCCTTCACATTTTTTCTTGCCCAGACTAACTCGATCATTTCCCTGTCCTTAGTTCCTCACCTAAGCATATACAATAAGCATAAAATCCTAAGGTGATCTTTCCATGTGTCCCACATCCCTTATAGACAGTAACACCCTCAGTTGGTAAGGTGATCATGGGAAAATTTCTGTTGTGTAGCCTTCTGGGATTTCACACCTGGACCTTGTGATCACTCTCCAGTGGCAGCCTTGTGAGCAGCCGGGTCAGGGTGTGTCTTTTCTTGGTAAAGTTATTGGGATCCTGTGTAATTGTTCCTATGAGTTGTTTTTTTATGTAAAGATGAACCTCTATCACATCGACTTTTAAATTGAAAGACAGCATATTCAAGTGGACACCCTTGTGTCCACTAGAAGTGAATAAGTGGCTAATGATCTAAACAGTCTTGAATCTTCCATTTTCAGGGGAAAAAAAAAACTGGATTAAATCTGTTGTGAAACAAAATACTGATATTTGGACTTGGGGATTTGCATGCGAGTGTAGCCTTGCAGTGTTGTTTCCTTTGTATTTCAATAGGTCATTCTATGTTGTTGTGTTCTTTTAATTAGACATGAAAGGAGACCTGATTTTGCATTTTGAGCCACAGCCTTTGCCAGCCCCTTCTGACAGAGCTCAAGATAATGATCTTGATATCTCTTTGGAGCAAGAATCTGCTTGTGACACTCAACCGGAGCCTTCTTGTGATATTCAAGAAGAATCAGAACATGTAATAGAAGAGGAAGTCCCTAGTGAACCAGAAAGTAAAACTTCTAAACTTCATATTTAACTTAAACTTTTTCATTTTATATTAGAAGCAATTTAGATTATTTAAAAATATAATTAATTTTAGTATTAACTAAAATGTGTTAAGTAATAAAATGTCTTAATGTGTCTGAAATAGTTTCAAGAGGTTTATGATGTTTATCATGAATGGTAATACTCAATGTTATGAATTCAAAAATGAAAATGTGATTTTTTTTTTCTAGTATGCTTCAGTTTATTAGTATACTGACAATAATTTTTAATTGTTGTAAGAACTACACTATTAGTAGCCATAATTATTCCTATATACTTAGTATAAATTGTGGAACTATTCTGGTGGGTGAACTTAAATAACTGTTTTCCATTTTGTGTTTTGAAATATTTCAAAGTTTAAGCTTGACTTGATATGAAAGTCTACTTACTGTATGTCCTTTCTGTTCAGGTTTGTGATTAAATTGCTCCACATTGTGAGTAGGCTGCAATGGATGCATGTGTTTGTACTGTTTGTGGCATGTGCAGGATAATGTGATGTGAACAAGAAGTGTGTTACTGAACTTTGCTGTTTGGTCAAGTGTTTCTGCCACATCATTTTGTTGGCACAGTCTGGTTTTTGGTCCGTGGTGCGTTGTGTTGTCTGTGCTAATACATAGAAGAAGGCAGGAATGAGGGCAGGTGGAGGGGATAGTACTGCTTATTTTTACAACAGTCCGACTATGAAACACTGCAGCTGGCTTAGGCCTTCTTTTATGGCTTGCAGAGACAAATTATTTCCACTGTCTTGCAGGTATTGGAAAATATTGTTAAGGTTTTAAAAAATATACCGTAACTATTTACCCAGCTGTGTAAGCAATTAAAAAAAAAATTTTTTTTTTAATTAAGGTGCTCATTACCCAAAACTCTTAGTACTATATATTATTTATAGATCAGGAAGAAGCAAAAATTTGCCAACCTCGGTCAAAACTTGCTTTAAGGAAATTGCTGAATAAGATTAGAAGCCAGAAAGAGGAGTGGACATCAAAAAGTGAGAAAAAGAGTCAAAGTGAATTTGAGAGTATTGAGTCGGGCACAATTGCTAGTGAAGAGAGACCATTATGTGATCTAGAACTAAACAACGGGCAACAGAAAAATACAGTATGTAAAGCCAAAGGTATGTAGTAGATAATTGCATCAAAATTTGTTGTGTAGGCGCTAAAAGACTTGTAAAGATGTGCTGTGACAAAACCATTTAATGAATTTTCAGTGTTAGTATTTTGTCATGTTATGACACATTGTCTGTGCCCACAAAGCATTGTGGATTTGTTGAGACCACAAATAGAACAGGTTTTTGGTCATATGTCCAACTTGTCTATTAATATCTTCTGGAGAACAAATGTCCAAAATAGCTATCTTTTAAATTTCACCCTAATTGTTATACTTGGTGTTGCCATGCTTTAGTTGGTACTTGCCTCCAGAAACAGGATTCTCAGTGCAAAACTGGGCATTGAAGTTCTATACCTGTTGACCTTTTCTTTGGAAAGATTCACAGTTAGAAAGGCAAAAGATAAACATGAGCTGCTGTGTGTGGGTTTTTTCTACTTCTAGGCACCATTCTGAAAAGCCTTTTAGTAAAATTGGAATTTATAGCAATTAGACATTCCAATTTGTTTGGTAGCCAAAACATCTTTGAGTTACTTCCCATTTCTGTCCTTTGTGCTCTTCTGTTCAGTCTAGTGCTGAAGTTTGTGATCTTGTATGCCAAGTGGGATTTCTGAAGTGATCAAGTTGTGGTGTGTCTTCTTGGTTTTTTGTTTGTTGGGGTTTTTTTGCTTTCATAGGATGCTTGTTTTTTAAAACACTGTAGAGGGATTTAGTTCAATCGCGTGCATGGATATGCCAGCATAATGCCTGGGAATTGGAGACTGCAGCATGAGTGAAAACATGTGTTGGGGAAAAGTGTGCTGTTATTTGAAGCTAGTAGTACAGGATTAAGACTTGCTTTTTGTGCAGTAGTCAAATCTTAGGTAATTTGCCCAGAGTACAAGTTTTAGACCCTACTTGTTCCAGGAGGCTAGTAATGTGTGGCTTTGGGTTCTTCAGGATGATCTTGTTATTGAGCTCCGAAGTAATCTGTTAGAAGTCATCTGCAGTCCCATTGTAGCTGGGCCATTACTATATATTCAAGAAAGACACATGATAAAAGGCCATTAAAGATTTAAAAAATATAAAAAACTGATTTTTCCAGCTCACAGAGACAGGCAGAGTAGGGGAATGGAGATCTTTTCAAGAGCAGCTTATGCATTTTGTTTAGACATACTGGAAAACTGAATCAAGATGTAAAGAGGATCCAAGGCTCCTGACTGAGATTACAGTTAAATAACATGTATATTTTAGATGCTCTGAAAATGCTGGAAAATATGGTTGCAGATGAAGATTCAGTTCTAACCCATCCTGAAGAACAAGCAGCTAAAATCAGAATGGAAAAGGCAGCTGAAATTAGAATGGAAGAGGAGAGACAGAAATGGGTAAGTGTGTCTGTACTTATTACTGTCTCAGTTATGGTGTAAAAATGGTTTACCAGGGACTTTAAAATGCTTCAGGTTGTACAGCAGCGATGGATACTTTTAACACTTGAAATTCTACTGTAACATTTTCTGTACTTTTTAAAAATGATGAAAATCTAGCTGGAGTTTAAAATAGAGTGGAAAACCCCAGTTTCTTAATATCTAACAAGTGCTATAGGCAGGGGATATAACCTTGTGGTTGAATGAGAATCCCAATCGTACAGTAATACCTTTGCTTTATAAAGGGTGGATATAGTTAATACAGAACTCTGAAAACTTTATGAACCTCGTGTAATAATGTAGGAAAGTCTAAGGAATTGTGTTTAGAGTAGAAGGAAAAACATGCAGTCCTTTATGAAAGTGTACCTACTTTCTTTAGCATTCATTTTCTGCCACATTGGTTCTGACCAGGTATATGTGTTACTGTGTCACCATTAACTGTTCTTAGGTCCAGCTTTTTCCTGGGTGACTCCTCCTGATATCCCCTTTCAGACTGGCTCATGAAAAGCAGTTGTCCGCTTCATCTTTGCCAGTACTTTGAAATTTTTTCTTTGCTTCCTTTCTAAAAGCATATATGCTGTTGCTACACATGGATCTAAGTGAATTGTAGCTGATAGGTACACAGAGAATAAAAATAAACTACTTAAAGGTTTATGAAGTACTCTCAAAGCTATTTCAGAAGTTTTGTAAGGCTTGAATTAACATTTAGATGTGTTGAGATCCTGATGAAAAGCTCTGTACAATGCAAAATAGATTTCTGAAGTCAGTTTAAGAAAAGGACCTCTTTTGTAGTCTCTGGAAAATGGTAATCGTTAGATTCTGATTTTGTCCATTCTGTTTATTAGAGAATAGATAATAGTGCAATAGTAAATGGATTCAGGGACTGTTAGAAATATTGAGCCATTGAAATGAAATTATTCCTGTAAATTTTGGAACTACTTTTAAAGATCTCATGCAGTTTGGAAATGCCTGTCACAAGCAGTAGGATTTCTGCTGTAATTTGGAGCAAGTTTTGTGTGTGGTGGTGTGTATGATTTCTTTGTTGTTCAGTTCTAGAAATTCACCCTTATTTTTCTTTTCATTAGAATGAGAAAATAGAGCAACAGAAACAGGAGCAGCTGACCTTGCTTAAACAAATTGAAGAAGAGAAAGCACGTTTGGAGGCTGATTTTCTGAAGATCCAAATGCAATCCTGCTTGGAGGAGGCTAAGAAAAAGGATGAAGACCAAGATGAGCTGGTACAAAGCTACAGTCTTCCTTCTGCAGATCAACAGAACCAAACAGAACAAAAGGTGAAGAGTTGTAGAAAATTGTTTGGGTTTAATTATTATTATAGTAAAAATCAGGGACACCCTTTGCCAATTTAAATTATATCAATTAAGACAGTTTTTATTTCTTAAACTATGATTCAGAAGTTTGTACATATAAAAGCTTCCTTCTCTAATGCAGAAGCTTATGTTTCACATGATATCACTGAACCTGAGAGAATAGCACGAATCTGTGTCAGAGGAGGTTTAGATTATGCAGTATCAAAAGGTTCTTCTTCCACAGGGTGGTTGGGCACTGGAACAGGCTCCCCAGAGAAGTGGTTACAGCACCAAGCCTGACAGAATTTAAAAGCACTTGCACAAGGCTCTCAGGCACATGGTATGACTCTTGAGGCTGTCCAGTGCAGGTCAGAATTGGACTTCGATGACCTTTATGCAGCCCTTCCAGCTCAGGATATTCTGTGATTCTGTGGCTTTGTCTATTGCACTATTTATGCAGAGTCCCAGGGATAGCATGCCTGTTTAGGATGCCCGTTAGTAAAATCTGATTAGAGTCACATAATGATAATGCATGTAGTCATGATCTTTTTCAAGAAGATAAAAATAAATCATAGTGGGGGAAAAAAAAGGACAAAAAAAAAATAAGCCTCTCTTGTCTGTCTAAATCTCAAACAGCTACTTAAAGGAGAGCAACCTTAGCTCCTCTGAGAACCTGATTGCCTTGGAAGTGCACCTGTCTTGGATCATTGCTCCCTGAGTTTGCTGGATACATTTACCTTTTTAAGCTAAGCTGCTGCAAGCGCCATTGGCTTTGATGGTGTGTGCTTGACTTGCCAAGAGAGACTGTAGCTATAGGCCATCTGTTCCAGGAACATCTTTAGCTTCATTGCCTCAGGCTGAAATCTGATTGAAGTGGTGGCACAGAGTGGCTTCTTTAAACTTAGAAGAAAGAACATACAGCTTAAGGTTATTGCCTTAATAATCTTCTGTGTTAGTTGTGTCTGTGCAAACTTTAATTAAAATTATTTTATTACGATTAGACTGGAAATGCTACTGTATCAGAAACCAGGAGTCTTAGAGAAGACAGCCATTTACAGATCGTTCGTGATTTTCAACAACGCCTTCTACAGCAGAATAGGTAAATACCTTTATGTAATGTAAGCCTGTTTCACAGTAATTTGAATTTCTTTGGTTATGGAATTAATGTTTCTTTTTGCATAACCCTGAAAAGGTTTGTGTTTTCTTTCTGTTCAGGCTGCACACACAGACCATTGAACAAGCTAGAAAGCATCTACAGGAGTATCAGAATACACTGAAGCACAGATACATGTCTACTTCTGCAACATCTCTGAGCTCAATGGAAACAAAATCAATTAATTTAAGTCCTGTCTCAGAACCACTCCTACAGAGGCAAAGAGTTCAGCCAACTCAATACCAGGCGTTGGAAGTTAGTGCCCAAGAATGTGCGCCGTCATTACCTCTGTTTTCAGGAGCATTACGTGTGTTGGAGAAACCATCTTCATGGAAACAGGAAGAGGAAATGCATCATATTTGTCCTGGCAAACGTGTGCAGTTTTTTGAAGCATCTAAATTGAAGCATGGAGAGTCACACTTGCCATGTGACTGTCCTTCACAGGAGCAAGTGGGAATGTTCAAAACCTTCAATAATCACATCAGGGAACCATCTCAGTTCCAGTTGCCATCAGGGTTAGTCTTGAAAGATGTCAGTGCAAACACGCAACCGGAAGCACACCAGCAACACATTCGATTTGTATTGCCTACAGAAAGCTCCTCCGAGTCTTCAGAAACAGTACATTTTAAAGAGTCATCTCAGAAGATATCTTACCATCAAACAGAGGTAGAAACTGGAGAAAAGCCTCCACTTAAGACACCCCTCATATCTACAACAAAGGGATCTTGTACAGTTCAGACAGCCTCAGTTGATTCTTCGACCTCTCAGGAGGAATCTGTAGAGAGCACCAGCAAAACAAGCCCTGAACAACTCCTCGATCTTTCTGAGTCCATGACTTTAGCGCATGAAGAACCTAAAGCCCAGGGTGTGGAGGAATTCTTGACATCAAAATCAGGAGATGCATCTTTGTTAAATTATTCTAGTATACTGAATTTAAGGGACCAAGTGTTGGCCTCATCAGAAAGCATCCAAGCTCAGCAGAAGTATTTGAAAGAATTGCAAAAGAAGCTAGATGCACAAAGAGAAGCTCTTCTTTCGAGGCAGAAAATACAAGAACAAATACTTTTACAGAAGCAAGATAAATTGAAGGAACAAATGAAGAGACAGCAAGAGGTTTTGAAAGAATTTCTGGATAAGCAGGTAAGCTTTATAAATGCTTTGTGTAGGGAATCGTCTAGTACATAATCAAATATAAGAGCGCATGCTGCTAGTTAGGAAAGTATCCTGTGGAATGTTGATAGTTTTAGATGATTTACCATAATGAAAATGTTAATTAGTACTTGTGATTTGTAATCAGTTTTTCTTCTCTGTAAGCCCCAAGAGCACAGTTATGTGCAGTCTAACAGAAATGCTGTGAATGTCATCTCTGAAAATAATGGCTGTCAAAATTATTATGTTGTGTGAAGTATCCGCAGGTATAGTCTTCATCTCTGTAAATGCAGCTCTATGTGAAAAGCAGCCTGTGTATCAAAAATTCTCAAAGCAATACCTGAAAGGATATCATAAGCATCTTTAATAGATTATTTTTAAAGCTTTGTGTATGTACTAGCTAGGAAATTGGTTTGGCAGCTGCAGTCTTGACTTAGTAATTTGCTTTTTTTTCAGTAACTGAAGAAAAATCAAAGTTTATTTTTGACCTGGAGAGTCTCCTTTTTGCCTCTCCTTTTGGCTTTTTTTAGCAGAAACCATCTTAGATAACTGTTCCCTATACTTTTTTTCTGAATTTGTAGTCTATAAGCAGGTAAAATTCCTGAATTCAGGAGTTGAAATACTGAAAGCAGACTTTTCAGAAACTGTTCCAGTTGAAAATGCTGAGTTTTCTGATCCAATCTAACAAAGGCCTTGAAAATGTAAATAATTGTGTTTTAGCCAATTAGGTTTGTAGAGCTAAATGAAAAACATACGTATCCAAATGTTTTTATGAGCTAAACAAATATGTTATCTTGCATACTTGAGCTGTTTTCTCAACATGTTCAGTATTATTCTGTATGGAATATTACACACAAGAAAATGCTTGTTTGATAAATGAATATAACTTTACATTTGGTTGCTTTCTCCCCTTCCAAGATGCGACATATACGCCTAAGTGAAGAAATGACAGATGCACAAAAACCTGACTGGATTAATAGAACTGACTTTTTCCAAGTGTCAGAAAACTACCTGGTAGAGAATTGTGGCAGGAGTAAATCTCATGGAAGTGAAATGATTTCAGAGTGCATTGGTCCAGATGAGCGAACTGGTAAGGCTGTTTGTTATATTTAATTATAATTTTTATCACTTTACAGCTGAGATGGAGTTCTCTTCCATCTCCCTAAGTTAATTTAATACATATATATATGTAGATAATTGCAACCTTCAAAACTTTGTGACTACATTTAGAGGAAATTAGGAAATTTGTTGGACTAGAAACCAAAGAAGGAGACAAGCCTCCTTGAATTTCAAAAACAAAATTTAATTAAGGTATGATAAATGAAAAAGGATAACAGTTCTTAACTACAATATAAATCTATATATATATCTATTTAAGAGAAAACAAAGCCAGAACTAAACGACCAGTTTGTGGGATGATCCCTCTTAGAACCCCTCTCAGACTCGGTTCCCGTTGGGCGCAGCAATATTTACAGACAGAAGGTGGCGATGTTGCTCCTCAGCCGGTGCTGAGCTGCCCCTGGGGGTGGGTGGGAAAGAGCTTGGTGTGTTCCTCTAAGGCTGTGGAGTCCCTCTGTGGAGTCTGTGAGAAGAAGCCACACAGGGAGGGAAAGGGCTGGGATCCTTTCCGTGGGCTGTGGCTGGAGGATGAATGCCACTCTGAGCTGGAGCCGCCAATGCTGGGAGCCCCTCGCGCCTGGGCCGGCAGCTGCTGGGCCCCTCAGGAAGCCCGATGCAAAGGCCCTGGCTAGCGAAGTCTCTCTCTCTCTCTTGAGCACCGGGAACTCCGAAAATCCAGGGATTGGAAAAAAGGAAGGAGACAAAACTTGTAGGCAGAGGTTCCCAGAGAAGCCTCTCTCCTCCCTCTCTCTCCAGCAGTCCTCTCCTTTCCCCCAGCAAACCCAAAACAAAAAAGTGCCCCCTTTCCCTCACCACATCCCAATGAATTACCGTTGCTAAGTAACCCCTTTTCAGTCCTAATCTACCCTTTGATATCTGCAGTGGGAGATCAGGGCCATTAGCCCCTCGTTTCATTGGTAGGGGAAAGGAAAATTCTGCCAACTCCTAAGAAAACTGTAACATTTTGTTTTACAGAACAGTCTGAGAAAGTTCTTTGTAGAGAACAGAAATGGCGATCTTCCAAACCACCTGTGACAAAAGTCAAGTTAGGGCTTGGTTTGGAACAACATGAACTTAGTGTTATACCAGAGATAGACACACCGAAGAGTTGCAGCCTTTCTTTTGCAGGTAATATACCAAATATATCATAAATGCTACTGTTACAAGAAGTAGATTGGAGTAATTTAGTAATTCCTGAAGGATCTTCAAGGTGATTGAAATAAAAGCTGATACAGTTGGCTTTTTTAAGGTATAATATATGTAGAGAGTTGTAGTTCAGAAAAGTTTATCTTGTCACTGTCTAGAAAAACATAATTTAAACAAAATTTCACCAGGAAAAGGAAATTCGTGGTTGTTCCATGACTAAGTTCCCTGTTCGTTTTTCCGTTGGGGAGGGTCTGTGTTAATAGGCAGTTGTAGTGTAGTTGTAAAGAAAAGTTGGTGGTGTTTAGAGATTTAGCTTTTGGGCACACCAAGAAAGTGACTGTGAAATTTTTCAAATAAGGAGTTAGTATCAAGTTTCTACTGAAGTTTTTAGACTGTCTTCGTTGGGGTTGGATTGGGTTTTTTGGTACAGAACAGTCTATCAAAAAACACTGGAGAGCAACTACACAAGCAATTATCATTTTAGTAATGTATTTGTTACAGTCTGCATGCAATGCTTTGTAATTCTGTATCAGGAACAATAATTAACAGGTACAACAAAACAATGTATTCTAAATGTAAATAGTTTCCTTTTTTTTTTTTGTACTGTCTCTTCATATCTAAAATGTAATGCATGTTTTACTAAACTTCTCATACTTTGCCAGCGTCCTTAAAAGGGCCAAGCAGAATAATCTGAGCAATTTTAGGCCTGTCAGGCTGGCATTCATCTTGAGCAAAATAATAAAACAGATGATACAGGACATCTTTCAGTTAAAGAAAAGTAATTAATGCTAGTTGGCATCAGTTTATGCAGAGTAGTTCTTGTTGGACCGATTTGGTATCTTGATTAGACAGCAAGTTTTGTTGGTGAAGGTTTTGATTGAAGAATATGTTGTTAAAAGCTCTTTGTTTAATAACTTATACTTAACTGTGTAATCCCATTATAACTATCCACAGGTGATTCATTCCTACATTATCAAACCATTGGTCCAGTTGGTAGTAAAACATTAAGATTTTTATTGGATTCGGTGGCCAAAAAGGACTGTTGTGTGGGCTGGGGGAAAAAAGAAATCTTTAAACCAGAGCAGAGAAGTTATATTACCCCTGGATTTGGAAAAATTATTGGACGTTTTGGTGGGTTTGCTGTGTGGAAAAATTTGTTTGAAGTTTTTTGGAAGAAATATTTCCATGGAGCTAGAAATTGTTTTTTGAGAAGTCTATGACCTGTATAATCTTTCAGCCTGTATAATCCTTAGACTGTGATGCAAAGTTGTTTACTGACCTGATAGGGCTAATTTCATTTAAATGGAGATTGTATAAATTCAGCAGGTTGTTTCTGTAGAACAGAATGTGCATCTTAGTGTTCCTCATTAAGTGCAAACACCTCCTTTCTATACCTAAACTGATTACAAATGTTTTAAATCTGGATAAAACAGATTCTGGTGGTGGAGAACCTTCTCCCATTTCAACCACTGAGGAGTTTGCTTGTGAGAAATGTTGCAGTCACACTCTTCGTGAAGGCAGGTTACTTTTGAGCATAGCAAATTACAAGGAACAAATCTCTAATGGAAGTCCAAGGCAAACTAAACCATCAGGGAGATTATTACAAGAGTTGCTGAGGATGGCAGCTGAAACTTCATATGATTCAGGTGAGGTCATCCTCTTTCTTCAAGGAATTATGTGAATTCTGCTCAGCATTGCTGATTTTACTGTTTATTTGTAGAATATGACCTGACTTGTTAAAGGACATGCAGTGCTGTTTAAATGCAGTTGAATTTCAGGTGTAAAAAAAAGTGTGTTTGAATAAGCTGGAACAAAGGAGTTTTTATCATTTTTTACTATTTACTTTTTACCATGCTAGTAACAAGTTCCCACTGCAGTACCATTCATTGGTAGTCAACAGTTTCTTATCCGAGGTGTGTGCTTTTGATGCTTAACTTGTAAAATTGTCTGTAAAGGTTGTGCCAGGTGGGAATCTGTTTTGAGTGGGCCACACAGACTACTGGTGTGCCTGATTCAGTACCCAGTGATTCCTTGTATTGACACAAAGGAAATTAATGCTTAAAAAGAACTCTAGCCTGTTAACATGCTTAAATAGATGTACACTGAAATATTTGTGTATAGAAGAAACTACTTTAAAATATAGTTGAGACAAAAAATAGTAGACTGAAGTCATCTTCAAGCTCAAAAAAATAACTTTGTAAGAATCATTTATTAGGTGTGAGAGGCATGAAAATTGAGAATTGTAGAATATCTCAAATGAAGAGTGACCCATAAGGGTAATTTAGTTCAACTCCCTGGTCCTCACAGGATTACCTAAAACTGAATCATGTGACTAAGAGTATTGTCCATTACTCCTTGAAGACTGATGGACTTGGTGCTGTGATCACTTCTCTGAGGAATCTGTTCCAGTGACTGACCAGATGCTCAGTGAAAAACCTTTTCCTAATGTCCAACCTGAACCTGCAACTTCATTCCATTTCTTTGTGTTCTACTGCACTACTTAGTGAGATATCATTATTTTGTATATGCAGTTTTTATTTTATTAGGAAGTTCCGAATATCAACTCAGAATGCCTTAGCCTTGCCTCTCAGCTTGTGAGACTAGCACAGTGCTGGAGTTAAGCCGTACACCTGGAATTTTCAAGTAGCTGTCACAGGTCTGTTTCCTGACTAGGAAAAGTCTGTTCATACCCAGTATTGGTACCTGAATTCCAGACTGGTCAATTCTACTTCAGTGTTTTCTAGTAGCCGTTACACGCTTTTTACATGCTCTCCACTGAGTGTGTTAAAAGGAAATTAGTGCAGTAATGTAAGGATTACTTCAACTGTTCTTGTCTGTCTGTGAAGAGGTTTTATTGCACATTACACCTTTGAGAGGCTAGACCATGTCCAGATACAATATAACAAGTTGTTTCAGTTATCAAGAGAAAGTTTTTGTTAAAGTGCCTTGGGAACTTTCAAAATGGTTTTGTTTACAGGGACACTGAAACCTACTAAACATATCATAGGTAGCTTGACTGGCTTTGTAAAAGGACAACGATGACTAGTCTTAGGTAAACAAAGTGGATTTCTAAGTTTTTCAAGTAACTGGACTGACAAGTGAATGTCAAGGTTTTTGCTTCCTCCTGTTTTTAATCTAGCTTGTCTCTCCAGTCTTTTAACTCGAAGGCTCCAGTACTTTCAAGTGCAATGCACTTGCTTCTCTTCAAGTTTCCCACATACTGAAATGCAGTTTTGTGTTACTGTAATTGAAAAATGCTATTCCTGACTTTCTGGGCACTGTTAGACAAAGTTTGTAAAACACGGACTGAAGTAATTTGAAGCTCATTACAAGGTGACAGCGTCACATGGTCCAGGAGAGTTTTCAGTATCAATCTAAAATGAATACATGACTAGAGTTGCAGAAGTGTTTTCAGAACCTTGGCAGCATTTAAATGCATGTCATTACAGGCAGTACAGCAGTGTAGGGCACATCTCCTGCTTTCGCTACAAATTTCATCACTGTTCCTAATCTTTAACTGTTCATCTAGTTTGTGTTGAGACATTATTTCCTACTCAATCTGGGTTTGCTTGGAATTTAAGTTGTTTTGAATAAGTATATTTGAATAAGAAGCTCATTTTCTTTCAGCTGCTTTATTTCTCACAGTACTCCTTTTGAAGTGTTATCTATATTTAAACTTAAATTATCACTAAAGAACTTTGTCTTTTAACAGTATGTGAAGAAAATATTTGTATTTTTGAGTAAGTTGTAGAAGCATTGATGGAGAAGCTGTTACTGAATTAATATAAAATATCTTGGTGTAGTGTCTTTTTACATTAGAGAGTATTATATATGAACAGTGCAATGGTTTATGTAAGAGGATTAAGAAACTTTATTTGAACATCTGTATTAAAAGAAAAAAAGCCCGGAGCTTTCTATGATTATGTGTAAGAGGATTGTCCTCTTGAGCAGTTCAACAACCAAGCTGCCAACAATATCTTTATAACTGTGAGACTCCCTTTGATACTTTCAGTAACTAGTGTGGTATTTCAGCAAGAAAATCTACAGTCCCTTGCACTTTGTATGTAAAGTTTCTGTGGGAAAATTTTGAGGCACATTTTAGGTCATTGTTTATGATAGTAACTTTGATTATTTTCTATTTGTTTTTTTTTGAACATTTTTTTCCTACCTGATTCTAACCAGGACATGTTTGCAGTTTTCCCCGGTTTTCAATATGTAATTGTATCTCTAAAGGTGAGAGCAAATGAATGCTTTATATGTGGTCTTTGACCTTATTCTTAGAATTCTGTTATGTTCTAGGTGATTTCTGCCTTTGACCAAATAATGTAAGGCTGTACAACTTAGGAGATGTACTGCTTTCATTGTTATAGAACCACTAGATCATTTGTCACATGCTTTTTCAAATTAAACATTAAAGATAAAAAGTAGAATGGTAAATCTGCTTGGATGCTTTATTAACAAAGGTGACTTTTCTTTAATATGAGACTTGTCCTTTAAGTAACAAGCAAGTAACAAGATAACAAGCAAGTTTTTAAAAAACTTACATAATTAGCTGTGTTTTTTTTCTTCCAGTTATTACAGGAGGAAAGATAAATTCAACCCTCTTACATCTAGAGGCAGACATGTCTAAAGGTCAAGTGTCTTAAGGACTTTACTGTGAGGGTGGTGAGACACTAGAACAAGTTACCCAGAAAAGCTGTGGATGCACCATCCCTTTAAGTGTTCAAGTCCAGGTTGGATGAGGCTTTGAGCATCATGGGAGGTGTCCCTGGCCATGGCAGGGAGAGCTGGAAGTAGATGGTTTTCTAGCTCCCTTTCTTCCCCTTAGCATTCTGTGATTCCATGTTTCTGTGGTTAGGGAAGGATGAATCAGTGTGCTCAGTATTGAGTTACAAGTGCTCCACAAAGTGATCAGTTGGCTGCAAGCCAGAGAGGACAGGTAACTGCTAA
Source organism: Formicarius rufipectus (assembly GCA_013399695.1). NCBI lineage: Eukaryota > Metazoa > Chordata > Aves > Passeriformes > Formicariidae > Formicarius > Formicarius rufipectus. Next base: position 29,758 of record VXAU01004328.1, on the reverse strand, counting down.
AGTGATGTTGCAACAAGTGACACCAGTGAGGCCAAAATCTGAATTGCTCTCTTGTACCATGCCCCTGATGCATGATAAGATGAGTTGGGAACACTGGACACTTGATATTCTTTCCAATCCAATTTGGTTAAAGTGGGCTAATAGAATTCAAATTGTAATAGGGAATTAGAGTAGCCCTGCAGATGAAAGTCAGTTTGATGCATAGGCCTAATTTCCTTAGGAAGTCAGCCTGAAACTAGTGACTAAATTTGATACATACATCTTTTTCACAGTTCACCTTCATTACGTATCATTATGCTGGTCTCTCCTTATTTTCTTCAGCAGTTCCTTTGAACAGTGTTCCAGATGTGATTATCTTTGTGTATTGCTATGCTGTACAGAGATGTTATTATCCCAAGTATCATCATTTTTTCTATGACCCAAGCTAACCTAAGATTTCATTTTTAGTAATCCCACATATTTGTCCATAATTTATTTTTGACATACTGTCTTTTCCATTACCACTTCAGCAAGCTATCATGGAGTACATATTTTTTGATTTGTCTGTGTTGTTGTACGTGGACTAATCCCTGGTTTTATATTATTTTTGCTGAGTGGTTTGGGTTTTGATCATTTGTCTTCCAAATTGCACCCTAAAATTTTTACTGTTATTTTACTGCAATTTATGTTGGGGAAAAAAAAAAAAAAAAAGGAAAAAAACCCCCTCAGCATTCTAGATGTTACAGACACAGTTTTTAAATACAAATTCTTTGTCGCCATGTGATGGTCAGGAGGTTAAAACATGATAGTCCCTTGCTGATGCCAGGATGCTGTGAGGAAAGAGAACCTGGCACTATTATTTTGGAGGAAGGAGAGAGTAATGAAAACCCCTCTTTTATGAGTCACCAAATACAGGATTTTTAAGGATATTAATTTAATAAAGTCATGGGGATATAATCACGTATTTTTTAATAAAATAATCTGGTTTGTAGCATGGAATTGCTACTGTTCTTCCCTTGTATTAATATCACAAGAGCAATGCAGGTTATTTCAGTACAGTAATGAAACGTTTGTAGTGTGGCTCTCCGTAGAATTTTAATACCAGCGATTATTAAATGCTTGAATCTCATATATCCTGAATTACTAGCTGTCACACTGATATTCTATAGAATATAAAATAATTTCTTTCAGAAAAATACATAATCCTAATGTAAAGTATCAGGAAAATAGAGAATTCTGTGGGAGCTTGTTCTAACATTGGGGTTTTTTACCAAATGAGAAAATAGTCTGTTTGCAGTTTCTGAATGTCTGACAGCCATTTCTAGCCAATGCTTATCAGTACTACTTTAAGTTTGGAAATTCTTTATACTGTGTGTTTTTTCTCCTATGGAGATATACTTAATACCTGCAGATGTCTGCAGAGTACTCTATCACGCCAGTGCCGTGTTCAGCCAGGGAGCTTGTTGCCACTAGATTCTGATAAAAGTTGCCTTTCCTATGAACCTGAAGACCTTTGTCACATTCTGGTAGAAAAGGGATCAGGAACTAATATTCTGTGCTGATAAATTTAAAATTTTATCGATATTAGAAGTGTTGTTTAACAGGTGCAGTTTGCAGGAGGTGGAGGTAATTTTTGCCATTACAGTGCTACTGCATTTCTTTACCGTTCTTCCACTCTTCATTTTATTTGCAGTATCTGTTGCCATTGCCTCTGTTTGGTTGCCAATTTAAATGTCATAAAAAAATCAGGATCATGCCTTTTCAGGGTTTCTGGAGAACTTGTGAGGCGGGGAGGGGAGGAAAAAAAACATTAAAAAAATTCTTTAGTCTTTATTTTGAGATCAGTCATTTATCATTTAATGTAGTAATGTAGTAAATCAATGAAAAATAGGTTAACTTACCTAAACAAATATATTTTAGATCTATTTCCTTTCATGTTTTGTACTTGCTTCTAGAAGACTACTGAGTAATAGTAGCTATAGGAATCCTTAGATTTTTACTTTTTTCTCCTCCCTGAAATGAGTTTCAAAATATTTCATATTTATTAAGAACATAATCAATACATCACTGGTGTTGCCTTACAGACAAAATGTCCCACTCCCTCTTTTTTTTTAATAGTAGGAAAACAGAACAACTAGACTTTGCTGTCTGGTAAGAAATTGAGTTTCAGCATATGCAAAGTACAAACAAGTGTTAGGATTCACAAAGTGTTACAAGATCTGCCTAAGTATGCAGTCTTAGAAATGCTAGGGATTTGAAATATCTCTGTGACTAGAATTGGGAGAAAACATACCTAGTTCGGTGTCATTTCAGTTTCATACTTAGCCCTTCTCTCTTGAAAACTATTCCTGGATATAAGAATATGTATTTTAGAGTTGTTTGTGGTAATTAATCTATAGTCATAGAATTGGCAAACTTTGAAGGTGCTTGTCAGCATTGAATGCAGAAAATACATTGTGTGACTGCTGCTGTGGTGCTTTTTTTTGCACAGATACTGATCTTATTTATAAATGTTTAAGAGTATTATGGCAAAGGTGATTCAGTTCTGTGGTCATGCTGCAGTTAAGTAATTCAGTGTTTCTGATTTTGCTGATATACTTGGAATATCTGCTTTTCTTTGTAATCACTGTAATGGTAGATTGTAAAAGATTCCCCACCCACCCTAATGAAATTATTGTAAATAACAACAACAAAGTCATGTTTCATCTTGCAAAGCCAAAGCATGAATTTAGAGCTCTTCCTGCCTGCTCTGCACAGAGCATTCAGGGTAGTTAGAAATTTTAGGAAGGCTGGTCAAGGAGCACCACAGATTACTGATTAAATTAGTGGTACAGTGGAGCAAAAGTGTGGTGTGGGTGAGAAGAAAGTGGTTCAGGATGGACAAAATTGGTACCCAAAGAGTGAGGCCAGCAACAGTGGAGTGTTACTGCCCTCTGGTGTGCCATAGAATATTGCTCACTATGAACTTGAAAACTGCTTTTTATTCCTTATTGTTTGTTATGTTTGTGTTCAGTCCAGTCCCAGGATTCTCAAGTGTCTCAAGATTCACCAGTGCTTGCTGCTGAAGTTGGAGAGGGAGTTACAAGTTCTGGACCATCATTCAGACTTGATAATATGGTTGGTCATATAAAAATAATCATATAACATACCTCACTTGATTTTGTAATGTCATTTTTCTTTTTCATATTGAGAGGCTAAGATTTGGGTGTGCTGTTCTTGGGTGCAGCAGCATAACAAGCACCAAGTAAAGAGTGGTAACTGCTGTGATTGATCTGCTGTCTCTGTTCCTATTAATTCAGCATAGGATGCTGTTTGTTGCCCCTCTACTGTCAGGGCACACCATGGACTTATGATCAGCTTGCTGTCTAATGAGACTTCTGGGCCCTTTTTCACAGGGGTGCTCCTAGGCAGGCTCCAGCTGGAACTGCATGGGTGTCTTCCTTCCCAGGTGCTGGACTTGGCATTTGTCCTTGCTGAATTTCACACTAAGTTCAGCCTCACAAGGTCATTCTAGATAGCAGTCCTGCTGTTCAGTGTATGTCATGGTCCTCCCACCTTAATGTACTGCAAACTTGATAAAAGTATGATGTGCCTCCTCTGGGTCATTGCCAAGGGTGTTGTTTTATCCACCCCATTGAGTTTTTGATGGTTTATATATTTCCTCTGAGATCTACAATTCTACTGAAGTAGGTCTGTGATGAGAAATAGCCAAATCTGACCACCAGAAGATAAAAGAGTCTTCCAGGTGTCATGATTTATATGCAGTTCTGAGAGGCTTTGTAATAAGTGTGTGTGTGTGTGTGTGTGTGGGTTGGGGGGTGTGTGTGGGCATGGGTGCTGAGGGGAGAGGGCTGTTGGAGAGTGATGTGTCTGAGACATGGATTGTGAATGTGTTGTACTGAGCAAGGATGAATCTCTGTTTGCCTGACTGCAAAGCATGAAGGCTTCTACACTTGAACTGAGCTCAGAATGAATTGTCTGGTTTTAAAACTTTAATTCTGGCCATTTGAGTATATGGTAATGGGTGTGTTATTTCATCCCAGGGAGTACTAGGTTCAGAGGCTTCGGTGCAAGGAATACCCTGTGATTTAACTTCAACAGTTTCCACTGGGAGCTTTTCAACTAGTGAAACGTTGGATGCAAGCCCTGTTGGCATTGGTAAGTGCTTGGGTTTTGTTGTTGTTTTTGTAAAAGGAAAATTGTGTTTTCTCTCTATTTTATGGCAGAATGATCCGACTCACTGAATCAAGTTCTTCTGAAGTAAGCCAGTCGAACTTCACTTAATGTTGATTAATCTATCCTACAGAGTTGAACATAACTGGAATGGTTTGTTGAGTGCTTATGATGTTTTATTTTTATAATAATTTAATATTATAATACCTCTGCTTTGACAAAGGATATTTTGAGTTTATTAAGCAACTGGGACACTAGCCGTTTTCTGGTGGCAATGTTTTTTTTAAAAAATGGTCTTCAAATGATACACTGATAAAAGTTTACTAATCAATATATATCATGGATTGTTACAGAGCTGTGACGTTAGTCTTGCTCTTAAGAGAATTGTGCCAATATCCACTTTTCACCACAGAGATTCTAAATCACTTGCAGAAATGTCATTTAAATGCTGTATTGCCCTTTAATAGTTTTCTGGGTGATACATGTTCTTACCTTTTATTTTTTTTCCCTTCAGTCTGCCTCTTGATCATGTTAGCTTTTCATAAAATCAAAAATAATTCCTTTATAATAAATATATAGTTGCTTCTGGCATTATTACTTGTAAACTCAGGAAGTGAGTTTGAAAGTGAATAGATAGTGACCTGTGGATTTATTTGCTGTAAGCCTTGCTTAATATTGTGTTAATCTGATACTTAAGCAACATATGTATATATGAGTTACTCTGCTTATAAATCAATTTTTTAAGACTACAGTTTTTGCAGCCTGAGATTTCAGTGGCTTATTTTAACCCTGATGATAAACTTAATAATTCATGTGACAAATTTGTGTCTGATTGATGTAAGGAAGCTTAAACAAATTCTAAGATCGTTTGTAGATATTTTTTTCCTACTGTTTCTTAGTTGTGGAAGAAAAATAGCAAAAGTTTTTTTTTATTCATCTGCATGAGTAAATTTTTCAGGTCTAATTCTGGCTTCACCATACACTCCATGCTTAGTAATTACCTTTTCTGATAGCTTTGTGCAATGGCAAAGAAGGATTGGTGTGCTAACTAGGAACATAATTTTGGTTGCCTTGATTGCTCGGGTTTCTTGTGTTGGTACTAAGCTATTTTGGTTTAAGCATGAGTAAAACTATCATAAAGATACTCAAGATCACTTTAAAGGATTGCCATATTTATATACAGTAGAAGGTAATGACATGCTAGCTAGCATACAGGAGCAGTGTTAATTCTTTTCTGATTTTATAATTTCATTATTTCTTAAGTTTACATTCTGTAATAGTGCTAAGCTGTACTGGCTGCTAACTAATTAGATCGACTTACATTTATGAAAATGTGTGGTAAGATTTATAGGAGCATTGACAGGAGACAATTAAAGAAACAAGACCCCAGAACTCTATGAATATTTCAGGATATTAAGCACTGTCTTTTCAGATTATGTCATGTAAGTTATTTATATGCAAAACTGTGAGCATCTAACTTCTTATTTCAGGATCATCTTTTGATGGTACAGAACATGGAATTTTGGGAGAAACTGCAAACTCCCCTTGGAGTTCCTCACTGCCTTTAACCTTGCAGCAGCAGCAGCAGCAAGAGAATTTGTCTGGAGCATCTAAAACTCTGTTGTCTGAAGGAGCAATGTCCCTTTGTAAAGAAAGTCAGACACAGCACATGCCGCAGAAACATACTGGGAACTTGAACTCTTACTCAGAAGACAATACACCTTTCCAAGGTATTTGCTATTCTATGGCATTGTTTTGATGTGCTGTCATATAAAATGAGGAGTTTACTCAATGTTACATGTTGGGTAATATTATTTCTATTCAGCTTATGTTTTAAAGTCAATAAGGATTCTATATGCAAGAATGCAATAGTCTCATGTTCTTCATCTTTTGTGTTAGGTATATGTTCAGGAAGCATAATACAGTGCAGAAAAAAAAGAGAGTCTCATCAGTTGTCTATCTCTGTGCAGCTTCCTGCAGCTGTGGGTGGGCTCTTTGCTACCTATGCCATTTTTATCACTTGTTTATGTACAACTTTAACTTCAGGAAGATGGAGAAATGCTCTGTAATACTTCATTGTTCACATGGGTCACATAGTTGATGAAACAACGATTAACAAACAGGTTGGTAGGGTGTCCTGTGCTCACTAAAAGAAATGTAACAATTCATGAAAATTAAGAACGTTGTTACTAGCTGTCATGAAGATAATGCTCATGTTTTAATTCAAATCACTTCCTCCTGGAATGTTTGAAAACCTGGATTCGTGTATAATTATAGATTAATCTAGACCAGGAAGGACTTGTGGTTATGAGGCCCAAATTCTCCTTGCTCACAGGAGAGCAAATTTAGGTTGCTTAAGGCTGTGTCCAGGCAAGTTCTGACTATGTCTCCAAGGGCAGAGATTTTACACCCCCACAGGCAACATTTTAATAACTTTCTTCTTTTCCTCTTTTTAATTTTTTTAAATTGTATTCAGCAAGAATTTCCTGTGTCTCTCTCTTTTTCTTTCACTGAGCATGTTCATGAAGACTGACTGCAGTTTCCTAAACTGAAAGAGGCTACATTTAGATTAGATATTAGGAAGAAATTCATCACTCTGAGGGTAATGAGACACTGGAAGAGATTTCCTGGAGAAGTTGTGGATGCCCCATCCCTGAAAGTGTTCAAAGCCAGGTTGGATGGGGCCCTGAGCAACCTGCATAGCAGAAGGCGTCCCTGCCATGGCAGGAGGATTGGAACTATATGATCCAACCAAAACAATTTTAGAATTTTCTGTACCATCTCTTAGGAGGTAATAGGCAGCAGAGATTTTTGTGCCATTTCTCTCAGTTCTTAAGATTGAACAAACTCAGCTTTTCTGTGAACATCATGTGCTACATTCAAGCTTTGGTCCTCCTTGTGGTTCTTCATTGGTCTATCTCTGCTGTGTCACTGAGTGTTGTATTGAGAAGCCCGCACTAGTTATGATGCAGTCTCACAAGTGTTGAACAGAGAACTTACAGACTTCATCTTTTCATTAAGAAAAGGAAAAAAAAATTTGAATCAGAGTCGCACTTTCTTACTGCTTTTTATATCCACATTGTATCAAAGTGGAAGAATGGGATGCTGTAAAGGTCTTTGTTTTACTAGCTAGTATTTGTATACCTGCAGAATTCTAAAGACTTTATTTACTGTATATAGAAACAATGTGTGATATTGGGGTTGTTTAGGGGCAGTGTGTGGTGTCTGTTTTTAAATTAACTTCATTTCTGACAGCTCTAGCAGCTGAACTTTATTTTCCAGAAACAGAGAGACTTTTTCCAGACTTCCATCACCAGCTGTTTCAGCCTTTGGAGCCAAGTGTTGACTTGGATACATCATCATCATCATGTTCTCAGTGTGGAATTTCACAATACAGTACAGAATGTAGCAAGGTACTACAGAAAAACTCTGGTGGAGGCAATACTTTATCTTAAGATTTTTGTAAGATTTAAATATTTAATCCTCACACTGTGTTCTTTCTAGAAGAAACACAACAGTATGTTTTGATACATGTAGAGCTGGAAGTGTTTTTGCTGGTTGTAGCAGAAATGTGATTCAAAAGTAACTAACTTTTTGTCCTTGATGTTCCTGAGAAAATTAATTTTTAAATTTTTTTAATGCCACTAGACTTCAAAATTTTCAACAAAAAGTCCAGACATGTTTGCATTTCTAGAAGTGGAAAGCTCTGGTCTGGATGTGCAAAGAAGCTGTCTGCCTTCTTGTCTGGAAAGAAATGGGCAAAAGAACATTCCATCAGGAGAGTCCATTACAGAAAATGTTACTCCAGGTATGTATAGTGTAGTCAGGTTAGTGCTGTCAGAGTCAGCCTATTGCCAGTATGTAAATACCAACCCTTAGGATGGGTTTGCCGTGTTGAAATGGAGTCACATCTCTTTGGTTCTCTCAGTCCTGCTTTGAGATGTGAGAGCAAAAGCAGAGTTAACACACAGTCTCCTCCACCACCTTTAAATGGGTAGAAGTCCTAAATTCTGTGAAGTTTTATTTCCTCAGCAGTTACGACTTCAATCCAAAAGCAGACCTACTTAGTCAAGCCACTGTAGTGGATATTATGTTATTCCTTCTTCAGTAATTATGTTAGTTTCAGCCAGAGTTGCTGTTTCTTCACTGTCAGTTTCTTTTTAATAATTTTGTTCATGCATACCCATTACCTTGTAAGTTTGAGCAACTTAAGGAAGTTGCTAAAAATAAATAAAAATTTTTTGAGGTGCATGTGTTAAAGTCTCTCTGAACTTACTCATTATCTTTTATATACATTCTGTTCTTCAAGAAATAATTAGATTTTCTCACTGTTAGGTCACAGTTATATACTACACACTGTGGTATTTGATCTGATTACAGAATTGCTTAATCTCTCTACAAAATAATGAGGTGATAAGAAAGGAACTTTTAAGTTACAATGTTATAATTAGTAGATTAGAAGTTTAGGATTCTACATTTTGATATGTATAAAAAGCCTAGTATAGCATGATGCTTGAATCTGTGTAACCAATTTAATCAAACTTAGGTCAGAGGCATATTTTAACCAAAAAAAAATACTAATTTAAGCAGCACTGTTGTTTGTTTGGCAGATGATGTACTGCTGAAATGCCTCTCCAGTGATGTAAAATATTGATACCAAATCTTTCTATTTTCCCAGCCTCTTCTGAGGAGAAAAGGTATCTTGACTTGTGTGCACAGATCCTGAGGGAAAGATAATTTAGGGTGCAGTACTTTAACTTGTAGGAACAGCAGCCATTTTGCCAATTTGAATGTTCTCCTACTTTGAAGAGTATCTGTTATGGTGTTTTGGATAGCTTTCTCTGTGGTTTAGATACCTTGTTGGAGGCACAAAAGGGACTTGGAGGACTTCCATTGGCAGAGTGTAAGTTGTTAAATGTATTGACTATAATTTTCTGTAGTTTCAATGGTACTATGTTTGAGGAAAGCTTAGCAGACTTTTTTAAACAAAATGTTTCTTCCTATTGAATAAACTTCTTGTTACGTATGAATGGAAAGTCTTATTATGGAGAGACTTTTAAAGTGGAAATTCTGTTTTGTTAGCAAGAAGTTTGACTTCTGATAATTTTTGAAACAGGATCTGAAGAATCTTTTCACGCACTTCAATTAGAATCTGCTGTAAGTGATATCTCTCAGGATGCTGATCAGCCAGTGGATCGTAATGCTGTGTTACAGAGGTCTTTTGGACACGCTGCTGGGATTGAAAACAGGGGCCATGAGAACTATATTTCACCTGCAAGAGAATATGAAGAACTGTCAAAAAGTGTGGAATGTATTAGCCTCCGGTGTACAGTGGAAGATCTGCAAAATGAAAGCCTGATTCCACTGGAAGAGGGAAAAGTGTTTTATCAAGTAGGCACCACACTAGTTATAACAGATGAAACCTTCCCTCAACACTTCTTAAAAGAGACTGAGTCCTCTGAAAAATTACCTTTAGAGGCATTTGGTAATTATGTGAAGCTTCCTAAAAAATCAGTTCCTGTACATGAAGTAAATAATTCTGTAGAGCTGGATTCTCAGTGCAATATAAATATAAAGGAGCCAGATGAAAGCTTTCCAGAAGGACAGGAATGTTTGAGGGTTCTCAGAGAAACCAGCTTGAAAGACTCAGACATCCATTTGCACACTGTTGTACAACAAAACAGTTCTTTCCTGGAAAGACACGAAGAACATTCTCATTCTGTGCCCAGAAGCTCATGTTGTATTCCAGTCTGGGTGAGTAAAACAGATTTCCAAAAGCAGGGTTTTTTGTTGTCGCACCAAGTTATTTTAGACCTTTAATATCTGAAAGCTTGGCAAATACTGGATTTACAATTCTAGTTCCTCTTTTCTGGACTCCTGCCCTACATGTTTCAGATCATAGCACTAAAATAATTAGCAGTAGCTAAACTGAGCTGAGTTCCGAGGATGGTTGGAGGAGCTATTGAATCCTGCTCTCTGTTGCCATCAGTTGGTAGAGCACATGCAGCTGGGTCACATGTCACAGTTACTGAATAGCCCCTGTCCCCATTTAGAAGCCTGAAGAAGGTAAATAAATTAACCAAAGCATAATCAAACTTAAAGGGAATAGCTTTGTAGCTTTAAAAAAAAGATTGCCCTAGAACTAAATAACTTAAACCTGAGGAGAGTGAAGGACAAGTGGAGTTTTTGTTATTGTTTTCAGTTTTTTGAACTCTGGTATACAAGTGCTCTTTCTGTGTTTTGTGTATTGCTTGGGGCAGATTTTCTTCTGTTGAATGAGCCTCCTTTTTCTGAAAACAGCTGTTGCTATTGCTGGAAATATTTTAATAATTTTTTTTGTTGTTTTTCTGTTTTTATACTGATACATTATTTATTTTATAGGAGACTGAATCAGGGCATGGTATTATGGAAGAACCAGAACTCACTCTGATAAGCTCAAATGACATCAGTATTGCAGAATCAGACATTGAACATATTAACCAAGAGAAAATTGAAGATAAAATCGATAACCCAGAATGTGAGGGTCAGTCTGAGTGTAGTGTTTTTACTGAGGTGAGCATTATCTAATGTAATTCTGATTTTAACTTAGTATTAATCATAATAAAGAGAGGCCCCACTGTAGCAGTTAATCTACTGTTGAAAAACAAGAGAACGTGGGGTTATCCAAGCTTAGGAATTGCTTGGATCATCCCGATTAGATATTATGTTTTCTGAACAGATCTAATAGATCTTAATTTTGGGCTATTCCTTAGAGTCAATACCTTGTCATATGAGTGTAGTTAGTTTGGAAGACTTGCTGCAAGAAACAAACACTTACTGGTGTTTGCAAGACTAAATTGTATCCCATTAGTTGAAAACTTGCAGGAGATGAGAACATGGGACAAATGAAGAAGGAAGAATCCCCTCCGAGCCATAGCAGCCTCACAGGGTGCTTTGAGGTTTACGAGGAAAACAATCAGCTCATCATATTGCCACACTTAGTTAGCCTGGGGTATGCTTTTTGCTGTTTGCTTATATAAAGCAAAGACTGTAAATTGCAGAGGGGGCTGGGTTGTAATGAGACAGTAATTTGGGTGCTGAAGCAATAATGTAGAATCAATTAATCTGTGTCAGTTAGATGAACAGATTAGATGAAATCATGCCTTAGTTGGCATCTGGAGGCTGTACTGCTGCAGTGGGGAGGAGAAGAGATGAGTGGGAAGAGAGTATGAGGGAGAACTAGAGAGAACCATAGGAAATGGAAACATGGAATTATGCAGCCCTGTATTAAGACCAAGCCAGTTGAAATCTGGTGGGCAAAAAGAGTTCTTTAATAGATTTTTTTTTTTTTAAGTTTTAAAATTAGTTTAGAAAATTGCTTTCTCATACTTATTACCAAGATCCATTTCTGATTTATCTTTGCATGTGCTATAAAGGCAAAAGAATGTCTTGTATTTGCATTTGGTCTATGCTAGTGGCACAGAAGTACCACTTCACTCAAATTTGTGGTATATTTTAAGCACTTCCAGCCAATGATTCCTTTTGAAACAGGAGAGAGAATTTTTACCACTAGATCCAGATGCAAATTATTCAGCTCCAGACACACATTATTCAGCGTTCACAAGGCTCGACAGCTCTCCCAAAACGCAGAGTGCCAACAACAGTCACTGTCCATCACATCCGACTGCAGGTAATGATGTGTGACTTCAATACCCTGAAGTCGAGATAGAGATAGTAACTTTTTATAGTATTAAAATAGTCAATAAAATACATGTCTCATCTGGAAAACTTTTTAGAGCTGCTTTTACTTAGAAAAATACATCTTACTGTTCAGACTTGGTTTGTAGAACATTTGACCTGGATTTAGTGTGTGTCATATTGTCTCTTCCTGTGCCAGGTTATCTTCCATGGAAGTTCATAGTATCTTGCACTACACTTGTTTTTGTATTGTAACGACTTAATTTTGAAAACTTCTGTGTTGTTTGGTAATTTGTTGTCATAGTTGTACTTTCAGTGATTTCTCATTTCCTGTTAGTCCCCCAAAATCTGTAGCCAAAGTCTCTCTTGGTTTTTTTCCTATTCTGATAATGGCATGGAACAGCAGTAAGATGCTACTTTTTTTTCTCAGATGAAACAGTAATACGAAAGACAGGAATTGACAGAACTTAACTGTGTTAGGGACTTGTTAGGTCTTGGATGTGTTTTGAGGCATCAAGATACTTTCCATGTCACAGCACTTGTCTCGACAGAGCTGCTGACCATTACTGGATTTCGTATGTGTGAATTGCTGCCTGTTTTGCAAGCTGCCTCATTACTCACAATGCCATTCCCCCAGTGCCACTTACAAAAGTGGTCAAGCTCAGCATTTTAAAAGTGCAGTGAAATGCCTGACTTACTGCTCATTGTTAACAGTGAGAAACGTTGAGACTTTCCTTTTCCTTCAAAGTGATGCACCTGGAATTTGCAGCAACACCTGGAAGTTTGCAGAAATCTTTTTTGAAAAGAAAGCAGAACTTCATCCACGTATCCCTGAAAAGGGTAGAAGAAATAAAAAATAGAGAAAAGGAAAAGCCAGAAGGCAGAAAGCTTCAAAGGAGGTCTGAGGAGTTAAGAACACGACAAAAGGAGTTTAGTCTTATCTCTGGTAGGTTTTTCTGGGGACAATACATAGCATTAGGTATCCTTTTAATTGCTGTTTTATATCAAAGAATAGGATGTATATTTTTATGTGTTTGCTATTGCAGACTGGGATATTCTTTGTTTTCTCACAGATGCAGGGAGCTTCCCCTTCCCACCCCAGTCTGGCAGCCTCTTCAGTGCTGTGAAAGCTTTTATGGGTGGATCTTCATACTTTGTCAGCCCATGATTGTTGTCATAAGGTGTCTCTGCAAACAATGGCTGTTTATCAAAGAACAACCACATTAAGTGAACTGGTGCATTTCCTAAGTCTTTTACTAGGGAGCTGGAGGTCAGCTGTTGAGAGCTATGGCTGGCTCAAAGCACAGGCAGCAGCCAAGTGATTGAGACTGTCAGGATTTATTTTAACAGATGTCATCTCCATTGTACCCCTTCCACTAGCTTGTTTCTTTTATTGTCATGTCCTTTAAAAGTCTTTGAAAATTATTCATGCTTTTAAGTTAGCTGAACTAGAGAGTTAAATCTAAGACATGGTTGGCTTTTTTCTTTTTTTTTCCCGCAGGTAAAAATGGTGCAGTTCCCAGTCAGTTGAAAAAAGTAGAAAAAGTGAAAATATCTTCTCCAGAGAATAGGAAGTCTGAAGAAATTGAAATGCACCAGCGAACATCCAGGTATTGCATGAACACACATGTGAGAAGTTGGAATTAAAAAAAACAACACAAGTAGTTAATCTGTGTCTTGTGAAAGCTGCTGGTCAGACAGAACAGTCTGTGATCTTCAAGTGGGATCCAGTGCTGTTTAACACAGAAGTGTTGGGAGAGAGGAGCCTAGTGTGTTTGATGCAGATACAGGTGGCAGTGAGGAGCACAAGGTCAGCCTGCTGGTTTCACCACGCTGAGACTGCTGTGCCACTTAATGCCTCCTGACACTAGATAAAATTTGAAGCAAAGTTCACTGGAGCACTTACAGTAGTAACATGAAGCAAGTGAAGCTCCTGAATGTGGAAAGTATTTGTTCAATGCAGCTGAAGAAGAATTTGAAGTGATTCTAGCGATTTCTGGATTTTCCTAATTGCTAGCAATGGAGATAGTGTAAACCCTTGTTATTCCAGCTTTGCTACTTCCTTTCTGCCAAAGGACAATTTTTTTTCCTACTGTTTTCAGACTTTATAATCAACTTGAAGAAGTAAAAATCAGAAAGGAAGAAAAAGCAAGGCAAGAAACTTATGCTAAAAACAGAGAAAAAGCTAAAGAGTTTCAAAAGGTAAGAGTTTGCTACACTGTCCTCCTGCCTGATCAGTCTCACAACTTCAGTGAGCTTCTAAGCAAAGTCATTGAAGCATGGTTTGAGTGGTGTTGTAGACCACCCAGTCTGGATTTTACATGATGCTACTGGTACATCCCATATAAGAATTTGTCAGCACTATGACTGATCTGAAATTTTGTCTAAAAAAACATGTCTGCCCCAGGCTGAATTTTTCTGGTGACTTGACCTTGAGCAAAAAGGCTCCAGCTGCTAGATGGGTCTGAATGGCAAAAGAATAGCAGGGTTTCTGTTAGTCAGAATTAGACTGAATTTCCATTATAAGGCAACTTCTGGGTTTGGTGGGTTTTGGGCTGTTCTTGCTACTAAGATTCTAAGCATGCCAGAACTTAAAAATTGCAGGAATCTTGTTTGGGTTTCCCTGTAGTTGCTTGTGGAATGGGAGTTTAACAAAAGGACTGGAACCATTAATTCATTAATTCCCTGTCCCCTTTTCTGGGCCTCAGACACCTGGAAGGAAGGAAATGCTTGATAATCCCAACAGGCTCTGGCTACTCTGGGGGGGCTCCAGGCCCAAATCCTGCCTTTAGCACTGACCACCTCAACTTCTTTTTGGTGGAATAAATTGCTGCTCTTGTTACATTGCTCGACAGATTCCATAATGAACAGAAGATAATAAGTATACCTTCCCCCTTGCCCTGCAATCTGGCTTTTTTGGAGCAGGGGCAGTTAGTGAGCTCATCATTGTCCATTACTGCAGTTCAAGTTACACAAGCAGGACAGTACCTCAGTTCTGCCCCTCCAGCCATTCTGGTTTTAGTGTGGTCATTCAAGGTACACTGGTCTCATGGTTGTTTCATTTTCAGAAAATGCTGGAAAAACTACGAGCCAAGAAGTCTTGGAAAGCATCATGACAGGCAGCAGACTTTGAGCAACAGCTATGCTCTGGTATTGGTACAGTGCAGGAGAGGCATTAAGTCCTTAGCTTTAAGCTGCAGGAAAACAGTGAGTAACCCAAGTCCCTGCACTACACTCCTGGTTCAGCAAGATGACTACAACAGCACAGGGCCTGCTACTTTTTTGCATGGTTTGTCTCTAGATGTGCATTCATGTTTTAAACAGAGATACTAACTTTTGTAATATACACATATAAAACATTTTCAAATAAAGTTGTTTTTTTTTCTTTTTTAATATTACTTGACTCCTTGGGAGACATTTCTTCTGTAAAGCTGGAGTTTTTCTGCTCTTTGGACTGTGTGATTTAAGATGAGAAGTGTAGGGCCCTGCAGCCACAACATGTATCTTAAAGCACTTGAATGGAAAAAAATAAAAATACTACTGCTGCTTCCTCCCACTGTAGTTTTCATTCTATAGTTCCTGAGCTCCAATTCATAGCTAAGTAGTTATATAACATAAAGGCAAATGATAAGAGTTGAGCTTTGAAGGTTGAACTTGGTTATCAACAGGTACAATAGCAGAGGTGGTTAAAAGACACTAGCAAATCACTGAATAGCTGGGAGGGACCTTTAAATGTCATCTAGTCCAGTCCCTAGCAAAGCTGCTAATGTCTCCCTGGAGCCTTGCTGTCCAGGCTGAACCCCATGTCCCTCTTTAAGCCTGTCTTAACAGGAGATATAGTCCAGCCCTGTGGACTCCTCTGACCTGTTACAACAGAAGCCAGAAAGCTCATTTTCTGATGAAAAATTAACTACAGTGTGGTGCAGTTCTCTTGCACATCAATATTCTTCCCACTTTCTCAGAGTATTATCAGAAGAAAAGTCACAAATGATCATGTGCCATGAATCTCTTACACTTCTTTCTTGGCTTTCCGTGTAGCAACAGGAAATAATCCCAGGCTGCAGCTTAGAGAAGGTTTTATTTAAATGCTGTGACATTCTGTAGAGAACAAATACCTATTCAGGGCTTCAGTAATGAGAGCTCAGTGACAGGGAAATGAGGGAAAATATCCAATGAAGCCATTTTCAGTCAAATTACAACACAGTACACTCAGATGGATCTTCTCTAACATGAATGAGGCACCTTTGCCACACTGCCCAGGAGGGCAGGAGGCAAGTCACAATTATACACTACTTCAGTGTACAAAGCAGTAACAGAAGCGAGAATGTTTTAATTCCAAATAACTGCAATAAACACTCCAAATGAGGCTCTTTCTATGCAGTTCATTGCAGCAGACTTCCAGCAGTAGCACCAGGATCTGAGAGAGAAAAAACATCTGTTAGTACTTTTACACCTAAGAAAAGCAATTTCCCTGTATCTCACCTGGTGCAACTTGAAGCCTTTTTTTTCCTCATCCTATTGCTTGCTACTTGGCAGACCGGCCTACACCTCACTACAACCTCCTTTCAGGTAATTGTAGAGAGCAAAAAAGTCCCCTCCTGTGCCTCCTTTTCTCCAGGCTGAACACCCCTGCTCCCTTAGCTGCTCCTCACCAAATTCATGCTCAGTTGCCCTCTCTGGGCACACAAGCAGCAACTGGGTGACAAGACTGCTCATGCCACAACCCTGTTCTCCAACTGTAACTTTTCATGCTGCAAATGTCAGCTGGTTTTGCAACGCAACCTCTCTACATCACAGCATCACAAAAACCTGAGAGCAGGGTAGATTAACATTCTTTTTCACCCCAAGAGCCCTAACCACATAAGGTGTATCTCCTCATAAATAGACCATAGCACACACCATGTGTCCACGGCATCCTGCAGAGGATTTCAATTTGTGGTCACCGCGTTAAGAGCTGCTGGTTTTTCAGCCATGCAAACCCTCTTTGAAGTGACCTCTAAGTTCTTTGTTCTACTAGCCCTTTTGGTAAAGTGCTTACTTTCAAACTCTGGTAGCACCCAGGTGGAGTTTCTTATCCATCTGCCATGGAGCAACTTGGTAGCAGACACTGGGAGTTAAAGAGGCTTGGTTAGTGTAAGGGAAGAGTTAACAACACAAAAGGTAGATGTAAATTGCATGGAACAGCCTTTGTCTCCCTTTATTGCTTCAGTTCAAAAGAAATACCCACTTAAGAGCATCTCCAGAGTCCAATTTACACATGTTCCAACTAGAGCTCTGGAGGCACCCAAGGATACCACCACATACCTACAGCTCAGCAGCAGTTTGCTCCTAACAACAAAGGGAGCATTCTGTCCATGACCCTACATCAAAGCTGTATTCAAGCAGACTTGACACCACATCAAGTGGTAATCCAAAAGTCTGATGAGCTTGCTTTATGGTCATGTCCACAGCTCACCAGAAACAGGAACATCCCAGCAGCCTTGGTAATGACCAAATACCCTCTCACTGCTCTTACTCAGACATCACTGAATCAAGTTGCCCATCCTTTCCACTGAAGGAGCAATCAATCCTGCCAACATTAAAGCCCAACTGTGCACAAACAAGCCTAAAATTCCTTAAAATCTTCAAGTGCAAAGGAATTCCCCACAATGAACTGGTACTACAAACCACTGCACAACAGTGACAGTCATTATATGTACAAGAATGACTAATAGGACCAGTGACCTGCTCAGATACTACATAATTCTGGAGTGATCACTACCCAGTAATCTCTGCCACTAGAAAATCATTTCTACACTTCTTTCCAGAACAGTTTAATGAAGTTTAAATCCCCTGCCTCCATACCAAATTAACACACAAACTTGAACTAGTATAAAACTAGTAACCCAGCGCTTACCTGTTAAAGGTTGCTTTTCTCTTACACAGCTCCTCTTAACTTTTTTCAGTATCCTAAAGCACCTGCTAGAAAGAAGAAACAATGCACTTGCTGAGTTCCAGGGGCCAGTACCCAGCTCTCACACTGGAACACAGAAATAGAAAGCAAGTAAACTCCAATCACTGAAGAGGTCACAGACTGTTTCAGCAAAAACAGGATGCTCAAAAGACACAGCAGAACAAAAGCCAGAGATGTCAAATACTGTACTGCTGCAGCACTGCTTTTTGAACACCCCCATGAGGAGAATGGTGCTGGGTGCAGATACCATATGCAGCACCACCTGCAGTTCTTCATCCACCAAGATCCTTTTAACATTCAGTCTTCTGACATGCACCAGTCAGTGTCTAGGAATAAGAGGTATTTCTTCATGTCACAAAAGCTGCCATGTGACTGAGAGTGAAAACAGACTCAATGAATTTTACCTACTACTGCTTTCACTTCAACAGCAGCTTCAGGATTCCTCTGTGTTTACATGCATTCCCACTGTGAAGGATTTATATTTCTTTCAGAGTATTTTGCTTGTTTTACTTTAAACTTCTCATTTAATGAAACAGAATCCAGGAACATCAACAGTATAGTAGTAAACTGAGCTGCTCAGAAATTTAACACAAAGACAGCTGCTCAGTATCAAACTATGGAGCATCTCTTGATGCAAAACAAAAACTCAGCAAGCTCCTTCAAGACAGACACCACAGTGCTGTCCCTTCTTGCCTAGAGCCTCCAAACCAAGAACTAATTACTCCATGATTGAAGGAGGAATTGACTTTGGAGCCATCCAGAACACTCAAGCATGGTGTTACAAGTCAGGTATCAACACAAAAACCTAAATGAACAGCAAGTTCAGCCCATGCAAGTCAGTATATCAGCTGCACCTGAAGTCCCAGAACACACTGTCTCTTGACTCTTACCAGACTTTTCCACTGGAATAATTTTTTCCTTTGTATCAAAGCATGTCACAGTACACCTAAAGGAGGACATTGTGCATTATTACTAGTTCCTAGGATGCTACATGAGGATATGTCTTGCAGTTTTATCCCACCAAGCTAACAGGTAGTTCAATGGGTAAAGCAAAACCACAAGTTTATTCTGTGAGGCATTTCCAACGACACGAACCTACAGAAAAGATCCTATCGGGATAGACCTCAGCATTCCTGGTACTATAAATTAACACAGATAAAAATCAAGCAGACTAGAAACATATCAGGTATAGATCCAACTAAATGTCTTAAGTTGTCTCAAGACATTTTGGGGAAGGAGGGTAAATGATACACTAACACCAAGGAAGGTGAAGTAATTCCATCATATTAGCAACAACTTTAATACTAGAAATTAGGTATCTGAAAAGCAAATGTCAAAAGAAATTAACTACAAGACTGTACAGAATCCTCCCTTATAAACATCCTGTCAAGTGCAACTCACTTGTTCAAGTAAAACTACCAGTTTAAACAATTAACCTGATCACCTTTTTGACTACGAAGTTTGTACAAATGTTCCTTGGACAAATCACTTACAATATATTGTTCCCTTAACAGACTGAATGCTACACTGAGGTATGGTAATGTAGTGTTGAAACCAGTCCCGGAAACTCACACAAATAAGTAAACTTGGCTTGACAAGACTAAGAGCCACCAAAGCCCTTCATTCATTAAGGTATATGCAGAACTTCAGATGTCATACTAACCCTAGAAGGGGCTTCAGACTTCTGGGAACTGTTATCCTCCATTTCTTCTCATTGTCTCTAAATACATACCACCTGAAAAAAAAACAAGGTAATATTACAAATCAGTATGTATGTGCCTACAAATGTGCAGAACCTACAACAATACTTTAGTGCTTCTGACCACCACAGGCATTACTGAGCCTCTATTTGGAATCACAGTTAAAAGCTAGGATAATGTCTGAACATTATCCTATTTGACAGCTCCTCTCGATTTCCTATTTTTAAAACAAATTCACAGTAATGATCTTTGTTCACTGAGATAAGACACTGCATGTAAAAAAAAATAACATGAAAAGGACACTCATGTAGATTTGTTCAGAAAGGCCATTCTCACTCACTCTCTTCAGAGCAGTTGAACATTTTGCCGATCATCACAACAATTTTCTCACAGCATTCTCAAGTTCGGGGTTAGATCAAGTCTACTTTTCTAGAACAGCACCTTATTTTCTCAGTAAGAAAAGAACATAACCAGCTCTTCAAGTGAAAGATGGGCAGCTGACCTGCAACAGGCAAGCACTAAAAACCAGTCACACAAACTTACCAAGATGGTAGTTGAGACTGGACTATCACACAGACTTCTTAAAATAAATTGCTGCATCTGATGAATACTTCCAAGTTTCTTCAGTATGTTAGTAATTTATTAGGACATGGGTAATCTTGTACTCAGTAAGAAGCAGGCAGATTGTAGTCCATCCAGTGAAACTCCTAAATGCCAATAACAAAACAAATCACACAACTAATAACAAGGTCTATCTGCTATTTAAGAAACTGGAGCATTACAGCACAGAAGGTACAACTAAGGTTGTACAAAGACACACAGGGCAAAATTTTGAGATAGCTCAAAAATATGCTCTAGACCATCTACAAGAACTCAGCATTGCAAGAATCTCTCCTCTACCTTGTAATTCTACTTCCTTTAGTAGGCAGGATGCAGAGTTAAGGCACATCAAAGCAAGCTAATGCTTAGATTTTACTATAGCTGCATTTTCAAGCATGTTAACTGGAATTCTCCCACTAAGTAAACTTGTTACAGGTCTCATTGTCACCACTGCAATTAACTGTACAGTGAGGAAAGCATAACCTGTGACTCTTCTAGCCACGTTTTTCAATTCAGACACACAGCAGGTTGTGTCTACTTGCTGAAGAACGAGGCATAACTCCACAATGTCTGCAGAGTACGGGTTTTTTATTAAGCCTAGCCAGTTAACTTTAAAAGAAGATTGTCTAGTAGTCATCTGGTACTTGGATTTGTACTTCAAATTTTTTTTTAAAAAAGGCAGCAAAAAAGCTAAAACTTGAACCTTTATGATACTCATCCAACTACCTCAACCTAGGAAAAAGTCAACTAGTTCCTTAATACTTACAGTTTGGTAGACGCTTTCCACTGTGTTCTAGACATCACAGGTGCGCCCCTGCAAGAAGTATTTTAGAACAAGGTCACTAACTATACTTTCATCCCATAACAAGTGAACAATTTTTCAATGTGTTTGATGAGCCTTCCAGTAAGAAGCACTAAACCTACTTGTTTCAACAGAAATACCAAGTTTAACCAGCACATCAGCAGGAAAACCAACGATGCCAGCTGTTGAAATACTGTAGCACTGCTTTTTGAACACACCATCAGGAAGACACTGCTGGGTGCAGATACCATACAGTGCACATATTATTCTGATTAACTGCTGTGGAAATAGCATTTGCCTGAAGAAATCTTATGGTGAAACTCAGAAGAAACACAAAGCTTACCTCTTTCCCTATCATGTTCCACAGAAGTTCACTGAACTAACAGATTTGTAAATCAGCATCAGCTAACAGCTGTAAGGAATCAAGCACTCCCAAAAAGTTGCAACTGCTCACCGCTGCAATGTTGGTGTCCTCATCTGCAAAGAGATACAACTGAGCTACACCTGCAAAACTGGGACACTGAACTCATGCCTTAAATTGATCAGCACTTGAACAAATGAATGCTGTTTTGAGTTCATGCAGATATTGTCCCTTCATATAAGTAACACAACTAATATATTCATCAGCTGTGGGTTGCAAAAGAAGGGTTTTTTCTAAGCACTAGGTTCCAGGTTTTTGCCTACATCAACAGACAACACCTGATCAAGTGCTAGAACAGACTGAATACTTTTTTTTTTTTACTATTTTTGAAACAGCATTTGAAGCCATTTCCCAATTCACTGTATACTTACTGTTAATTACTGTCACCTACTACTGCGTTTCCTAATTAATTCTAGAGACAGGAAGTTTGCACCAAGGTAACTGTGGCAAGCAGTTCAGTATCAGACATGCTGCCCTAAGAACAATTTGTGCTTTGTCAAATTGATATGTTGCCTAGTGCAGTACTCTAACCACAGGCAAGTAAGATGCCTGGTTCCTATGCTTCTAAGACACAAGAATATTCTTGCAAGGTTTCATTACTTTCATTACTTACCACCTTTAACTCGGGGCTTCTCCTGATACAGGTGTTTTCCTGTGCAATAACCTTACATGGTTCTTTCTTCCATGCTATTTCCTATACTGTCCTGAAGCTACACAAATTTGGCAAAATCCTACAGTAATAAGCTTTTTAGCTACATATGTGGAAGACAACAAGCTTCTCTCTGCTGTCCCTCCTGTTCTTGCATGGGACATGAATTAAGGTGGAATTTACAGGGAAGCCATCAGAAGCTACAGGTGTATGATACACCCTGGTACAGAAAATATGGGTGAGGCACCACAAAGAGACCAAGTGTACAGTAGTTCCTCACCATCATCAGCACAAAAAAATTCAAGATAGTACTGTCCAAACTAAACCAGATAGTTACGCTGCAGCACTCAGCATCAGGTAAAAACAAAGTATTTCTATACAACTTGTGACAGAAACTGTTTTCAAAGGATACTCAAGAACTCCTTTTTCTTTTCAAAGAGGCTACAGACTCTAGTTTTGGTCAGACAGGTGAAAGATGTTGCACTGACTCAATGCCTTGGAAGCTTCACACACAAAAACAAAAGCTGCACATCTGTGAAACACTAACACATTCTCTTCAACTGTGGAGCACGGTTTTTGTAAAACCTTTGGTCTAAGTAAAGAAAAAAAGCTACCAGAACGAAATAAAACTGAAAACCAAGTAACAGCTTACCTTATGCAGCAAGAAAACCAAGTGGGTCATCTTCCCAAAGCAACATAAACTAGAAGAAAAGCAAAGTAATAGTAACTGTCATGTATCAAGTAACTGAGGATTCCTAAAGTCAAAGCTAGGTTTCAGCAATCAACATAATTTTAAGAAGCTTGATTTTTGTGTGTACTTATCCAGTTCCAATCAGAATTGAAATTTAGTTCATTTCTGAGTCACTCAGCAGTTGAACAACAAAATTCATCACATGAACTGCAGAATGAGTAGGGCTCAACATACCGCTTTCACTATGCCTTATCAAGAAAGAACCCCACTACTAGATCCAGGGTGAGCCTTTCAAGCCACTGAGTATTTCTCAGATGCCTAAAAGAGTTACATTTAGCCATTAATTTTGGACCTATTATTGCAAGTCATCTTCAAAGAACTGAAGGAGTAGATTTTGCAGTCCCAGAGCTACCAAGCTGTCATTGGGAAACTTCCTTTACAAAAGTTTGGTACCTTAATTCAAGTATGTAAATAATGCAGATTGATTTGCTCTCAATACTGAGCACCTACTGCAAATCTTCTGTCATCAAACCAGTAGATAAAACCTTGTCTAGACATCATCCTCATTCAGTACAGACTAACCTGTTGGTTAGCTGCTGACAGCAATTTGGTTCACAGTATCTGAGGCAGGCAGATCCCTGTTACATTCACTGGTCAGTTTTCCTACTGTCTACAACAGCTTTGAGAAAGGTATTTACAGTTGGGGCAGTGCCTGCTAGATACTGTCATTATAAAGAGCTTTTATCTTCTACTATGTCATTTTCACATCAGAATCCATTCTGGACAGAGGAGAACAAGAGGGGGCAAAGATTTAACCCAAGATTCACTATGCTGCTACAGTTAAGATAATTTACAACTCCATATTATCTTTTTAGATTCAGGAGCACAGAATTAGTTTTCTGAAAAGTTTCTCCATATGGAATAGACAACCTCAATCATACAAAATTGATACTATGATCATTCAAATGTATTAGCCATATTTTGCAACTGACCAATCACTTCGCATTTTTGTTGTTGGCACTTGATTTGCATTAGGCTTCAGTTCTGTCTTCAAACACAAAACTCTTAAGTATTTCAAATCTGCATCTTTAAGACACAGAAAAACAATCTCTCAACAACCATTCACAAAGAAGTCAGGAAAATTAAAGAAAAGCATTTAAACTGCCCTTTTAACTTTAGCATGTAGACGTATGCATGCAAATGTGTACTTTTCTATACTGTTCTGCTGCTATGTTATGATATTTAGAACTTGTTTTCCTGTCTAATTACATAAATTCTACTACCCATGGGTTAACAGAAGTCGAGGAAGTCACAATTTCAGCAAGATTATCAGCCACTGAACCAAGGACATGATACTCTTGGACAAACAACAGAACCAGAACACACTTAAAAACTTAACAAAAGGACAGATTACACTTGCTTTGTAATTGTCTCAGACACAAGCCAAATATACTCACATTACACCAAATGTGACTGGGTAGTTCGGTGGATAATTCAGACTTCAGACCAAGGCTTTAATTTAAGTAGGCCATGAGGAACTGCCACTGCCACTTCATTTGTCCATCTGCTGTTCACAGAGGTGAACCTTGTAGAGGGACAGAGTTCTCCCCAGCACTGTCATCTTAATCCACTATTTCAATCACTTCAGTTGATTTTGCACGTTTTGCTTCTGGCTTTGATTTTTTCTTACTGGGAACTGTGCTGCTTATAATAAAAGAGCTGTTCTCCTAAGAAAATGGAATACAAGTATTCACAAGACTAGTTTGACATACTTCAAATGTTAAGATTTTAGCAGTAGATTTGCAAACTTTAACTCTTCAGAGATCTGGAGAACTCCTATACATTCCAGTATTTTATCAAAGATGAGAGTGTGGACTCTCAACCTTCTGCATTACAGACCAAGACTCGCAGGTATCACACAGTTAACTCTGGAACTAAGGTCAAGAACTAAGTATGAAACCATCCACTAATTCCCTAGCTCTAGAAGAGAAATATTACAGAGTTTCTGAGGTTAAGGAGTATTACTTACCACTACTCTGGCATCATGTTCTTGATTATCAGAACTCAAGCTGTCCTCATCACCACTGAAATATAAAGAGTTTCAATCAAGTTCTGTACTTTTAGTTGCTTAAAATATGTAAACTATTTTCCTACTACAAACTGTGGTTTCTCTTAATGTGCTTCAATGTACTACAGCTTGTAGGTATAAGATACTTTTACATAAGGTTGTTCTTAAGTGATAGTTTTTGAAAGCAGAATGACATGCTAATTTGCAACACTGGCAGGACAGGAGTGCTTAGGAGCAGAATAAAGATTTTGTAGCAGATTATTAACAGTGGTACTGAGATATATTGTATTATACTGCCAAACAGGCTAGAAAGCCAATAGCTGGAAAGGAAGCACAATACAATAAAAATGAAGAACATAAGAGGATATGGCTCAGCTAACAAGGGCACACAGCTTTCTTCCCATAACTGAAAACTATCTCCATAGTGCCATGAAATACCAGCATGAACTTAATTCCACTATCATCTACAGGTTTTCTATCAAGTTAGAAAGGACTCCCTGGAGATGAAACCATTTTAGTACTGTGGTTTCAATAAGAGGCACACAGAGGACTGGTCCCAAAAATCAAGAAAGTATTCTAGTACATATTTCATATAAACGAGTGTCTGGATGAGCTGATTTATTCTACAGACCTTCGTTTCTTCTCTTTTGCAAGAAAGCCAATTATTGTTACCCATTCTACAGGCTCAGCCTAATACTTCAACTCACACAATTAGCAGTGTCAAGTGATTGCTGAGGTTAACAGTCGCTGAAAGACAGCTCTGTACCTTTACACTGTCTTTTAAACTTTTTGCTCCTACAATGCTGGTAAATTTACAACATTGAGTATTCCTGCTGATTTACTGACTTTTTTATTGCACTAAGGTAACTGCTTGACCATAAAGATCTAAGATAACACTTCAGTATTTTTAAAATGATCGTCACTGCTATAAAACACTCCACTTTACTTGAGGTAACTATAAAGACCTTTTTATAATTTCTACCACAATTTTTATCAGACAGTACAATTAACCAGAACAATGATTAGTCTCCAGATCTGATTAGAAGTATTTCCTTGTTTGAGAACTTCCAAACCACACTTAAAAGCACAGAATTCCAAGTGGCAGAGTGCTTTGCTTCCAAAATAAACAATTCATAGGTTAAAAGGAGAGGAAAGAACTGAACTGGTCTGGCGTCAGCTCTCTTCACAGCACCCTGTGCCATGCTGTTTAGATTTGTGACTTATGTGTTGATGCCCTTCCCATGCCTGCAAACAGGCTGGGACTAATGTGGGGTGTCATGCACATGCCTGTAGACACACGAAAAAGTTTTATACAATCTAAAAATACAAAGATGAACTTACTTCGTCTCCTGAATAGGAGAAATGGGGCCTTCATCATCTAAGTATTTGTGTTTCCGAAACACTACACATTCTTTTTCTAAGTCTTCACTAGCCTGAAGAGCTTTTAAAGCTTTTTTAAGATGTTCTTCGTACTTAAGTACTTCAATGTACTTGAAGTATCCCTTTGCAGCTGCTTGCTGAGAACAAAAATACATTAGGTAAGATCTTACAAATACCACTAAAAGCATTTATATTATGAACAAAATTGAAATGTTACATCAACACCCATTTATATTCTTGCTGTATTTGTTAAAAGCTATTAAACAACATCAAGTGTCCTGTTTCATTATTTTAGCACATCAGATAGAAGCACAACAGCTAATTTCACTTAATTTAGGCTAGAAGAGCAACAAATTTAGCCCACAGAGGACTTACCTCATAGCCAAGCACCATCTTTAAGGGAATATGTTTCTCCCCATAATGTTTTTCAACAAAAGGGAAATGAAAACCTCTGTCTAGCAGCCTCCTCTTTTGCTCCTGAGGTGAGGCTGTCAGTGGCGGCCTCCCTGTGGGCTTCCTTGTGCCCTCGTACTTTTTTTTCTTCTTTGTCTTCCTCTCTGAGCCAATTTTATATTTTCGGTGTGC
Organism: Formicarius rufipectus; assembly: GCA_013399695.1. NCBI lineage: Eukaryota > Metazoa > Chordata > Aves > Passeriformes > Formicariidae > Formicarius > Formicarius rufipectus. Next base: position 3,080 of record VXAU01004328.1, on the reverse strand, counting down.
AGCTGCTTTAAACTTCCTTCCCCTGAAGTGATAGGCAAAAATGGCTTTCAAATTGAGTTTTGACTTCTGCTGCTTGGACACTTCCAATGATTTCATTGGACTTTGTGGAGACAGAGAAGAATCTGATGAGGCTTCATTGTCAATCACTCCTGCAACAGATTCAGCTTGCTGCCTTGAAGATGGACATATCCTTTTTTGCCTTGAAGGTGCAATGGAGCGCTCAGGACGGCACTCACTGCCACGATGAACAGAGACATCACTGAAGAAGAAAAAAGTATTTACTTTCAAAAGAATGTATACTTCTGTGATATACAACACAGGCTCTTCCCAGGAAATATTCTAAACTAGAAATAAAAACTCACCTTTCTGAATCACTGCTGATTAGTAACACCTCTGCTGAAGCAGCTGATGATTCACACATACTGCTGAGATGATCTGAAGACTCCTTAGCTGCAGCACTCCTCTGTCTTGACCTCGAATTTTGTGTGTTTGTCTGCAACCTATAGCCCCGAGATGACTCCTGATGATGATGTATCAGGTCTTGGGCATCAGGGTAATCAGAGCCAGAAGCCTGGGGCTCATCTCTATCAGTCATGTTTCAGTTTGCCCTAAAAATCAACAAAAATTCAAGAAATTAAAGAAAATTCTATGTTAATCAGGTAACAAGCTTTCCACAATTGCACTCTTACTTGCAGGGTAAACCTAAAAGAACAGTCTTGAGCAAACTTGAATATAGATTTTCCTTTGATCAGGAGCATTATTAAATGTCATATACTAAATGTCATGTATCAATATATTTAATATATTAAACTGCAGGCAACAGTTAAGTTGAAGACATGTATCTCAAGATACTCATAGCATAATACAGGTCAGAAATTATTTTCACAGCTCTTTTGGTCCAACTCCTGCCCAAAGGAAGGCTAACTTCAGAGTTGCAATGATTGTTCAGAAACTTGTATAGATGAGTTCTGAGTATTTTAACCCTCTTCCCCAGCAGGGATAAGTTTCCCTTTAAATAAGCACACATACATGTAGCCACCTTCTTATATTTGAAAGAATACTGCAGTTTTAAGTCATACACACGCACTCCACTGTAGTTTAAAAACCTCTCAATCTAAGAGTGTCACCCCGAGAAGCAATGCTATTTTCTCCCTGTTCTGGGAGAGCAAGATACGTAATGCCTCCTGCTCTAACAATCTACGACCCCTTTGTTCACTGGTCATCAACTGTCAGGGAGACCAGCCCCAACAACAAAATATTAATTTTCACTTGAATCTGCAAGACAACCCAATCCAGCCCTTCAGTGGTCCGAGTCTATACAATGAAGGACTGAAACATACAGCAAAGGAACTGCATTTTCTTCTGTAGAAGTCTAGTTACTTTACCTGCTTGTTCAGTCACTTACTAGCCCTGTAGATTTATAACTCTGCAATTTTACTATGCTTTTGACAGTTTTACAAACCCATTATCATACCCATTAGTATTTCAAATTACTTTACACATAGTTCAGCATCTGAAGACACTGTAGTAGAACTCATATAACGCAACCTGGAGCAGATCATCCATTTCCCACAGCATTCTCAAGGAACTGGCACCTCATAACTTGGCCAGGCACACACACAGACTGCTGGGTGAGTAACTAGCTAGATGGCCAGAGAGGTGCTGAACTGAATAACATTCAGCTGGTGACTGGTCACCAGTGGCATTCCCCAGAGCTCAATACTGGGATCGAGTGCACCCTCATTCAGTTTGCAAACGACAGGGGTGTTTACCAGCTGGAGTGCAGGAAGGCTCTGCAGAAGGATCTCACACAGGCTGCATCCATGGGCTGAGGCCAACTGTATGAGGGTCAACAAGACCAAGTGCTGGGTCCTGCACTTGGGTCACAACCCCAGACAGCGCTACAGGTTGGGTGGGTGAAGAGCAGCTGGAAAACTGCCCCATAGAAAAGGACCTGGGGATGTTGGCCATCAGCAGCTGAACATGAGTCAGCAGTGTGGCCAAGGCCAATGGCATTCTGGTCTGTATCACCAACAGTGGGGCCAGCAGGACCACAGCAGTGCTGGTCCTTCTGTACTTGGCACTGGTGAGATCACACATTAAATCCTGTTTAGCTTTGGGCCCCTCACTCCTAAAGAAACTGAGGTGCTGGAGCACGTCCAGAGAAGGGCAACAGAGCTGGGAAAGGATCTGGAGCACAAATCTGATGAGGAAGCTGAAGGAGCTGGGGGTGTTAACCTGGAGAAAACTCAGGGCAGACTCTACAGCTATCTGAAAGGAGACTGTAACCAGGTGGCAGTCAGTCTCTTCTCCCAAGCAGGAACAAGAGGAAGAAGCATCACATTTCACATGGGGACGTTTAAGTCACTGGAGCAGGTTGCCCAAAAAATCGGCCGAGTCACCATCACCTGAGGCATTTAAATGCGTAAACACAAAGCTTAAGAACTATGGTTTAGTGCTGGACTCAGCAATAACAGGTTAATGGTTGGTTTTAAATGTCTTTTCCAACCTAAACGACGTTTTGATTCTACGAAAGGTAATTTTGGGCAACAACCTGCACCTACGCCCCAGCCACAGTATGCCTTACGCAGGTATACTGCTTACCCTGGTTCACCCACGGGCTGAAAAACTCAAGTGTCAGAAACAGAACAGCCCAGGACACACAGCAATGTCGCTCTGACCACACGGGTTGCGGGTGGTACTCACAGTTTTCATCTCAGCATCCTTTGCGGCCTCTACCGCAGCTTCGTCCTGGAGAGCTGGCACAGCACGTAGATCCCTGATGGAGGAAAAACAACCAACATCTAAACTTACTGACTATTTCACATAAACATGCCTCCTCTCGGAAGAACCTCAGGGTGAAAGGTGGCCAGCAGCGCGCTGGGAAGGTGTTCTGAAAGCGGGCACCCCCCAGGCCACGCCGGGCAGGGGACCCCCCGCCAGCACCACCGCAGCGGAGCGCCCCGCCGGCCGCCGACCTCGGGATACCACCCAAGACCGCCAGGATCACGCCCGCAGCACCTTGCCCTCAGCCCCGGGGTGCCGGCACCACGGATGGCGGCGGATACACCGCGCCCGGG
>VXAU01004327.1:95875-226277 GCA_013399695.1 Formicarius rufipectus | reverse complement strand
AAAGGGGTGTCTGTGGAGAAGAGACTAAGAATAGGGAAGGGACTTTTAACACTCTTAGCACGTGGCATGAAAATCTGCAGCCTGCCAAGCCCACATCAGAAAATATTCTCTCTGCCAGTCTGATTTTTTATTTGAAATTTTGATTTTTTTTTCAACTTTTTGCCATGCATTTTCCCTTGCCAGTGATTTTCTTTTTTTCTAGTTATTTTAGTCATTTTGATTTCTGACATTGAAGCCTACCTACATGAAGAGATGAACAGTCCATCCTGGGGCAAAAAACCTCAATCTATTTCTTTGAATTTTCTCATGGACCTCCTGTCTTGATGAAGAAATCTAACCCTTACTGAAATTTTAAATTTAAAAAAAAAAAAGTGAAGGGAAAAGGTGAATCTCATGCCAGCTTATGTATTCCTGCAGAATCCTTCTTGGAAAAGATGTACTCCTTGTTACAGGATAGAAAACAAGCACATGAAATTTCCCATACAATTGCCAAAAGTAATAAAAGAGAAGCATCTTTTTGCAGGAAAAATATATTAAAATTTTATTTTTCTCTTCCCTGTTTCAGAAGTATCCTGCCCACTGTTTCGCCATGCTGAGCTGCCAGCCAGCTGTCATTTCAATCATAAAGCCTAAGCCAGCATAGTTTCCTGGATTTTAAACCAGCCCTCTTCACTTTGGCTCTTTCCTGTGTGTTGTGTTGAGGCACCAGAGAGTTGAAAAGCTGAGCTGGTGTTGGTTTGCAGGTTTTGTGGAAGTGCAGCTCAGCCTGGGAGGGTTTGCTCCGGAGCTGGGACTGAGGAAGCAGGATCTCTAGATGGAGGGGAAGGAAGGGCCTGCGCCAGAAATAGCTGCAGGGCTGCAGCAGGTTCCACAGACTGCCAGGCAGACACCATCTTCCTGTAAGTCTTAGAAAAGGGAGGGTGAAGCAGTTCCTCCTGTACTGCAGATGGGTAGTGGAGAGAGGAACTGCCTCAACCCGGGTGCCAGTGTGGATGGAGCCATGGGATGAACCTCACAGAGCAGTAACTTCTGATCCCACATCTGTTCTTTCCCTTCTCCTGCTCAGGACAATCCTAATCAGCATTGTTTAACCAGCCATGTAACACCAAAATTATTTTTTATGAAAAATGAGTAAGAAAGACATATGGAAGATGCAGAGTTTGGGTCTGGTCCAGGTTGTTTTGGTTTTCTATAGGGACTGAACTTCAGCCATTTAGGTGCAAACCAGAGATTTCCACAGCTGTCTGCCACAGCTTACCCCATTGCCTTTCCCTCCACGCAGTGCAAACAGAGCCCACAGACAGGGGTTTCTATTCAAAACTGGAGGAAAGGGAAGCTAGAAATGGGAAATTATGCTGGTTATTACTTGATAACATTTGAATGATGTTGGTTAAAGACCAGATCTACTTGCCATGAACAACAGAAGTAGACATGACACTCCATGACATGGTTTAGTGAGCATGGTGGTGTTCAATCTAAGGTTCAACTTGATGGTCTTGAAGGTCTTTTCCAACCTTAATGAATCTGTGACTCTATGGTTCTGTGGCTTTTATGTTTCCCACAAGTCATTAGTGTCCTAAGCATCACGTGTGTTCAGCCTGGGACCATTCATGGCTCATGGTACTTGTCAGCAGTTTCAGCATTTTAAGGCAACTTTAGTGCATAACTGGCATTATGATCATCATCTCCTGTAAACTGATGAATCTCATAACACTATAATGAACTTCTTACACCACCTCTCTTGCTATCATGCAAATATTGATGATTTCAGGTCCATTTTTAGGAGAAAAGAGTTTCCCATACTTGTATCTGCAAATTTCTTGAGTGAACCATGGAGGTCTGAGACCATGAGGCAGATAAAAAAAGTCACAGTAACAGTCTTAAACCAAGGAGATTGAGTGACATTTCTCAAAAACTTCTGGCCTGCAAAACTCTGTTTCAGACCACTGTCACTGTATCTGAGTACTCAGTCATGGACTCAGCAACACAATAAAGAAAAAGGAGGTGGGAATGCAACCAATTAAAGCATCTTAAACTCATCCTTTTACAGACACATCATGTGGGAACTTAATGACATATTAAAAGCACAGCTTCTTAAGGATATCCTGAGCCTTGCACTGTTACTGTAGGTCAGCATCCTGCAACACCAGCTGCAAAAACTCCCAGTTCCACAGAGGGGAATCAGGTCCTAAAGCTTCAACAAGGTCCTCCACCTGAATCTAACCTTCCAACCAAACCTTTGCACTGGCTATGACAAGCTACTTCCCAAATTGCACCAACCTCTTTGAAGTCAACCAGCCCTATGAAATGGGTCCTCATCTGGGGACCACAAGAGGCTTTGTAGTTCCCTAGAGTTGTAACCTCCCATCTCCCTTTGGCCTGCACAGAGCCCAGTGCCCCCAGCCAGCTGCTGAATTGGAGATCACCTGCCTATAGTTTTCATGTTTTCTCTAGCAGGATACACCATCCCAGGAGGTCTCCAGCAGAAATGTGCTTGGAAAGCTTGTACTAGGAACTGATATCTCCTACCAGATTCGTCTGGAACATAAAGTCAGAACCTGTCACTGCACAGCACAGGTTTCCAGGGTCAGGAGTTTATTCCCGGGACATGAATTCAGACATGAAGTATGACCATGGGAGGCAGTGAACTGTGGAAAGAAACTTTCTCCTCCTATGATCTGGGACATCCAGAAACCAAACTGTGCCTGCAGTGGCATCAACCAAGTATCCTGCCCTGAATACTGATCTGCATATCAGGTCTTGCCCTGGTAAGATTTAGAAGTATAACTATTTGGAATGATTTATTAGGTAATTCCAAGTTAGGTGAAGGGGTGAATTTTATTTTTATTCACTCATATACATGAGAGGACTCTATGACCCTAGAGGTGTTTTCCAACCTAAAAGATTCTTTTATCCTAAGGGGGTTTGCCACAATTTGGATGTGTGTAGGAAGGGAGAGGTTCTTCTTCTGTGTGTCATAAACAGAGATGGATACCATATGCTATTCTAGAGAAGAGAAAATACATGTGAAAATTTGGGAACAGCAGGTTTTCATTCGGTAGAGGTGTCTCTCCAAGGAGATGAGACCATGCAGGCTTTGACACCACATTATCCTGTTCCTGAGTGCAGTGACCTGTGGAGCATTTGCTGTCTGTGCTCCACAGTTTTAAGGTAAAATGTCTTCTCCAAGAAAAAGACAGCACCTTGGGATTGGGATCCTTCCCACCCAAAATTGTGTGTCTAGAGTGAAGTGCCTCTGTCAGTGGTGACTGCCAGTACAAACGGGAACCTGATCTCCAAAAGCAGTATTGACTCGGCCACTCCAGAGCTTTGAAAACATGCTTGGATGGTGATGCCTGCCCTTTGCAGTAGCTCTGTTTTAGTCAGATGGTCCACAACCCACTATCATCTCCTAAAAGAGGTGGAAAAAATTGTGAAGCTTCTGGTATGTAGCAGGACACATGTTCCTGTCTGCAATAAAGACTATTTGTTCACTCCCTGTTTGTCTTCACTTAGCCTTTGAAGAAGTGTAATCCCCAAAATACCCACTGAACCTGCTGGCCGAGGGTGCTGGGAAAACTTCCTTGTAGGAAACATAGTCATTACATGAAAGAGGCAACTTCTCATTCCTCTGCAATACAACCCCAGGCCATGCTCTGGTCAGATAAACTGTGTCCTGGTGCCCTGACGTCCTGGTGTGAAACTGCTAGGGACAATAATGCTTCCCAAAAAGAGGAAGAAAAACCATTCCCAGTCATGTATACTGTGAAGGAGAAGCCAAGTGGTTTTAGTATCTGATAAAGACAGTATCTCACAGTGAATGGCTGTAAACAACCCTTCTCCCTACATCTCCTGCCCCACTGCTCCCCAGTCCACCCACGGAGCTCAGGAATGTGTCCACTAAATGGCAGCTCAAATCCTCACCTTCCCACCACCCTACAAAATCACCAGCCTGTTGAGCCAAATTCCTGCCCGTCCATCTCCTGCTTCAGATCACCAACAGGTTTTTTTGTCTGCCATTGGGCTTTCTGGTCAGCTCAGCATATTGGAAAAGAACTGAAACATCAAAGGATAGAGATGGAACAGCAGGACGTGGCCAATTTTCCATTGTTTGGGAAGAGAAGACAATGAGGCCTCTGCATCTTGCAAAGGGGGAGAGCAGGGCTGTTGTGGGTTTTGTGACTGAGACATCCAGCACCATCCAGAGCTGTGAGTGTCTGTGTCTCACCGGTAGCTGAGGTATCTGCAAGATCTAAGGGAGGATCTGGTATTTGCATGTCTGCCATGTCTGCGTCTGTGTGGGAGTAGGGTTTGTATATATTATAAGGAGAAGCTGCAGATGGAAACAACCCAACTTTGCGTCTGAGACCTGGTTCAAAGCCCATTAAAATCAGCAGGAGTCATTCTACTTACTGTGTGGGGTTTTGGCCACATCTCTCCTTGGCCCTGCCCAATATGCCTGTGACCTCAGGGGCTGCTCCTTCCTGCATATCCTCAATTAAACCCTATTCCCCAGAGTGACTGTTTTGCAGGGAATCTCTGGACATGCTCCTTCCTCTGGTGTCACACCCTGCAGACACTCAGAGGCAAGTGTTGCTTGTTCATCTCTCTATGCTCAAGAAAATGAGATCCTATTGTTTGATTTGGTTTTGTAAATTGGCGCCACCAGGGTTATTTTCTGTCTTTTGTGTGGCTTCTGCCTGAACACACTTCAGCATCATCTCCTTCCTCAGAAGACAGGTTTGAGACCAGTAGGGCTCATCACCTCATCACCTTCCTCCGTACTCAAGTCTATCACGTTTCTATCAGCTCTGCCTGAACTGCTTTTAACCTGCCTGCAACTGAAGCATCGCTTTCTGAAAGGGTTTCATGCTGGATTTCAGACGTCAAAAGCTGGTGATCTCTTTGCTCTAATGGTTCCAGACTGTGCACAGTGATGGTGTGGCTTTCTACCTTTGATTTTCTCAGGTTACTGCTGCACTCCCATCTGTAAAAGAGCCCTTTAAGATCTTATCATTTTTATATGTGTGTTTATAGTGTGTACACAAGCCAAGTCTCTGTCTTCTCTACAGCAAAATGACAGGCTTATACTCCTGAAGACTTTCACTGCAAGGCATTTTATTTCACCTTTTCCCTTTGTAACAGCATTTAAAAATGGGGATGCTGGAACAGGACCAAACACTGCTGTATTTGTCATGGATGCAGGTTTTTTTCCACTTGGCACTCCGTCATTTATGCAGCCACATATTGCAAGATTTGTTTGCCACAACATTGAGTTAGAAGTCAAAATTGAGCTGCCTCTCCTCTCTCAAGCATCACAAACCCTTGTCAGAAATATTGCTGACTGCTCTCCTCCTTGTCCTCCCTTAAATACCACTCCAGCACTGCAGCTCTCTGATCATGTCTCACCCAAGTCTTGCCCAGGCTCAACAGACCCACTCAGCTTTTCCATCCTGATAACATCACAGGTCAAAGTGGAATGAACAGAAAGTGAAGGGCTGAGCCATCGAAGTGGATCAAGATCTGCTGTGGGGGTACCATGGACAGTAATGTAATGTTCTGCATGACCGTGCAGGACATGTGTTCAGGGATAATGTGCTTACATAGATAGAGAATTTTTTTAATTCCTGGATGTTATCAGATCTGGAAAAATGCTGAATGAGTGGGTCCCTGCAGTATCAGTCTATTGCTACACAATGAAGAGGGAGTTGTATTCCATTTCTAATATCCATGCTGTAGTTGTTCGGCCTCTGCAAATAATTAACTGAGTCTAACAAGACTCTTTTCCCCACATTAAATCTGCGTTATCAGTTCAGTTCCCACCCCAAACATTTATATTCAGTCTAGTACTCACGCCTCTTTATTATAATAAATAATGTGAAATTCTATCCCAAATAATGTGGTGGGAATAGTAGGAAGAAAAGGAGTTTCAGCCTGTTTGGGAAGAAGAGAAAGACTGAGGGAGACACAAATTACAAGAACACTCAGTCCCCATGCTGCAAGCTAGGAGCCGATCACGTATATATTCATGCATGCTCATGTAGGTGTAGTCATCTCGCTGCTGCCACACATTATGGTCTGGTTCCAGCAGCCAAGGCTTTCTGTAGTGCTTGCTGCCACAGTATTGAACTGGGAGATAAAACTGCATTGCTTAATCCTTTTAACTCCATGCCCAAAGCACTGTGAGCCAGGGCTATAGAGAACAGACACAATCATGAACTTTGCTTAATGGTTCTATGGTCTATTCCAAAAGTGGGTCACTCATCTGGGTACAGATGCACAGGGAAACACTGAAGTTTGCTAACACCCCTCCTTCCCTCTACACCCCAGCATTTCCCAGAGCTCCCACTGGTGCATCCTTTATCCCACAGCCTGTACTCCCTCCCAGGTAAGGTGATGCCACCTGACAAGCAGTTTTTCTTCAATGTCTTTGGGATTAGGTTGGCAGCTGGTGGCTGGAGCAGAATATCCAGATGGTGGTGAATGTAAAAGAGGGGAGGCTATGCCAGCTATGAGTATATTTTAGCCCACAGAAGGGAAAGAGGCATTGATCTAAAATTTCACATTAATTGGACTCCCGGTAGTCTGTCACCAAACTTCTTATTTTATGAAATTAAAGGTTTCTGAGATAAACATTTATTCCACATAATCATGGAATTTAAGATTGAATGGGAGAGTGTCTGGTAAGGCAAGAACAACCATGGGGAGAAAACTCTTGCCAGGAGCAGTTTGCCTGTAGCAAAGGGTCACTGACTCGTCATTGAAGCAGAGACTATTTCAGGGCTGCCCAGGGCCACAAGTAGCCCCTTGAGCTGAGGGATCCTCCTACCATGGACAAGTAGGATGCAAGTGACGTAAAAAGGTGCTAGTGACCTCTCTGATCAGAGTGAACACCTCAGAAACTCACCTCCAGTTCTTTTCAGAGCCCAGAAAAGTGGTTTTGAAGGTTGTCACTTACACTGAGATACTGGATGCAAACTCTAGGGCTGTCTTGAGAGTCCCTGTTTCCTGTGAAGTGTTTGAGCATCTCATGCAGTCTCCCACAGTCCCAATGTAGGCAAAGCATAGAGAGAATGCAACACAAAACCAACTACAATTGAACCTATGAAGCTTTGAATCAGATTAAATCAATGAGGAAACAAAAGTTCAAGTACTGTCTTTATTCTTTGAAAATGCAAAAGCAGAGCTAGTCTGAAAATGAAGTTGCTACACAGGAGAACCCATAGCAAACAAGATTTGGTTAGAAGCCACTGCTGGAGTTTGTCATGTGTTTTGCTCAACCCAGTACTAGCGTGGTCAGAAAAGTACCCTCTCCAAGATGAATCCTGACAGAAGAGGAAGGAAGACGGTGTGTTGAGGGGCAAATGCAAGCAGTATTCTGTCCATTTTAAAAGCTGGTGTGCATTGGAACCGCTTCAACTTTATGCCCATTATCCCCAGACTGTTTTTTCCATCTCCTACAATATTGCATTCTGAAACTGTGGTGCAACCCTTCATGGCAGCTTTCACAGACAGTCCACCTAGGCAGGAGAAGAAGTACATGCCATGTGTCAGAGGCTCTAGTCCCCTTGTCATTCCCTCTCTGGCCAATGCAGTCCTCATTTCCAGCCCAAAAACTGTCCATTCATTACATCCAGTTGGCTCCAAACCTACCAACCCATTCCTGTCTGTTCCTGTCCTCTGAACAAATTTGAAGAAACAGGAATGTCATTTTGGTTGACTTGAAATGTAAGGGGTTTGGGGTTTGTCTCTCTTTCTGCTGAATAAAGATGATTTTTAAAACTTCTAAACATTTAAAGTTCAAAATTGAAAAGGTCTTAAATAGTTCTCTTTCTCACATTTAAAGATCCTTCTGTTCAAAGTTTGTTTGTCTTCCAAAGGGAACCAGGGCTGTGTGACACTACTCCAGGTATTCACTGCCTCCTTCTCTCTCTGAACCTCCCATGACATTCAAACTGGATGACAATCTCTCAGCCAGGTATGACATGGGGTTGAGAAGTCTCAAAGACAATACAGCCTGAGCCATTTACTAAGAGTAATCAATTCTTGAAGGCTTTGTAAGATTTTAGCAAAACCAACAGAGAAACTGCTGACATGCCTTCAGAAAACTGGACTTGTCCTTCTACCACCACTGAAGCATCTGCCTGAGGAGAAGACCCGAGCAGGTGCTGGGGGCCTAACTCCCTGCTCAGATGTTCTTGCTCCTGTAGGTTGCTTTTGCTAACAGAGCTCATATTCTTCTGCTGTGCAGGTTATGGAGGTCTGGAATACTTTGCTGGACATTTTTATCTCAAATACAAATAGCATGTAAAGGCACTTCATTAACTCCTCCCCTTCCTATGCTCCCCTATAACACATCTGCATAGCTAATCACACAACGTGTGTCTTCTCTATTTGCAGTGGCTGATCAATCAAGACAAATTAGGAGCATTTTTATTTTTGTGGTAAACTGAAGTAATTGCATCACTCTGTTTCCATTGCTGAAAAAAATCCTGTTTTCATTCATATTGTCTCTGTGAAACATGATCTAATTCAGAGTTTTGAAAACATATTTATAAAGTCTATAGAAAAGACCTTTTGGGGTATCACTTCATCAGTCAGCAATATTATCACCTCAGAGGAACTTCATCTATAACTATACACAAGACATTTTTTTTTTCAGTCTGCTTCTACAGCAGGTATCACTGCCCTTAATTTCCAAGTTATTTTCCCTGTCTACTGGAGCACAAGTGGGACTGCTGTGAAAGGTGGAAGTCTTTTACCTGCAGCAGGACAGGAAACTTGCTGCCTATTTTCACCTCTCTCATTACAGTTCTTGAGGAAGGAAGAAGATATCTGAAGGAGCCATTCAAAGGCTGGAGTTCCTTCCCAAGAAAGGTCTTTGGGTACCCCAAATGCTCAGATGCGGTGTTGATGGGGAGGAACCTGTCCCTGGCTCTCTAGATGCAGAAGCACCACTACAACAGTGTCTTGTCCCCTCATGGGAAAGACAATGACTCTGCATAGCTCCACCTAAAACTCCACTGAGCTGGCAACAAGCTTCACTCCAGATTCATCGTCATACATCTCAGCTAAGGCCAGCAGCTCCAGTGTCTTGGTCAGGTTTGTTACATGCCCATGTATCAGACTGTCTCAGGAACCCAGTTCCACTCTTGACCTCAGTTATGCTGTGCTTTGAGGAATTCCAACAGTTATCCATGCATGATGGGGAAGAAGGAAGAAAAAAAAAAACCCTGCTCTTTGATCATCTCTAAGTTTTCAGTCTTCAGCTTTAAATTCCTTGTCTCTTTTATTTTTTCACACTTTTGCCCTTTTTTGTGTCTTGGTGATATTTCACCTTAGACAAGTTTTACCCATTTTACCAAAAATATTAAAGACAGCCCCAAATAAAAGGCAGTTACCAGAATTCATTAATCCTGCAATGTCAACACATTGGGTTTCAGATCCAGTGCAGTTTACAATTTCATTACTGCACTGAAAGGAGTCCACACTGTAGCAGGCAGGACACTGGTATCCATTGGGCACATTGTCATCTGGTGGCACTGGAATGAAAGAGATGGGTTGTAATTGGTGTTAATGAGGGAATGACAGGAGTCACCAAGGTGGTGATTTTGCCTGGGTCAGAGTGGGTGGGTCAGAGAAGGGATGGGCTATAAGGATAAAAAAAGAACTTACATGGGACAGAGATGGTCCGACAGTCATCACCTGTGCAGCAAGCCATTTGGCTCTTTGCCTTTACCCTCCCATAGTTCATGGTGACAGGGCTGTGGTGGCACAGGCTGGATGACAGGCAGAACTTGATGGATGAAGGGATTGACACCCCCCCTGTAATGAACCAGAAGGCAGTGCCAAATTGCTAAACACAGGGTAACACCCTTCCCATTCCATTAGTTCCTGCACTAGCTTCCAAGCAGCTGTCCTAGTGCCTGAGAGGGTCTGGGCCAGCAGAGCCAGTGAGCCAGAATGCCTCATCTGGAGGTTATGGTGTGACCTATGTGCCTCTAACACATAATTCATGCTTCTTTATGCACATTCTGCTGAGCATGGGGTCCATCACAGCTGCAAGCATCCTGACACGGGCAGCTCTGGTCTACCCAATCAGCCAAGCCCAGAAGGAGTAACAGGGAGCAGAACAACTAAATTGAGCCTACTGAGGTGCTTCAAGGATGAAGGATGACTTTTTACAAGCTGAAGGAAGATATGCACTGGAGCTGCCACTCCAAGCCAGCCTCCAATCTAAAAGCCAACAGTCACATCACTGAAGTTGAAATTATCACAGTCATGTCACCGACACAAACAAGAGTGCAGTGGTGCCAGGGCTCAGCTTTGATTTAGCAGCCATGGGGACATGGTTAATTCCTGACAACTTCTCCTGAGAGAGTTGGGGTGGTTCAGACTGGAGAAAGTAGGGCCTCTGGCTGACGTTATAGCACTTTCCAGTATTTATAGGGGCTGAAAGAGAACTGGAGCGGGACTTTTGACCAGGGCATGGGGTGACAGGACAAGAGGGAATGTCTTCAGACTGAAAGAGATAGATTTAGACTAGATATTAGGAAGAAACTCTTTGCTCTGAAGGTCATTAGGCACTGGAATATTAAGCACTTGCCCAGAGAAGCTGTGGATGGCCCATACCTGGTAGTGTTCAAGATTGGACTGAAAGGGGCTCTGAGCAACCTGGTATAGTGGAAGGTACCCCTGCCCAGGACTGGGGATTAGAACTAGATTATCTATAAGGTCTCTTCCAATCTAAATTATTTTATGATGTCAATTATGATGATACAGTGATAGCTCAGCCCTGGTGGTACTGTCTGGTTGCCTGATGTCCCCTTCTTGAGGAAGGGAGTCAGGTGCAGGCCACCTTCCCTCTCCACACATCACTCTCCATGCTAGATGTCAGCAGCCTGGTGTTGCTCATGGTCCTCCCCTCCACAACCAAGAGCCAAACCCGCCCTGTAAAAAACTGCTTCTTGAGACAGATTGATTTTTCCCATCCTGAACCATCCTGATCTCTGCCAGAAAAATGAAAATGAACAATTTATCCAAGGGCAGATCATAATACCAGTGACAGAACTGGGGAGAGAGACACATGCCCCAGCCCCACTCTGAAAACCACACTGGCACACAGAGTGGATATCTCACCTACCCATTAGGACCTCATGCACAATGATGCCACAGGTATCTTCACCAGCAGTGCAGGTTTTCATGGGGCCAGAGCAGCTTCTTCCTATGCTGTGACAAATCTCACACTGAAGGCATGTCGCTGGGAAAAGGAGGACACATTCGTCAGTAGCCATCATAATGGATGTCACTTCCTCTTTCATTACCATTTGATTTCAGCATGGCGGGTGTTGACCGAGTGGTGTAAGACCTCGCCTGTGGAGCCGGCTCCTCCTCTGAGGATGCCGGTTCAAATCCTGGAGGAACTCGCTGTCACCGTCCAAGCGTGCTCGGCCGTGGCAAAATGAACCTCAGGAGTAAAGGGGGTGGGGCCAGTTCCGCGCACACTGTGCCTCACCTAAAAAATCCATTGTGCAGGCTCATCCCAAAATCTGCATTCACGAAGTCTAGCCTACAATAACCATTTGATGTCAGCATTTGTTCAGCACTTTTCATGTTCCTCTTCCCTTTTCTTGTTTCATTGTGCAATTTTTATTGAAGACTTCCTGGAGCTGCTGCAGAAACCATCCCTACTAACCCCTTCATCCTGGCAGGCACTCAAGTGTCCCCGGATTCACAACCCCCAAATTCTTTCTTTGCAGTGATCAGGGACACCTGAGTGGCTGGGGAACAAGAGCTGCCAGTGGATATTGACTGGAAAATCTCTTTGTAGGCACTGTCCCTTTGTGAGCATTATCTCTTTGTATATTTCTTCGTAGGCATCAGGGGTAACCACTTTGCCAGATACCTGCTGGAACATCTTAAGCAGACAGGAATATCAGACTGTCAGCAGGAAACACTTGGAAAGGAATAAAGTGTTTATCAACAGAGGACAAACAAAGTGTCTTCCATGGCACACACCCACAAGAGTCCAGCATGTAGATTAACAGGTCCAGAACACATGCCAGTTCCCTAAACCCAGATGCCAACTGAGGCACCTTGCAGTGGCTGTGACATCTACATGGAGTGCCAGGTATGACCCAAGACCTCCAAGACACCTGTGCCTTTATGGAACAGAGCTGAAGGCCAGCTGATATGTCATATAATGTCTAAAATGCCACACAACCCTGGATACAAGCAAAATAAATGAGCCTCTAATCTTGTGGTAAGTATTGTCTGGAGATGGATTCAGCTGACCAAAGGTCTGTCTGCCTCAGAAAAACCTGAACAGCTCCAACAACTGTCCCGGCTGAACCATCAGTGAGCACCACGGGAACTCAGTCACACTGTAAATGCCAACACCCTCATCTCCACACTGGCTTGTAACACCAAAGATCCCCCGAGACTGGTCACCCCTCTGCAGTGCAAATCCCCCCAGATGAGGTGTTTCTGTGACTCAGATGTCAGGAACAACCTCCTACATGAAGCTCCCATTCCCAGGTCTTTTCCATGTCCCACAGCCTGGCGGGACCCAGCAGAAAACTCACCAGGGTCTAGGAAGGCCAGGAGGAAGCTGAGTCCAAAGGATACTTTCATGTTGAGGGGATGTAAGCACAGGGAGCTGCCAAATCCTGCTGAACACAGCACTGTGTGCCACGGGGGCTTTATAAACTCCAGGGATAAGGGGGCATTTTGGGGAAGTGGAGATTGGGGAAGTGCTCTGAAGAATAGAGATATTGCTGAGCAGTAACATCAGTGTTTGCTTTTTTCTTTTAAAGCCCAAGTTTCTTACACATTCTTACACGGGCTTACTCATTCTCCACATGAGTAATGCTGCTCAATTTTTCCCTGCTTAGAGTGTGCAGCCTGTGGGGAAAGACTGGCAGTTCTGGTGATATCAGGTTTGTTTCTAGTGCTTACTTTGATCAGCATTCAGCCTCTGCCATACATGATGGAGAAGAAACTATTTGAACAGCTCTGTTGTGCTCTCACTGAAAGGCCTGAAGACCTAAAGCGTAGCAAGGACCAACCAGGAATGTTCACTGTGACTGAGTTTTTGCTGGCTGGTTTCCCATCTCCTCATTCCCATAGGACAGTCAGGAGCTCTCATGCCTAGATTGTAGTGAAGAACTCGGAGCAGTGAGCTTCCTTTCCAAGCTAGTGTGCAGCTTCAGTTCGCAAAATGACTGTCAATGCACACCTTGGAGAAGGCTCAGTCCAGGGGCTCATGGGGTTGAGTATGTCAGAGCCACAAATCCAGTCCTCCAAGGTGTGGGTTTTGATACAAAATACTTGGAAGCTGATAAAAAAGTATTCTATTGTATTTCTGGGCTTTAAATTAAACGAAGACAGCAGGGAGAAAACATTGCTGTGTCTGTGAGACAGCCTGATCACAGCTTAGGTAATGTCACAGCAGGCTTGCTATGCCCTGACATCTTATGATAGGCCAATGACAAGCAGCAGTGACGAACTTGCAAACAGCCCACATGTGCAGGTTTTATCAGGATGTTCTGCCTCACTGAAACCATTTCACACCCTGGAGATATCCTGCACCAGATCAGGCACAGACAGGTAGTTTATGGTCCTCCAGGACTTCTGGCACTGACAGCCAGGAAGAGCTGAAATGCCCTTATGCCCTTTCAGAACTGCAGTATCAGGTCCCTGGGTGAGATATTGCTCCAGGTGGACTTTTTGCTGTGTTGCACAGGAGGATGCCGGTCTCATGTGACCTGCAAACAGAAGAGCAAACCCAACAAGTCCTGCATAGCAGGGGCATGCAGTCCTACAGAGAGGAATCACAAATACAAGGTGCAAGGGCCTTCCAAGGCTCATCCAATCCATTCTCCTGCACAGGACAGCCCCAACTCAACACAAGGGCTGCTTCTAGGGAGGGAGCAGAGAAATCCCATCTGCTGGGAGGAGGAACCACCTAGAACCTGACAGGGATATGTGTTTGGTGAAGAGCAGAAAGAGCTTTGCTGCTGAGGATTCTTACTGATGTGCAAATGAGCTAAGTGCTGTTCCCAGATCTACCAAAGACTTCCTGTAAATCCATGGAGAAAAATCACAGATCTCACCCCGTCCACTCTGTTGCTTTGATTTTCTGCCAGCAGCAGATCTCTTTTCTTCCTCTCTCTCCTACCTTACTACATGTTTTTTCCCATTCAAGACTAACATCTTCAAAGGACTGTGATCTTGTGACATTTCCCAATACACTGAGCAGTGCAGAGGGACCTCTTCTTAGCAACATCCACAGTGCTATGAGAGTGGAAATCAGTGCAACCACACTGTATAAGACCCTTGGCCCCTCACTATCCATAAAGCTGATATCACAAGGAGACAAGGGAAGATTATATATTCACCTGGAAATCTTTTTCCAGCTCAGAAATGGTCTCATGCCACAGTAGGCACACTGAAATGAAACCAAGCTTCTGACTGCAGCCTGTTCAGGATTAAAATTCACACCTCATTGATCTTAATCCTCAGACTGAATACAGCCCTGTCCACAGGCAGGCTGAGGTACTCAGTTTGGGGTGATCCTCCTATTTAACTGCAGGTGGGACTGCAGGTACAGATATGCAGATGGGAGGCTGTGACTGTCTCTGGTGATTTTAATTTCATGCCCTTTCATTTAAGATGATTATTGAAGTGCCTGGAGAATTTTCCTTGAACAACATGACTACACTAGTCTGACTGAATTATATAGAACTCACCTGTTTCCCACCTCTCATGGAGGAAGGGTGTGAAGGTGCAGCCTTTTCATGTTCTTTTTTAAAGATGAAGCCAAGCATAGCAAGCAGAAGACAAAATCTGTAGCCATAAGAGACCTGGAAAATAAAATCTATGAGAGAAGGTGCTATTAAGGTCCATAAGGGACACCCAATCGTATCATATATGTCTACAAAAACAAGGGCTGGATAGGAAAAACTCACGGGGGAATTACACTAGGCATTGGGGGAAATTTTCAAACAGTGACAATAGTGAAACCTGGGAAGGTGTGGATCTTCCATCTTGGGTGGCTTGAAATAAACAAGCTAGACAAATACCTATTAGGGAATTATTTAAGTTGATAGGATCCTGCTCCAGGGTTGAGAGATGGATTAGATGCTCTTTCTCAAGATTCTTTCTAAATTGATTCTTCTATTTTAATTTCATGGTGCGCATGAAGTGCTTGTCTTCTGCAGCATGTCCATGTTTCCAGAACCAGAGGAGGATGACAATACAACAGTCATGGTACAGGGAGCTGAGACAGAGTCTAGGGAGGTCAGACAAATGTGTAAGACAGGAAAAGTTAAAAATCCAGCTCTGAAAATAACATTGGTAGGAAGGAAAGAAGGGGACAAATTCAAAAGGAAGATTATTCTATGTTCAGCAGAAGAAAAAAGTCCATGAGACCAGAGAATGTAAAAAAATTACACGATTTTGTCCTGCAGGCTTGTAGCAGAAAATTCCAGTGGGTTTCATAAAATCAGAGAATTGTTTGGGTTGTAAAAGACCCTTAAGATCATTGAATCCAACCATTATGACAGCGCTGCCAAACTCACTCCTAAACTGTGGAACATCTACATGTCTTTTAGACACTTCCAGGAGTGACGACGCCACAACTTCCTCCAGGGATGGTGACACCGTGAATCCCCTGGGCAGCCTCTTCTAGAACTTGATGACCCTTTCTGTGAAGAAATTTTCTTCATATCCAGCATAAATCTCCCATGTCAGAACTTAAAGTTGTCTCCACTCCTCCTAAAAGCCCAGGCACACGGATATGTTGTCAAAGCGTGAAAATATTATACCAGATTTACATCACAGCTGAAAATCCCAGGTCAGAAAGCTCTGAAAAAGTAAGAAAAGTGTCAAAGTTTTGACAAAGGCAATAAAAAGTAGAAAGGACTGCTTATGTAGGAGACATTGGGGAGAAGGCTTGTGCAGTCCCAAAAGGGGTTGAAATGAAACATTCCTAAGGGAGAATGACCATGATGACTTTAATAGAGAAGTGAGGCCAGAGCTAAGGATAAACCTCTGATGGTGAGATCAACTGGGCTGAGATGAGCACCCTGGCCCTGTGATTAAACTCTTGAGAAGAAACCAAAAGGACAGGGTGTGTCTGGGTCAAGGGATAACAACACAGCCATGGAGCTGGACAAGCACATTGTGTCTGCCAGCCCTCATCCCTCACAGCCAGTGCAGCTCTGAGGGTGGCAGCTCTGTGACCAGGGCTCCCCTCCCAGCAGCTGGGAAGCCAGCAAAGCACATCCTGCAATGGCAGACAAATTGGCAGCCAGAGTGAGCCCCTGTACACAAGGTCATTGCAGGTCTTGTGTGCTCAGCTGGGTCCAAGGAGACACCCAGGATAGTGACAGCTACAGCACAGAAAAAGACTCCAGAAAAAGACTGAAGGGGCCATCACACCCATAATAGACATTTTTAACCACAATGTTACCCTTTATCTTTTATTGTTTAGAGGACCATCCTGACTTTTAAGCCTCACTAGGGGCTTCTTTGAGCCATGCTAACATGGGGCTGCCAGTGACTTCAGGACCTCTTACATCCCCAACAGCTTGAATACCACGAGTAAGAGAACTAGTCTAGCAGTGTCCCAAAAGCTCAGGCACAGCTTCTGTGGGAGCAGCAGAGCAAAGGTGTCTCCCATACCCTCTGTTACCCCTGGTGCAAGGAGACAGAGGCATAACATGTTGGGACAATTCTACAGTGAAGTCATCCACATCCATAAAAGAGCTGTAGAAAAGAATCAAACCCACCCATTTTCTGAGCTGATTCCTTGTTCTCCAGAACAGAGATTGGCAAAACCTGCCATTCTGGTTAACCAGACAAGGAAACATAGATAGCAACCCTAACCACCTCATGAGAGGATTAGGAACCTGTCTCAGAAGGACTCTCACAGTTTGCTTGCTGGCTGTAGCTGAAGAGCCTTTCATAGAATCACAGAATGATTTGGGTTGGAAGGGGTTTTAAAGATCACCTAGGTCTGTCCCCATGCCACGTGTAGGGTTAGCTTTCACTATACCAGTTAATTTGACAGTAATTTGTCTTAGCTATGACTGTGCAAAGTAATAAACCAGCCAGATTGTGGTAGGTCAGTATAAATCTAATTGCCCCTCCTGATTAGGAGATTCCCAAGGCATCCCTTTAGTTGTGTTCTCCCCCAGTGCTTCACCATATAAGCCCAGGCCACATAAGAAGGGGTTTGTTTTCTGCCCCCATCTATTGCTGATATGGGCTCAGCGTTTGAAATGGGAGGTGGGGAGGAAGGGCTGGTGGCACCCAGACAGTTCAAGGAAGCAAACCCTCACTGATGCCTACTTGGGAGATCACAGAACCCAGGGTTTGTCAGCCAGGAAATTACCGTGTGTCTGGAAGAGCAGCATTCCTGTAACAGGGTGCTAATTTTCACACATTAATTTCCCATGTGGTGTCTCCATGGCACAGTACCACTGCCAGATCCCAGGTGGCTGCATGAGCCTTGTCCTTCCTCCTTCCTCCAGCCAGTGGAGATCTGCCTTGCTTGAAAACACCCTTCAGCATTTAGTTTCCAGAAAGTGTCCTGGAAACTTGTCCCTTAAGGGGAGAGTTCCTGTTGGCAACAAATTTAGAAGTCAGGGAAGAGAATTTGAAGCCTAGAAATAATATAAATTAAATAACAAAAAACTGCTGCTTAAATGTGGCTAAAAAAGATGGTAGCTAATATGTTATCACACCTATGCAGCAGCACTCGAGAGAAAATACACTTCATTCTTCAAAAGACCAAGACATTTAAAGGAATGCAAGGGACATTTTATTTAGCTTTTGATCCTGCACTGTTTATACCATTAACAACGATGAATTGTTGGTACCCTGGTCAATTGAACCAGGGAACCCAGTTGACTTTCAAGCATCCTGGGAGAAGACAGATTTACATGCATGTTAACATGTTCAACAAGCCTTGAGTTCCAGCATCAATGATCACCAATATTATCTTTGAGCATTCGAGACAACAAACAGCATCTATGTAATGCATTGGTGGATGATGTAGAAAGTACATTCTCATTATATATTCACAGCCCTTATTAGAAATTCATATTTCAACCTCATCTTCTGTGAATTGCTCTGACATGTGATTTTTCCAAGAGCAGAGTTTGTTTGCTAAGACTATTCCAGGCTGGCAGCTGAGTTTACCAGTTTACCAGTTTTAGTTGGCAACAGTTTACCAGTTTTAGTTGGTACATTAGGACAAACATAATGCTGCCATGGTTTGGCATCAAAAAACAATGAATATATAAGACAAAGTCTTTTAATACCATGGTAATAATATCCACACCTTATATTTATTGTCCATGACAGTGATTAGGACCCTCAAAATTGAATAGAAACTCAGTGTTTCAGGAACCACTTCTCAAATAATTTGTTTCTACTCTTGTCCCTTGACAAACTGGCCTGGCCCCAAGCTTCTGGTGACTTGACTTACTGTGTCTCAAAGTCTCTGTCTCTTCTAGATGCCTTTATGACGAATGTTACATATCCTGGGAAGCACAAGTGGCTCCCTTGTGCATCACACCGGGATTTTTGAAAGAACTAGTGAACATAATGGGATTTTATAAACTTCTTTAAAAACCTAATTTTGTGGGGAGAAGGAGGAGTCATCCAAAGCCAACCTACAGAAGCTAAGAGGACAAAGATTCATTCAGTCCTTTATTCATCCACTCCTTCCCTCTGGCTATCCGCTGCTCCCATCTGTGCACTTCTGGCATGGAAAGCCTCCCTGAAACAGACTACATCCATGGATATAGGAGATGTGTAATAGGTAAAGGCATTTATTTTTGCCCTTGGTTGCATTTATTCTTACATATATCACTTTCCCACCCTTTCTTTCCATTCAGTCAATTACTAACCAAGTCCCACCAACCCGAAACAAGATTTTATCATGAAAAGTAGCAGTCACAGCTNGAATTGTTAATAGGCTTGAGACAAAAGTTTAGGCTGTGGTTACAAATTCTCCCCATGGTGAGAAGTATTTGCAGGCAGGCATTTCTTTGAACCATAACAAAGATGCAGCAGCTGTGTTTATAATGGAGATCTTTGAAGATCCAGACAACCTCATTTACCAATTTTTCCCAAGTTGAAGTGATCTGGAACAGACTGAACCTTCCTTACAATTTTTGGCATTCCATCTTCGAGATGTGTGACCTCATTCAATCCATGTCATTCTTTTCTGTTGCAAGATTTTTCCTGCGTGTGCAAAGGACAGATCATTTCTAATGACTCCAGGTGTTGTGTGCTTCTCAGTGCCAGTTTCTGCCTCCTCCTTCTAGTCCCTTACTGTGAAAAATGACACATTGCATAAGGAAGAATCCAGAAAGTCATGCCCTGCAGCACCAAGAGACATGATCCCAGCTTTCCAAATGATGCCCATCTTCCCCATCATTTCCAATCCAGCATTATTCACTGTGTGATAAGTATCATACAATAAAGGTATTCCCAAATGAATGTGACATACAGCACTGAGAAGAGCATGTCTGCTCAAATCCTGTGTTGGTTTGGGCAGATTTGTTAATCAACAATCACTTCCAGAGGGAAAAATCTGTTGTTGGGTTTGTCTGGTTGTTCTTTCATTTTCTTACACATTCCTCTTACACATGAGGAAATTCATCCATTGCCCAAGGTAAGGCAGGCCCCAGGGCAAAACAACTGTTTGACAAGTCAATACTGTGGGATGCTTCAAATTGAAAGAGAATAGGTTTAGATATGATATTAGGAAGAAATTCTTTACTGTGAAGGCAATGAGGCACTGGAACAGGTTGCCTAGAGAAGTTATGGATGCCCCATCCCTGGAAGTGTTCAAGGCCAAGCTCTGAGAAACTTGGTTTAGTGAAAAGTATCCCTGTACATGGCAGGGCTATTGGAACTAGGTGAACTTTGAGGTTGCCTCCTGCCCAACTCATTCTGTAACTCTCTGTTCAAATATTACCAGAAACATCAGATAAATATCCAGAAACAGCAAACAATGAATGACAGGGGGAGAGATCCAAGCCAACCTGCACAGCTCTCAGCATGGAGACACCTGTGGTAGCTCAGCACAAGCTGGTCCAGCACCATGTGGGGACATCAGATCAGGTCCCATGACCAGGCTGGGAATGGGGGTGCCTCCAGGATCCAAAGCAAAGGATGCTGCCCTGTGCCACATGGAGATACTCTCACAGCTGCCTCCCAGCTGGTTGCACCAGTGGCAGCTGCTGGTACCCAGTGTCCAGAGCTGTGTATGCAAGAAGGCAAATGATTCTGATATCACTTATCCTCGGATGGACGGACTGGAAAGAACAAGGTATAAAGAACCAGGTCACCTGAACGGCCTTGCATGGGACAGTTGAACTGTTCCATGGGTGTTCCATGGCTTGTACCATGAATCCTGTGTTCTGTTTTGGACCCCTCAGTACAAGAAAGACATTGAGGTATTGGAGCTCATCCACAGAAAGGCAGCAGAGCTGGGGAAGGGTCTGGAGCACAAGTCTGATGAGGGAGCTGAGGGGCCTCAGCATGGGGAAGAGGAGGCTTGAGAAGGACCTTATCACACTCTACAACTTCCTGAAAGGAGAGTGTAGCCAGGTGGGAGTTAGTCTCTTCTCCCAAATAACAAGCAATAGCGCAAGCGGAAATGGCCTCAAGTTGTGCCAGGAGAGGGTTAGTTTGAATATAAGGAAATATTTCTTCAGTAAAAAGGGTTATAAAGCATTGGAACAGGCTGCTCATGGAAGCGTTGGAGTCACCATCCTTGTAGGTGTTCATAAATCACGTGGATATGACACCTGAGGGCATAGTTCAGTGGTGAAGATGTCCTTGGAGGTCCTTTCCAACATTAACAATTCTGTAATTCGATGTCATGCTCTTACCTACTCAGCTCAAAAGGGCATGCACTGAGGTCTCTCACTCACTAACACCCCGGTTGTGCAGATAAAAACCATTTTGGCAAGGAGCTCTCTCCAGGATAATGTATGATGATAAAAGCATTTATACACATAGGCCCCCCATTCTGCTATACCAACAAAAAAGCAACTGATTTCAGCAAGTCCAGAGACAAAGCTACAGACATGTTGGTGTCCCTTGCAATGTGTTTGTTTATATATAATCAAAGTTTTACAGATAGAATATCCTCCAAGAAGAAGTTTCTTATCAGAGACACAGATGCAAACAAAATCCCCTTCACATGTGGTCTGTAATCAGTCTGCCCTGCTCTTTCAAACCTGGGATATTACAAGTATACCTGATAGGGATGATATACTGACAAATGGGTGGGGGTTCTGTGTCTTTTAGGCCTCAAGGAATCATCTGGGAAACCACAGGATTTTAATGAGCCTGCCCCAGAGACATTAGGTTTTATGGAAACAGATTAAAAGGGTTTTACATAACAAGTTAATCATGCAGTATAATGAGAAAATAAAAAATATTGCCATACAGATAAGACATGGGAAATTCCAGTGCTAATGATATGAAATGTATAGAAATGATAATTACGTGGATACAGGATGAAAATGAAAACAAATGTGAAAGAAGAAAGGCAGATATTTAAAACAGGGATTTTAATATTATTAAAAGACTAGGACAGTTCCATGTTAGAGTAAAATCCCTAACATAAGGTTTTTCAAGACAATTTTCATCATCTTGATTTTTTTTTAACTTTTACATGAACATAAAGTAAAAGATTAAGGAGTACTGAGTGCATATATCTGCAATGTCTTGAAGTATTTGTAACTTAGTATGAGGAATGCCAACATTACATTCACTGGTTGCATGGAAAAGGTCACCTCACCTTAGATTGTAGAACAGAAGAGATTGCAAATACAAATGAAAATTAAGGTGAAGCTGGGGCTTTGGGAAAGACTTACATATTCTTTTTATCACATATCCCAACACCAAACAGTAAAAACACCAAAAAACAAGCACAGACTGCACACACCACCATTGGGATCTGGACTTCCAACCCTGACAGTTTTGTGGCTGAAGATCAAGAGAGGTGCCCACTTTGGGGGCAGCATAGTGGTGAAGATGTTACAGGGCCCCAGGCAGAGGTATTGAGGTAGGGCTTAAACCTGCTGTATGCTCCACTGGAGGTGCCACGTGAAGCTGCTCTCAGCGGTTCACTGCAGCTCCTGTGCCAGGCCTGACAGAAGGAGGTGTCAGATACTGTGGAGCACTTCACATGGTGGCTAAATGAATTTGATTGCCTGAAATACAACCTTAGCCTGCAAGCTGAATCCCACCCGAAATGCCTGTGTGTTGCATTATACCTACAATGTTCCCTGAACCAAGTGATCCAAAGCTATAAACTCCACGGATTCATGAGATGCTCTGAGAGTGCTTTGCATTACACAATCTCTAGGGAAATATAACTGCATCAGATCCAGATATACCAGCACTGTGCCTATGAACAGGAAGACACAACACCACATCCTAAATGCCTTTGTGTAAAGACCTGAAACTGGTGAGCTACTCATGGTCTCAGAGACAGCATAAGTGCCTTGCCAAAAGTGATCCTGCAAAGGACCTGCTGCTTGTGCTGCATCACTCATTCCCCATGACAATCCCATTGTGGTGACAACCCACACAGCAGAGTTAGAGGCAGTAAAAAGTCTCACCCACTGAAAGCATTGCTCTGGTGAGGCAAGATAAGCAGCATGCAGTGAGGTTTGCTACAGCTGCTCTGATCTCTTTTTATACCACCCTTTGTTAAGGGAATAGCTTTTGTGTCTCACAAAGGTTTGCACACATCGAGAACTGCTATTTATGAACCAGGGAAAAACAGCTGTGGGAATACAGGTCTTGACCTGCCTTTTGTTTGTGCCAAGGAATAGATAATTCCTGCCATACTGATTTGTAAGAGTGGAATTGCTCTTGAGGATGGAGCTGGGGAAGCAGAAAGCTAGTGTCCTCTCTGTATGCATCCAAGGGTCTCCTAGTGCCAGAAAAAGAATCTGCAGCCATGTGAAGCAAAGCTGTGGTGCAACATAGGTTGACACTGCTGACAGAAATTTATTCCAGGATTAACTCTGACCTGGAAGGCTTTGTTCTGGATCAGACCCAGCACAGATTGTACTGTGCTCTCTCTAGGTCAAATCAGGTGTCATCTGACTGCACTGAGCCCATCTAGTATCTCACCATGGCAGTTAACTACTTCCTTCTCCCATGGTGCCTGTTCTGTGTGTCCTCTTCCTTCGCCATCTATTTCCTCCTTCTCCCTTGCATAACTGCCAGTGTTTTGTGATCCCCTGGAAAGGGAGTTCAGAGAGTAGATCCTTTTAAGGCTCACCCAGCAATGAAGTGGGTTGCATGGTTGGGCCATGTGGCCATGCTGGCAGGGACAGAGAGGAGGACAAGGTGGCAGCAGTCCACATATGGCTTTGCTGACATTGGTAGGGAACCCCACAGTAACTCTGTCTTCAGGATAGTGCATGTGCTGTGTCTGGCATGTACCAAAATATACCTGCTTACCTAAAGCCTGTGTTATGCATCTTGACCAACTGAGTTTAAATTTACTCAGGACTCAAACCTGGTTTGTAATGTGACCCAGCAGCAGACAGACATGGTACTGAGGGTCATGGAAGCTCCATTACTCATGCAGCCATTGGATTTTTTTTTTGCTAGGACCTCTTGCAAGGTCTCAGGTTCATTGCTTGGGATGTGGACACACCTCCATCACGCACTGAGCAATTCCACAGACCTCCCACAAGGGAAGTTAAAAAATTCATTCCTCGTCATATGGGACTGAACTGAAGTCAATCAATACTTAGAAACCCAAATATGCCATAGATCTGTTATGACATCCCCATTCCAGGCATAATCTGGTAATTCCCATTACCTAGACCTTCCTTTGCCCCAGAGTTTGGATTTGTTCAGATTTTGGGTTTCTATACATTCAAAGCTGAGAATGTGATACTTCAGCTTATCACCATATGCCTACAACACATAATCCCTTCCTGTGCTGGGCTGGCAGGGTTGACACCAAGAGGATAAAGTCTCTTCCTTCCTCTTTTTCTCTGCACTATAGAGCCATCATGTCATGGCCAAAGAAAACCACTTCTTCCTCTTACAGCCTTCAGACAGAGGTTCCAATGCAAGGATGAAGAAAGTCTGTGTAAACCAAGGCCAGGATTAAAACACGGTAGCCTGGAATAACAGGCCAAGGCCTGCTGATCCAAAATGCCTTTGTCCCCAAAGGAAATGGCTAATTAATGTCAGCGGAAGAAAGGCATGTGCAGGTTTGTATGTGCTCTCTGCCAGGGTTGCAGTTGGCAAGAGCAGACTTTGCCAAGAGCAGACTGCTGGCAAAACCCCATGTTTTCCACTGCCTAGAAGAACATGCCTCTCCTCTTTTCAGAAATACCTTCTACCACCCATGCGCTGCTCCTGACAGTTCAAAAGCCCCATCCAGGCACACTGAGCCTTTAGGGCCTGCAGAGCCTCTGCATCCACCAGAAAAGGGACCTGAGTCCCTTATGCAATATTTAACAAGCACTATAACCAGAGAGGCTTTCTGTCCCCTTTCAGCCTAGAGCATGGATGCAAGACACAACTAGCCCAGAACTTTAAAAAGTCATCACCAAGATGAATCATTTCTAGCACATTATGTGATTACTTACCATTCCATATGCATAACTGAATGAAATGAGGTCTCTCCCCTCTCCTATTTCTCCTTTGTCCAATCTCCACGATTATCTTCATCTGCTGAAGCCAAGATCCTTTCAATACCTTCAGCTTGCCCAGAAGAGCTGCCCCAGCTTGCTATTTGAATCATAACACGCCCTCTAAAAAAGTTTCTGGCTCAGAATTCAATTATGTGAGAATATCCCTTAAGTGCATAACAAGGAAAGCACTGTTGTATGAGTAACTGCTTCAGTTCACATTGAAATGGAAAAATCTATTTGGTCCTACCCTTGGTTTTCTCCTTCTATACCTGCACAGACAGCGGCAGGTCTGTTCTCAGGGTTCAGAGATGAACTGATGTCTCTGGGTGAACTTCCCTGCCAAGGTTGCCTGGCTCAGAGACACCACCTGGGATTCACAGGTGGCTGCTCTCTTACTGCTGACAGAGAGTTGTGAGAGGGAATCCCAGGGCTGCACAGATGGAAAGGACACTTGGGTCTAGAACTAGATAATCTTTAAAGTCTCTTTCAACCTGAACAATTCCGTGATTCTATGATGGGAGACAGACTATTTACAAGATTCTGTAGTGGTGTGACAAGGGGAAAGGTCTTCAGACTGAAAAGAGGCAAGTTTAGATCAGATATTAAGAGAAAATACTGTGAGGGTCGTGGGTGACTGGCACAGGTTTTCCACAGAAGTCGTGGATGTCCCATCCCCAAAGTATTTAAGGCCAGGATGGTTGGGACTCTGAGGAACCTGGTCTAGTGAAAAGTGCCCCTGACCATGGTAGGGGGATTGGACCTAAATGATCTTCAAGGACATTTTCAATCCAAACCATTCTGTAATTCTATGATTCTTCTTCTTGGGGCCTTATCTGAAGGTCTGTCCTGCAGCGGGTGATGCTTGGACACTCAGAATTTGGCAGTAAACACTGAGGTTGGGACTAGCCCCAAGACAGAGCTTAAACATGATTTCTGGAAAGGAGGGGATATTTCTGTCAGCTGGGGAAAGGGCCAATCAGCTGGGAGCCAGGCGCTTCTCAGAGGATGAAACGGGAGGATGTCAATACCGAAGGAAGTTGAGACCTCCAAATTTTTATTCAGGGGAGGAATTGTAGTGGTGCAATTTTCAAAACAAAGCTAAGTGCAGGTGAGCTTCATTCCTCTGTGTCTCAGTGCAGCAACCAGAGTATTGAAAAGCAAACCTGGGTGCCCAGTATGTAGCAGCTGTCATTGCCCTCCTGTCCTGTCTTGTCCTGTCTGAGGCTGTAGGGTGTCTGACACAGCTTTCACTAAGGTACATGAAGCACCTGCCACAGAGGAGCCTGGAGTCAGCGAGGCTGCAGAGTTCTACTAAGAAAACTAATAAAGTTACCAGATACAATCTCAAAGAATGCACAGCAGAGAAAGGAAGTCTCTGCCAGGGCAGTTACCTTGTCTTCTGCACTTCAAGGGAGATCTGCAGCAAATCCAACCCATTTCAGTTTGCTTCATGTGTGGGGACTATAGACTATACAGGAATATGCAATACAGTTACAAGTGTCAGTTTACCCATGTCTAAGACCAGAGAGATTTCCTTGTTCCACTGATGTGCTTATCTCCAGCTATCCAAGCATATTTTTGTTTGTCTTCTGCAGATAACGTATTTAAATACTGGACACACATGTACACAGGATGTAGATGGGATCAGCTCTGAATGCACAATACACACCAACAGCCACACTGCAAGAGTCATGTGCTCACGTACTGCCACCCTCCCACCACCCATGGCAAGTAGGATGCTTTCCTTTTTCCTTAGGATGGACAGTAAGCACATGGAAACAGAAGTCCATGAGCCATATAACACTTAATAACAAAGTCTGGGGAGAACTTGAGGTTTATTAAGAATTTTGCAGAAAGAATTATGGTATCCCTCATGGCACCATCCACAACATCATGACATCACCCTTCTAGAAGAAACAAAACAGAAGGTATCTTTCCATATTCAGGCAGGCATGCTGGAAGTGAGAAACTGGCTCAGGACTTCCTGGGGCAGGGAAGGAGGGCTTTTCCCCAAACATTGATTCTCAATGCATTTCCATCTTAGTTTCTTAATGTTCTTTCTTTGCACTCTTGATTCCCACCAGTCATCTACCCTGGGGCATTCATTTGAGTGTTGCCACTCTATTAAATGTGAATTGAATAAGGCAGGAGGCAATTATCTGCGTTGGAACTTTCCCAGGGTATCAGAGCTAAGATCCTCAGCAATATCTGATGAGATATTTACAGACCGCAAGCAATACAGGCTTTATTTAAAATGATGGTGCTTCCCACACTGCTCCTTAATATGTTTTCGGGACACTGAGCTTCAGAGTAAGTCAGAAAGAGGAGTTAAATCACACCCCTCCTCACAAAGCAATAGGGTTTTCCCTTGAGATCTCTTTGAGTGCAGTTCTGCTGCTACAGCTTTTTTATTCACAGGTGCCTGAAAAATAGTCCTTTGGCATGAGCCACATTTTGTGTGTGAATTGAGCACCAATGTTTCCAGACTGCTGAGTCTGTGGAGAAGGGTCCATCATCAGTGCAGGTACTGGTGACTGATATTTTTACTGTACCCCAACCTGATATGATATCATACCATATTGTTAATGCCAGACTGATTATGAGCCAATTATGTACTTCCAGAGCAAATTGGGCAAACCACATACTGGCCTACATTAGGATCACTGTGGCAAGCAGACCAAGGGAGTTACTGTCTCCACAGCTGAGCCCAGAATTCATTGTGGCTATCAAGAAACTAGAGAAGGAGCAGAGTAGGGCTACCAAGATTGGTAGACTGAGCATGTGTCCTTGGAACAGAGTTTGAGGAGCTGGAATTGGTTAGTCTGGTGAAGAGGAGTCTGAAGGGGAGATCTAATAGCAGCCAACAACTGGTTGAAATACAGCAGTGGAGGTCTTCTCAACAGGAGCAAGTGACATAACAAGGAGCAACAAACTGAAGTCTGAGAGGTCCACAGTGGACACAGAGAAAAGCTTTTAAGTTGGTGTTGCAAAAAACTAACTTGAGGTTCAATGCCAGATGCACAAAGAGTGAAGTCATATTGAAAAGTAGTCCAGTCACATTCAAAAGAGCCAGCTGGATTTACAAATAGCACGATTTGTTGAATACAACATAAGGTTGTTTTGGATTGCCTGCAATAATGCAGTAACTGCAGAATAGCTACATAAATCTCCAAAAATATGATTGTAATATCCTGGTCAACACTCAGCATTGCTGAGGATGCAAAGCTTGCCAAAGGCATCCCTTTTGGGGAGGGTGAAGAGGATAAGCCTGCCAACGTCTCCCTGCAATTTTGCATCAAACTCTTATCCCGCAGTTAGATGCAAAAGTGGGGCACCATTATTGTGTAAAGTGCTGTGGGTGGGACTCTGGTCAAATCCTCTGTCCTTTGCAGGTACATTGTATGGAATATTTCTTGATAGGAAGTGTTCTTGGTTTGTACAAAACATCTGTGGGTATCAGGTGGAAGAATGAGACTGCACAGCCTGTGCCTCTCTCTGTGTTCCCTCCCCTAGGACCATGGTAACTCAAACCACAGGACCTCTGTCCTGTTTCCACGCTTGCACCCGTGGCATACTGAGCTTGGCACTTTCTTCATTATTCCATGCTTACAGCAGCTGAGATGGAGGACCAGCCCTGTGTCCGTCCACTGGAGTTGTCTCCATCCTCAGAGCTTTCCAGAACATGAGAATCCAAGCCTCCTCCAGCCTGGTCAAGTGTTGGAGATAGCCCAGCTAGTCAGAGCAGGAGACTGAAGTGCAAATCTCTGAAGACGTCTTTAGACCAAAGCTCCTGGGGTACAATCCCACCATCAGCTTTACCAGCTTTTTTTAATTTGTCTGAGTACTCAGAGTTTCAGTGAATACCTTTAGTGGAAAAATCAGCAAGAAAATTATTTTATGTTTCAGACAGATTCATTCTAGAAGTTCCCATGCCTGTGTGAGAACAGTGATGAGTGGTCTGTGGCAGACACTGCCCAAGTTGCCACCACTACCAACAGAATGTATGCAGGACCACTGGTAATCTAACATAACATCTATTTCAGAGTAGTTAATATTTTGGGATTATCACAGCTCAGTAACTTCCTAACTGAAGCAGTCTGATGTTCACGCTGATACAAACACAGGACTCAAAACCTAGGCCAGGGACCAGTCACTGCCAGGCAAATCATCTCTGTCTGACCTTCTGTCAGTCTCAGTCCAGAGCTTATAACAAGCCACATGTGCAAGTGTGTGTAGGAGAACAAAAGTTCTGCCTCACCTTGTAATAACAATTCAGTGTAATTTCACAGGGAACAGACTGCCTCCTAATCAAGTCAGTAATGAAAGTGCTCATTTGTGGGGAGAAAAGGAAAGATTTGAATCTGAATGGAACTTCACAATGAGTTTCTGTACAAAAGGAAAGTAAATATTGAAATGTGCATTTGCTCCCATGAAGAACAGTTTAAGGTTGTGGAGTTTGCATATGGAGAGTGCAGCAGGACGAATAGAGAAAGGGGTCCTGGGCTGGCTGTGTGATGCACAGTGAGAGTGGTCATGCTGGTCCCCCTTAGGATGACTAGTACAAAATGTGTTTTTCTCTTGATTATCCTTTCTTCCAGCACATTAAGCTCTTCTGCTTGGTTTGCTCTCATATACAAATTCTTTGTTTACTTTGCTTGGCTTGACTGGCATTGTAGCTCTTAACAAAACAATTGCCAGTGGGTGTGATAATGCTGTCTCCTGCTCATGATATTACAATATTCTGGGAAACCAGAGGGTCTTAAGCTGTACATTATTCACCTGCATGGACCACACTGTGGGCAGCATGCAAAAAAGAAGTCTTTTTCAGGAAACCTCTTTATGATGCAGCAGGACAGTCGGAAAAGCCTCCGAGTTCCTCTGTGAGGGTTGTACTGTGGGTGATATTACAGCACCTGTGACCTGCAGTCATTCTGGCTACCTCTGTAACATCACCAAGATGCAAAATGTGTATTTCTGGTCTCACGCTCTTCCTTGATTTAAGTCAGTTGCTCTTCTTTTTTCCTTCTTTGGAATAATAGCACTGTTTAACCCAGGAACAGAAGATCATTTTTGTGTTGTGAGGTCATGGCCAAATAGCTGGTGACAAATGCCTTTACAGATGAGACAGGCTTAGAACACACAGTTCACTGCAATTCACTCAGCTGTAATACCTTGGTTGCTACTGTTTGTGTGCCCATAGTTCTGAGTGTAGGTACCAAAAGGGAAAGGTGAATTAGGAAATCCAAATTCCCATCATATCCCATGTCTGCTACCAGATCAAGAACATAAGCCAGACTTGACAAGGATCAAGCCAAGGACTCAGGATGAATCTGGAAGGATGTGTCAGACACTGGGTTGACAGGGAGTCACTGGGTTGATGAGGAGCTGTATCAGCAGGATGTGTGAGCACTTCCTTCAGCTGGTCAAATCCTATGTGGACTCCATCAGTGGTTGCCACAAAAGATTAAATTCGCAGCTTGGGTAGCCCAAGTATCCTGCTGGTTTTCAGATATGTACCGCTATCTTTTGTCTTATGCTACTCATTCTTTAGGGATTTTCGCTTGCCCATCAACTTTTGACACACTTCTGTGTTCACACCATCATTTTTCAGGCTCATCTTTAGGGTCTCACTCCTTCTTCTGCCCCATGGGTCTTCACCTAACTGTTGTTCTTGTCTGGCATCAACGATAACCATTATAAAATGAGCATATGTCCCAAAGTTCTGTGAGGATCTGGGGAGAGAGGATCTTCCAGAGAGAGGTCACTTATTGTCTTTTATGGCAACAGAGAGGAAGTGGTGAGGAAGAAATGCATAAACACTATAACAATAATCTAGGGAAAGGGACTCAGGTAAGGAAAAAATAATTTAAAAAATGGAAGGTGAAGGGGAGGATAGTGTTGAAGAAAACATATAGTACAGGTTGTTCAGTGTGTAAGCTGCAGGTTGAGCTGTGGGGACAGAAGCCTGAGCCTGAGCACCAGGCAAGAGGATGTGAACTGCTGACCCTTTGCACAACAGAGAGCATAGAGACCTCTAGGCTGCCCAGGTGACTGGAAACACAAGGATACAGCAGGAGCCAATGGCTCCAGACTTTCCTGCCCTTAAGACTGTAAGAATACAAGAACCCAAGGGTTCCTTTGTTAGGGATCCCTCCTTGGAGGCACCAGCTCAGACTGTTATTCTGTTATCGCACTGTGTTTGAAGTATTTTAAGGATCCTGATATCTGAGAGTCTGCTATGGGAAACCTGGGGTCGAGCTGGTATGAAAACCTTGTCTGACTCTGTGACTGTGGGGTGTGTAGTGGGGAAGGGGCCTCAGCCCCAGCTCAAATGGTGCAAGTGTGACTGGATGGTCAGGCAGGGAAGTTTCCTTAGCAGTAGTTGTCATCCTACATCAGAAAAGTAGATTAGACTATTTCTGTTGGAAGGAATCTACAGAGATCCTCAACTTGCTCATGGTGCATTCATCTTCTACATCCAGATTGTTCACAGATATACTGAACAGAACTTGCCCTAGAATTGACCCCTGAGGAAAACCACTGGTGAAAGATTGCCAGCCAGATGTGGTCCCATTCATTACAATCCTTTGCAGCCTGCCTTTCATACAGTTCTTCACCCAGCACATGATAAGCCTGGTTGTACCACAGCAGAACACTTGTGAGAGGCAGTATCAAAAGCCTTCTTAAAATCCAGAAAACCTACATCCATCACCTTTCTTCCATTCACTAGGTGTGTGACCTTATTGCAGAAGGATATCAAATGAGTTAAACAGGATTTTCTCTTTGTGAACCTCTGTGGACTGTGCCTGATGATTGCATTTTGCTTCAAATAATACAATAAAACCAGAGCTCCCAGTCCTCATTGAGCAATGACTGGAACTAACTATAGACATTGTTGTGTTCGCCCTTCTAGACTGTGAATGTGTCTCGTTGCAGACTTAAAAAGGTCTTTTGGCCAAATTACCCTTTGATCTGCAGTTTGAAGGACACAACTGAGTGTGTTCAAAACCTTTACAGCAGGAACTCACAGTTTTCATGGCTTGGGCAGAAGGACTGAACTCCCTGGAGCTGCATCCAGTAATGGGGAAAAAAGTGTGGAAATAAAAAACACCACATCGATGCCCCAGTAAAAGCATTTTTCTTCTATAAATGATGTGGTTTATGCTCCTTGGCAGGTGCAGAGCTCTAGCACTGACCATGCATTAGTGTAAATACAAGCTAAATTAAAGATTTATGTTACTCCAGCTGCACTCACACCTCTGGGACAACAAGCCAAGGAGACCAACTCATCAACTCCACAGCTCCGAGCCTCTCAGGCAAGCATGACAGCAGGGATTGGATGAGGAAACAGTAGCAAGCAAACCACCTTTCTTTCACACTCTGGGGCTTTGTGTTCACTTTATCCTCCCCAAAGAGCCAGCCCCTTCCCGGCACGGTCTCTGCAGCACCCTGGTGACTGAGCTGTGTTTGCCTCATACCTGGAGAGCATCCACGTGAACCACCCACAGTTCCTCCAGGGTCTCAGAGCTTTGGTCCTTGTCCTCGTTGCTAATTTTTGTTTTCTCACGAGTGAGAAAATAACATGGAAGGCTGACAAACACACGATGAGGAGTCTGCTCCATGGCCACCAAGCTCCAAGGATGCAGGCTCAGGCATCCAACAGCTGGGGGGCAGGCAGGTGTGATGCTGTGTGGGGATCCTGCACCTCCTTCTTCCATGAGCCAGCTCTGCTCCTGGGAACATTTTCCTTCAGAATCAGAGGGGCCAACATAATTGCCTTCCCAGAAATGAATAACAGCACAGAATGACAGACATTTTACAAGCCGACTTACAGCAATGAGTCAGGGATTGGTGTTTGGGCCTGGTTTGCCCAACAACACCCTGAAACAGCCCAAAGGCTCAAGACCTTTTTTTTCATTTTTATTTATTTTTTGAGGGGTTGTTTTTTTTTGGGGGGGTGGTTGGTTGCTTTGGTTTTTTGGGGTTTTTTATGTTTGTTTTAATAGCCGTATTTCCACACATGGGGCAACCAGCTAGAGCTGAGTTTCAGCAGTCACCATCTGAATATGGAGAGGACTGTGTCTAACCAGAGAGGAGTCCTATGCAGAATGGCCTGCCTAGCCAAAATAGGCTTTCATCTCTTAAAAGCACGGTCACCTTTACACCAATTCCTTTTTTAACTAGAGAAGTTTTTAAAACAAACATTGTCTTCTGAGTTAAAAATAAATTAATAGAGATAGATCTAGATTGACAGATAGATAGATAGATAGATAGATAGATAGATAGATAGATAGATAGATAGATAGATAGATAGATATAAAATCTCTGTGTATATATTTCAACTCTAGGATAATGTTAGCACAGGAGACTGCTTCCCAATACCATCCTAGGAGACCATCATGGCTTAACCTCAGCCAGCAACTAGACGCCACACAGCCAGCAGCTCACACCACACCCTTCCTCAGTAGGATGCAAGGCACAGTTGGAAAGAAAGGTAAAACCCATGGATTTACATAACAGTTTAATAATTTAAACAAAATAAAATATATCAATAATAGTAATAGTAACAACAACAATGGAGATTTAAAAATATTAATAATGAAGCCCAAGAAAGACAGGTGATAACAACACAATGGCTCACCACCCACTGATCAATGCCCAGCCTGTCCCCCAGTAGCAATCAGCCCCTCCCAGCCAGCTCCCCCCAGTTTATGTACTGGGCATGATGCCCTATGGTGTGGAATAGCCCTTTGGCTTTGGGTCAGCTCTCCTGGCCCTGCTCCCTCCTGGCTTCTTGTGCACCTGCTCACTGATAGAGAATCAGAAACTAAAAAATCCTTGATTTAGAGTGAGTACTCCCCAGCAACAACTAAAACATTGGCGTATTATCAGCATTATTCTCATACTAAATCCTGTATGCAGCATTTTACCAGCTACAAGGTTAAAATTTAGCTATATCTCAGCTGAGACCTGGATAGATACTTATACAAGTGATATGATGACTTGGACTTGCCAGTTCAACATAACTTTTGGAGGTCCACTGTACCTGCCTGAAAATAAGCTTTTCTGTGCAGGGCAGTGATATCTTCTCTAATGGCTTCCACAAATGTGAAATCTCTGTTATCCAATAAATGTCACGATTACCAGATGCCTCCCTGTGCCTTTGGTACACCCTGCCACAGTGCAACAGTAATGCAAAAAAAGGTTACTTGGAAGATTGATCAACACAATATTGACCAACATCTTATTTCCAGCTGACCTCAATACTCTTCAAATACTGCTGTTACACTCGGGGACTAAATTACTCATGGTTTTGAGCTCATGTGCAAAACCATGAATCCTTATGTCCCCCTCATAGGGACCAGTGTAAAGAAAACATGACCTTTATTGAACTTGAGCACTTTTAAAAGGCCTAACATCTCGGTGTGGCAGGAGGGAGGGGAAGACTCCGAGGAACCCAGTGCCTAATGATGAAGGGTGTCAGTAACATTTCTTGTCAGGAATGTCCCAGTGCCAAGGGCCAGCACTGCTCCTGCATCTCCTGCAATGCCCTACACATCCAGAGCCCTCCTGGAGATGGGGAGCACCAGTCCAGGGGAGAACTGGAGTCGCCTGCTCTTTCGACTCCCATGTCTCCCTCATCTCTTTTCTCTGAGTAAGCCGTCTGCAGAGATCACCTGGGCAGGCACATCCTCAGGATGGCACGTCTGGCTTTCAGCAAATGGATCAACCCCTTAGGGCAGTGGTGTCTATGACAGTGTGTCCCTGGAGAGGCCGAGGGTGTCTGGCCCCTCTCCTCAAAGGCACAGGACAGGGAGCCCCATGAAGGGGGCAGTGGGCTCTCATGGGGCTGAGCCCTCTCTTGGCTGCGTTTGGCCTCTCCTGGAGAGACTCAGGGCTGGCTGGGCTGTCCCAGGCAGAGGATGCAGGAAGAAGAGCTCCTGCTGGCTGTGTCTGCAGGAATCCTTTGCTTGTGCTGTGCCTGCCTCTCTTCAATGTTTGCCTTCAATGTTCCCCGTGGCTCAGAGGTGGCAGGGGAGCAGAGAGAGAGGGGCACTCACCCTCTCACACACCCCTGCAGTGAGATCACATATTCCTGGGCTCCTGGGGAAACCAGACAGAAGTGGATAATCATCTCACTGTATGACTCCAAGAGTAAAATTATCCCCTGCAGGAGAGAACACTTCTTGTGTGGGTAGATTACCCTGACTGCAGTGCACTCATATGCTAAAAACAAGAGATGAGGAGTACCACGTGAGTTCTGGATCCAAGGCAGAGATGCAGGTTGTTTTGCAACCAAGGGCTTGCTTGCACACAGATCACTCTAGAATATTTTTTCCCAGGTTTCCTTTGAAGAAGATAAACAAACCCTTATAGGACAAAAACACTGAGAATTGTCTGCTCATCTGCCTGATCTACAGCTGATACGGCAGGGTATAGCCAAGAGCTAATGCTCAACACAAGCCTTTCCCCTGAGACACCTCTCTGCATGGGACGGTGTTGATGCCAGAAGAGAGAAAAATAGGAGACCAAAGCTACTAGCAAGGGCATACCTCAAGAAGAAAGACCCCCACACATCTCTTTTCAGTCATTTCCTTGCTCAGGTTTCCTCCTGGCTATGAAGTGGAGTTTCTCAGTGACGTGCTTCGCAATGCTCCTAAACATGAACACAGGAAAGAGGGTAAGGAAGGAAAAAGAGATGACACATATTAAAGGAGAAGCCTCTGCCCGAGCATTCTCACACTATTCCAAGAGCTGCACACACACAACTCAAGAATTTAACTGCTGGGACTGGAGTCCCTTTGCAGCAGGCCACACCAGTGAGAAATATATGGGCAAAAAAGGTTAAAGATAAAAGGAAACATGACAGTGGTTCAAACCCACACCACCTGAAATACAGGTATAAGATAAACAGCCTGGAGACAAAGTCTTAATTAAAATATTTTTCTGAAAAACAAAATTGAACCCAAATAGGAGGAGCTATAGGCTGTCTTATTGTATTCTCATTTTTGTGTTAAGATTTCAGGAAAAGAAAATTGGATACACCATTATCATATCGAAAAAGTAACGCACAGCCAAGTCAGCTGATGGATGACAGATTCTTGAAAATCAACAAAGAATTAAAGCAGATATTACACTACTGATGCTGTTGACACTGGTAATAACTACAGCATGGATAAAGATAAAATTAAAGAGGGATAGATGATCCAAAGTGGTTGAAAGGTGATAAATTTGAGAAGAAAAAAGTCTATGGTGTATAGGATCCAAGTTCTAAATTCTTGAACAATCTAAAGAAGGCACTCCACTGATGTCACTGAGGGGACTGAGGGGAGGCCTGATCCCAGTCTGCAACTTCCTGGGAAGGGGAAGGGAAGGGGAAGGCACTGAACTGTTCTCTGGAGTGACCAGTGACAGAACCTGAGGGAATGGCCTGAAGTTCTGTCAGGGGAGGGTTAGTCTGGGTATTAGAAAAAGGTTCTTCGCTCAGAGGGTGGTTGGGCACTGAACAGGCTCCTCAGTTCAGTGTTCACAGCACCAAGCCTGTCAGAGTTCAAGAAACATTTGGATAATACTGTCAAGCACATAATGTGACTCTCTGGAATGGTCCTGTGCAGGGCTAAGGGTTGGATTTAGTGATCCATGTGGGTCCCTTCTAACTCAGCATATTCTGAAATAAGATCCTTCTGGGAGAGAAGTGGTAGAAAAGTTTTCATCTTAGTATTCCAATCGTACTAGTTGCTGTTTAACACTGAATTTCAGCTGTTGTATGGAAGCTAATGATAAAGGTGGCAGAATACAAACTACTGTATCTTGCAAAAGAATTGACCCAATACCAACTACAGCCCCTCTACCCACCATGATGAATCCAACTTCCCTTCTGCTAATTAAGAGAGAAGTTGATCCCATGTCTGAAATTGGACCATATGCTCTTAAACACATAGGTACAATAGGTATGATTTAAACACTCATGGTCACTGAAACAGGTAGAACTGATAAGTTAGTATTTCTACCATCAACCTGATCTCTCCACCATTCCTGTTTGGGGTGGTTAGCATGGCTACAGAAGCATACCTTTACCCCCTCAAGATGAACAAAAACAGATGCAGCTAGTATTATAGGGACAGGATTGAGAGTTTTAAATATATACATAAACAAGGTATATATAAAGTATAAATACTGACATACTTGTAAACAAACTGAGTGCAACAGAAAGTGACTTAAGGAAATCAGAACACCCATTGGGGTCCTCTCTCTTAGCGTTAGGGACTAACCAATGGTTTGCATCTGATACACAACCTCAATGGGAAAAACTGGGGAAAGAGAACACCAGTTACCTGTGCATCAACTGCTCTTGCAGTGCCATAGTTCTCACAACAGTCCAAGGCAATGTTTCGCTGGGCTTTGGTTGCACCAAAGCTCATGTTGTCACTGACAGTCACCTTGTACACAAAATTATGGAAAATGATCACATGCTTTGAAAGACTTCACTAACTTTGCTCAGCATATTAGCAGGAATGCTCAAAGAAAACCAAGGGAGACAGAGAGATATTAGTAGTTCAGCTTAAATACTTCATTTTCAAATAGAATGAGTCACGGAGTTATAGCACTGTGTGATTTAGTATGTTGTTTACTTAACTTTACTTGTTTAGCATGAGTAGCAGGATTTGCTTAAGCCTTAGGCTGTGAGCTGTGGACTTTCACCTAATAAGCCTGTGGCTCAGAGTGCATTTGCTAAGTAATTTTCCTAGTAGCAGGTATGGCGCTGTGTTTTGTCTCTAGTGTAAGGAGGACATTGATAATACGATGATGTTTGGGTTGTTGCTAAGTAATGTTTATCCTAAGTCCAGGATCTTTTTGGTTTCCAATATTCTTCCAGCAAGCAGGTACAGTGGAAGGACAAACCAGGGCGTCATCTGAAGGAGCTCTTCTCCCAGACTCACGTGGTGCCCCAGGCAAGGTCACGGCATGGTACTTGTACAGAGAAAATGCTGGGACAGGCTGGCATCAGAGGATAGGAACTCACCTGCCTCTGTCCCTACTTCTATCTGCACTGTGGAAAAATCCCTGGTGCACCTCTGTCTGATGAAATTCCATTAAGACAGGCTTCAATCAGAGAGGAAAAGGATGGAAGAGGGAAGGATTTAGCCAGATTTTCTGAAAGCTCCTCTGAAATGACTGAGTGATTGCACTGGCTGCAAGGTGAGGAGAAGTGAGGACTATCTGGGAGAGGAAGGTTTGGGCACAGTAGGAGAAGAAGCCTGGTTGAGGTCAGAGACCTTGGAGGGAGAGGGAGAGAGGGGAGCAGGTGGAGGAACAGAGCTGGAAGAGTCTGGATGACTGCACATAGGCTGTGTCCCTGATCCCCTGCCATGGCTCTTTCCTCCAGTGACCACCTCCTGACTCAGCATCCTCGAGGGCTGAGCTTGGTTCCCACATGTTTAGGGCATAGGTGACCACAAAGCTGTGTTACCTTGGCTCAGGAAAAAGCTCTCATTACCCCTGCTCCCTTTGTATCTTATTTTCCTCCAAGGGGCTGACAGACCAGCAAATGTTTCCTCCTCAAAAATGAAAGGAAGAAGCCATGAAGAGACCAGGCCCTGGAGGGAAATAATAAACAAGCCCATGACAGCATCACCTCTTTGATAAAATGCTGGGAATATTTTTTGAAAGCTCTTCAGAGAAACGTGGCTGGCTGCTAGCCTGGAGCAAGAGCTCTCAGATCCCCTGTGCCCCAAAACTCACAGTTTGCTTTATCAGGGCTAGTCCTTCACCCCTTGCCTCCATCACTCACAAGTCTAAATGGGGCTGGGGGCCTCTGCTAGGACTGAGGTGGAAGGAGTGGAAGGAGTGGAAGAGGCAGAAGAGTGCCTTAAGGAAAAAGGGGAACAGGACAAAACCTGGAAGACAAACCAAGGGATGCCAAAATGCAGAAAAGGCACATAGAAGTGTTGAGTGGAGAAGAGGTCATGGGAAGGGAAAATACTGAGCCACTTAACCAAAATGATTGAATAGCAAATGTTGTGTACAGACTGTCTCCATCAGTGCACGACATTACTTTCAGCATACACCTTCTCCCTGCCTGCCCAGGGGCAGGGTGGTGCTGCTCTCTCTCTCTGTACTTTAAAGACACTCCAAGGCTCGTGCCCAGACCAGCAAAGGGTCTCAGGCGTGGGAAAGCTCTGCATCGCTGCTCCTCACTTGCAGGCACTTGGCACACTCACTTGCAGGAGACACACGAGTGCCCTATGGCACAAACAGGGAGATCCACCCTCCCCAAAACCAGCTCCCATCTCCTGAGACCAAGGGCAGTCCCTGAGACTTTCCATGCTGTGCTATTTTCCCCTTGGTTGTACAAACAAAACATCTTTTTTTCCTTGGTTCTACTGTTCAGGATAGACTCAAGAACCTGGGTTTAAATTGTTTGATTCTGGCCACTCTCACTGAGAGTGGAATCCAAAGCTTTAAAGTCACTAAACTGAAATCAGGCAGAACTATTGCTGCTGTGACTCCTCCAGGATCAGGGTCTTCCTTGCTTTGCTGTTTTCTTTTCCATAGATTTTCTTCCTAGTGATCCCAGTCTCAAAAGAAGGGAAAGTGAAAGACCTCATTATCCAAGCAATTGGGGATCTCACAGCCCTTCAGAGGACCACTTAGCTTAGGTATCTCAGCAGGGCTGGTACAAAACCCAGTTTCTTCTGGCCAAGGATCCTGGTTGTGGAGCCTCCTCTGCAGATATTTCAGAACCATCTGGACACAACTCTGTGCTCTGGAATGACCCTGCTTGAATATAGGACCACATGACCCACCCAGTGGTCCCTTCCAGCCTGAGCCATTCTGTGACTCTGTGACCCTCCAGATGTGCTAG
The DNA here is from genome assembly GCA_013399695.1 of Formicarius rufipectus. Taxonomy (NCBI): domain Eukaryota; kingdom Metazoa; phylum Chordata; class Aves; order Passeriformes; family Formicariidae; genus Formicarius; species Formicarius rufipectus. The sequence continues at coordinate 186,707 of VXAU01004327.1, read as the reverse complement.
AGCAATATTACTGCTTCTAGAGTTCAGGGGGCAGCTGAATTGGGATTTGTTGGATTGTGACTCTCCTGTGGACCAGGTGCCAGAGCTTCTGTCCCCCTTGCTCAGTGGCAGTTTATCAGCACAGCTTCGCCTCTCCCATCAGCTTCTTTCCTCCTGAAGGGCCAATACAGCAGTAAATATTTCCTGAGTGTGCACAAGGTAAATGAGAGGAAAGGACTCAGACACAGAACAATTTGTCTGGAGATTACTTACAGCAATGAAGCAAGAAAAGGAAAGAAAAGTTAAAGGGCGACAGAAACCCTGCCCTTATGTGCTGGGTGAAGTTCAGAGGTTACAAGAGAGCCCGGAATGTTTAAGTGAAAATGTAATTGTTCCAGGGACTGAGCTGACACCAGCCAAATCACAAAATACAGCTATTGGGAGTTGTCCCAATGACTCATACCTGAGACGTGAATGTTACCTGTGCTCTGGGTTTGAGGTTCCTGTCCAGGCACAGGGTACAATCTTAATAAGAGCCTGTCATGTGAAATGACATGTTTGTGTGACTGCTATCTGTGTACAGTTCAGATAGGACAAGGAAACCAGTACTTCCCTTTGACACAGACTGTGCCTCTTTTAAGAGCCTTAGCTGCTATGTCGGTCAGGGAATATCTACCTGAGATTATTTACCACTGGCAGAGGCCAGAAACCCCAGCATCTGGGGTGTTCCCTGGAAGGTTGTCCAGAAAGGTGTTGCTGTACCCTCAAGTACAACTTAAAACAGCTGAGGATCTACAGGGACAAGCTAAGCCTGCCTGGCAGGGAAGTTGTCCCCCAGCAAGAAAATTAGAGAAAAAAAAAAGTGCTAATTATGAGACAACATCAGTATTTCTCCTTGGCACAATGAATGAGACTACCCCTCCCCATATAAACCAACAAACTCCTATTTCACTATGTAATTGCAGTGTTACTGCAGCTCCTCAAGAGTGTTGGTTTCGATGAAGTCTATCACAACTCAAACCACAGCAAGAAGAGTATTTGGGAGCTCAAAAGCCACCTCATCCACGTGGTTTCCACTGCTCCCTGCTGCCGAATTCCTAAAGAGGGCAGGGAGATGGAAGCAGCTGTTGTTGGAGACTGGGCGCAGGGGCAAGCAGACCTCTCATCTGTTCTCTGTGCCATTCTTTTGCCTCCATGGAAATAGCTATCCTGCCACAAAGGGATTGGAAGTATGGAGACTTGTTGGGTTTCTGCCTCTGCCTGGGTCATAGTTTCCTGAGGGGAATTCTACTCTATTTCAGTGATCTCCAGGGCTTGATCCAGTTGCACACATATGACTCTCTTACATGGGGTTTAGAGGTGTGACACAGGACCTGCAAGAGGTCTTAGCCAGTCTGGAGTGGCAGCTAAAGCCAGGCAGGATGACCCAGGGATTCTCAATTCATTCCACAGCCCTGCACTTGGGCATCCGAGTTGAGCCCATAGTCAGCACAGTCAATAAAGCAATTCAGTTCTCCTTTGCATATGGACTCAGTGAAAGTCCATGCTGTCGCTTGCCAGTCTGAGCAGAAATGTGGGCTCCCAGACTTCTCACAGCTGCTATTGCCTCTCTTGCACCGTGCTTGTCTCATGTGCTGCACAGCTCAGATAGCTTCTGCACCTGTTCCCTCTGATGGATTTTCCAACACTCTTGCTCAGTCATCCCTCCACCCACAGGTCACTGGAGACAGCAGAAAGATCTCCTCAGCAGTCCACCATTCATGTTTGGAAGCTGAAGACACCATCATCTTTGTCTTGTGTCTGAATGGACAAAGATCATTCTAGTATCAGGAACATTCATCTCCGTGGTGTGTTTCTCAAGCTCAGCTGCTCATCTGGGTAGGCACAGAGCTGGGCTGCAGTGCCTAATGTCTGCTCAGCTCTTGGAGTGCAAGGACTATGAGGCAGCAAACACAGACAGAGGTTTGCCAACACATCACTGTGTTCCTGTTGCTCAGAGATAGAGGAGACTCTGTTATCTTGTGCTTCCACAAGGGACAGAGTGACGAATTTAAAGAGCTAGTGGTGTCCCTGACACTGAGAAGTGGGTAAATGCTGAATGTCCCTAGTCAGGCGAAAGTAAATCCTACCACAGATACACAGATACTCTGTGCACAGTATTTCTGCTGGAGTAAAAGGATTTTCAAGGATGACAAGACCTGACCAGGGCCTCAGCTGTCTCTCTACTCCACCCAATTCTTGGACATTATAATCACACTATATACAATGAGTGTTACAGGAATCAGAGGCATGTTTTCCCTCCTGGGGGTGGTCGAATTGGGAGCACACTGGCACTTCTTCTGTCTAACAGGTTATACTTGGGTCTCATGTTTTTATCCAGATTGTAGCTTTTCATCTGCCACCAGAATAACACAAGAGGGGGACCCAGTGACACCACAATACCCAATAACTGTTGTGGGAACACATGGCACTGACTGCTGGGAAAGCAGGGGCAGCACGTAAGGCATCCTTAGCTGTCCTGGATGCAGAAGAAGGGTCCCACCCCACACTCCAGGCCCCTGGGTCAGGAAGGTTACCTGCATCCTTCAAGGGGTGTCAAGTCCAGTCAGCCAATTGGTCTAGGCCAGATTCAAGGACTCAGATGCAGGTGAGCTATGTCAGTGCCTTAATGAAAACATTTTATGCAAAGAAGAAAAAGAACTCAAAGACACTTTCATTGAAGATGACGTGCAGAGGAGTGAGGTATGTTTTAGAGAAGGTTTCTCAGACCCCACAAGGTTTCAGTTGGTTTTGGGCCAGTGGAAGAAAATAGCAGAATGCAAGCAATATTCCTGGGAGAGGAGAGAGTAAGAGGTTTGGTAAATGGAAACCGGGCAAATTACATGGTAAGTGGTGATCCTGAAAAGAGTAAAACCACCATCTCAGGCAGCACATTGCCTGTTATATTTTCACAGGTGTATCCCAGTTGGAAGGCTTAAGCCAGGCAGTATCTTCTCCTTGTTTTCTTCCTCCCAGTTATTTATTTTCTCTTGTTCACCAAGATGAAAGTTATAGCGAGAAGGGAAGACAGTAAGGAAATGATGTCTCCTTTGAGCACGTGTGGAAACCTGCCCTGGTGCAGCCCCACCAGACCTGCCTGGAGATGGTCAAACAAATACAACCAGCTCCTGCATCCCCACCGCCCACCCCTGCTAGGCAGAGAGCTGACCCTCAGTTTGGGGTGGAAGAGCTGCACAAAGGGAGGTTGTTTTTCACACTGTAGTGCCAAGCACTGACCACCCTTTGATTCATGATGCCACGTTGCTCCCACAAGGTGAAACAGAGCACGGTCTGGAAGGGATCAGTACTGCTGATGACATTTTACAGATGGGCAAAGCAAACAGACCTGGGAGAGCCTCCCAAGGCACGCATGTCAAAGTATCTGCAGCGAGGAGCTTAAAACAGCTGACAACCAAGAGGAACTGAATACTTGGCCACTTTCATCCTGCATTTTAAATTTCATATGTTTCAGGGTCAGAAGGGACATATCCTGTCAACTTGACCCTCTGTAATGGAGAGGTCTGGGAATTTCCTCCAGTGGGACTTGCAGTTTAACTGGAAGACCTTTCTGCAAGACAGCCAGTCTTAATTTGAAAACCTCACACAATAGAGAATCCACAACACCTTTTAACATTTTGTTCCAACAACAAATTACTCTCCCTGTCAAGCTTGAATATTTTAAATTGTAGATTTACGTCTTCCTACAAAGCATATTTCAGTAGCTTGACAGCTGGAGTTCATCAGACCCAAAACCTGGATGACTATATTTGGACAGATGAGTCTTACCTCTCCAGTGACTCCAAAAGAAAGGCATTAACTACAGGGTGATTCATTGCCTTTGAAATTTAGGTATGAAGAAAAAAGAAAAATCTTGGGATTTGCATGGGCCTGCGAGGCAAATAGTACCCAGAAGGTCTCTCAAGGCTGCTAAATTGAAAACAAGCAGAACCACAACTTGCTGCAATTTAAGCTTGCTGCCAGGGAGAATACCTTTTCCTCCCCACACTTTAATAACACTCTTGAAATATGGCATATTGTCTGTGCACTGCCCTCCTTACATGGCTACCAAAGGGCAAAGACAAAATCATGTCTCGTATCCTGGAGGCTGCATTCTCCATAGCTTCCCATCCACTGATGCCTGTTCCTTTCCTCATCTTACTAGTTCTCCTCAGTTCTCCTCAGCAGTGTTTGGTGCTTCTGCAACAGATCCCAGCAGAGCCAAAGCTTTACACAGTGGGGATATGATTAAGACAAAAAATTTAACCTGAAAGTGGTCTGAAATTTTATTGCTGTTTTAATAGGTGTAATACACACCACTAAGACACAGCTAAAGCAAGGATATGGAAAAAGGCAATTACTACGTGCTGGGCAAAAAAAGGGGTGAATGTTGTAGGTAATGCAAGATTAANGGGAGGAAAGAATCCACATTACACCTTGAGTCAAAAGTTTTAAGATCTGCATTAAGAATTTTAATACACTGATAAGTCAGTTGAAGATACAAAGTGGTGGAAGAGTAGAAGAAGCACTAACAGTCCTGAAGGTGTTTGGCCTCTGCAGCTATGTTAGTTGATCACAATAACATAGAAGACTACTACACGGATTTTGAGGGACAAATTTTCATGTGAAAAAGGGAATAAAGCAGCATGCTGTCTGCACATTGAGCAAACCAAACAAACCTGGGAACTTTCTTGCCAAAAGCCATTTTATTTCTAGTTGGTGAATTGCAGGAAACCACATTCATCCAGACCTCACTGAATTGTTCAGTTTGGCACCATGTGGGAAGTTAGGAGTTATTTTAAGGCAGCATAATTAATACAGGAAAAATACAGCAGTACACAAATCTGCCAAAGAGCAACAAGAACTTTATTTACAGAGAACACAGGTTGGAAGAAAGCTGCTTGTGTAATTCTCTGAGCACTGGGCTCAGGTCTGTAGTACTTCTCCTTGCATGGTGTAACTAATGAAAGAATTAAAAAAAAAGGGTGACTCGTGTAATATGCTAAGAGGGACTGGACAGTACATGGAATGCAGCATAGGATGGCATACTCAGAACTGTTTAGTGAGAGAATAGCAAGAGAATTAAAACTGTACAAAGGGTGAAGGACAAATACTTGCTCAATGGTTCTTTTGCCTTCAGAATTGTACAACTGAGAGCAGGACACTCCCACTCCCCAGCCCATACCTTGGCCATTATATAGAGTGCAGATACTCCATTCTCCTCCCAGTTGCCCCAAAAGCCTGTCCCAAAAGGGAAAGGAATAAAACACAAATGGAGAATATAGATATTCTGCCTGAAAGGGTTAATTCCCTTTTGCTGAGACGGAAAAGGACTTGAGAAAGCTATTGCTATTGATAACTTCCTTTCCATGGTGGTTTGCTAAGAGCTGCTTAAAAATAAAATCAACACTAGAATTTTACAGCGTGGGTATTGACATTTTATTTTTTAAAAAGGCAAAAGAGAAAAGAAAGAATACATCTTTTTGGTGACTGGAAACGTGTACAAAGTTATGTATTCGAATGAACTCATGCATTAAAGAAACAGGCTTTGAGTGGGCTTCTCTAACACACAGGACTTGCAAATTCTTTCACAACCAATAATGTTTGGTTTAAATACTCTGTAATAATATGGCATTGGGAGAGCCAGAGATCCCCTGAGATGCCAGTACTGCTAGTACAGGAGCTGCCTGACCTCAGTCCCTCAGCCATGAGTGCCTCTAGTTCTGCAAGGTAGAAAATGAGGTCCTCCAAGCAACACAATGCCTTAATCCAAGACCAGCCCAGGAAAATACAACAATATCTCAAAGTTGACAGAGAATCGGCAGTTCCCACACATCTCTAAGTTAACTCATCCCAACCTTGGTATTTAGTAACAGCTTTAAGGAGTATATTTATATATAAATCTACTTAAAAAAAATAAAAACAAAACCAACTGTATTGAAAAATTTACATGAACACACACAACTTTAGCAACATTGTTTCCAGTGGATCTTGGCTATTAACTGCTTGCAGTTTATATACAAAGCTGATTAATTATGAAGGCTGCTTCAGGGAGCCAAGCTTTCTTTCTAGGTTAGCCCCTGGCTAGAATAAGGATTTCCTATATGTGATCCTCTAGGAGCTGGCAATACTAAAATTTGAGATTAGAACACCAGCGTGCATTTGTTTGTAAACATTTTGTATTCATATTAAATTGAACTCCAGTGCATTCCTACTCTATGCACTGGCATTATGGATCAGCTGACCGAAAAAATGTTCTAGGAATTCATGGGAGGTATAAAAAGTTTGGCCAATAAAAATCTTTTACATGGGTTAATTCCTGGTGTCAAGTTACTGACTTTAGAGCAACATCAAGCAGAATTTGATCCACAGTAGAATCACAGGCAAACCTTTTCCAGGGTGTAGGAGTTTCCAATCTGTGCTAGCAAAACAATTCAAGTTTTGCATGATCCCCATTCTGCATATTGGAACACAGGTTTGAAGGGAAGCAGCTTGCCAAGGTCACAGGCAGTGCCAGCAACACAGGCCCAAAAGAGCTCCAGATTCCAGGACACTGATTCATGTTGGACAGCAATGCCCACTTCTCTCCTAACTCCTACAGTCCTCAATCCCCTTCTATTATGAAAAGATAACATTATACTGCATTTGGAGGAAGGCTTACAGGGAAATGTCTAAAGCAGATGCATCAGGGATATTAAAAATAAAAAAAAAAATAAAACAAACACAAACAAACAAAAAAAAACCCCTAGAATATCTCAAGACAGGTAAAAAAAACTCTTCCTGTTGTTCTTGAAGCTCTTCTTAACTTCTCCTCCTCTTTGCCAACTGCAGTCCTGAGTAATGAATACCTGCCAGATCAGGGTGGCAGCTTCCTCAGACTCTCTCCTTGTGCTTCACATTAGCCAGCTTGACTGTTTCCTGCTCAGAGGCAGGTGGAGAAGGCTCATCATGGCATCCAATCATCAGCTGGTAGACTATCACTCCTGCAATTGCCCCAAGGAAAGGAGCAACAATTGGAACCCACCACCACTGCTTACCAGTCCTGGAAAATGAAAAGAAAGTGCACAAGGTGAGGATGGAGCCTAAGCATTAGCATATTTGTGTTTGGATCTGCAGCAATGCAAGATCTGGTTCCCTCCAGCCATCACCATTGACTTGCACAGGACAACAGCACCCACGTATCTGCAGTATTTCCAAGGCAGATATTGCCCCCCACCCCACCCTGCAAATCCAGGTCATGAGCAATTCAGAACACCTATTTTCAGGACTTCCATGACTTCTTTCCACCAAGAAAGAGGAGAAATACTTGCAGTCACTTAACTAGGCACCTTCAATTCCCTCCCAGTGCTTGCAGGAAAGCAGCCCTTGGTAACACATAACTTGTATTGCTCATGGCTCTCCCTTAATTTCCTCCAGAAACAGCAAAATTCAAGTGTAACAAACAACCTCCATTTTCTACACCTAAAAGAAATCATGATAGGCTAATTTTCAAGGTACAACTGAAATTCTCATGCATGCTCCTAGATTTCCTCTTTGATAGCAAAGTTATCTCATTTGCCCTCTCCACTGGAAGCTCCCCAGCTTCTGTGATTACTCAAGAAATTGAAGCAGAGCAAATAGTGCCTTTTAAAAACACTTATACAATTCAAAGATACCTCATGGGTGCCAAGACCTTTTGTTGTGCCAGAGTGCATCTATTTGGACTCATAATTTATTTTGCCTTGATCCACAAGGTTTTCATTGGTCGGCACTTACCAGAACACCTCAGTACCCCAGCCAGCGATGGCTGTGAAGAGACGAGGCCCAAAGTCCCTGGCAGGGTTGACAGCATAGCCAGAGTTGAAGCCCATGGAGGTTCCAATAACGAGGACAACAAAGCCAACTGTGAAAGCCTCCAGCCCCGTGGGGATGGGGTTGTTGTAGGGATCGACAATAGCCAGGACACAAACAATGAGGGAAGCAGTGCCAATGAACTGGAGAGGGAAGGGGAAGGAAAAAAAGAATTTAATCCAGATTAGCCTTTAAACCAAGTTATTCAACTCCTCTGGGACATAATTTTCTTAACTGGAAGGGCTGCACTAAGTCATCCCAGATCATTGTCAGACCATAGAAGACTGAGAACCCATGGGAATAGGAGAGTGGAACGTGTTCTGCCTGACAGCCCGTAATGCCAACCAAGCTCACACCTTTTTTCCTACCCACAGAAGAGCTAGGAATAGCAGTTTAGGCAGCCAGGAAAGCTGAAAACATCTTCCTAAACCTGCTTCCAGCGTGCCGTGGCTGAGTGGCAGCTGTCCCTTTCGTGGTTGATGGCAACTTCAAGGAGACAGTCATATATAACAACCACCACCCCACACCCAGATGACATCTGGATTGTGCAACAGCCACAGTAGAAGAGTGAGAGTTGAAAAAGTCAACATTCCTCATGCTGTGGCTCTTCAGGGACTGAGAGCAAATTTTATTTTTCACTAGTGCCTTGACCAATGTTGTATCTCAAGTTAACCCCCATAACACCTTCTTGCTCTAATGTCCTTTATGGCCCTGCTCATTCTATAGCCTAGTACGTGCAATTCACTTTCTAACTAAAGGTGAGGCCCAGAATTACCCACAAAAGGTACCCCTTCAAATAGACTTTCATCCTCCCAGCACCCTTTTACCTGGTCAAAGAATCCATTCACAACGTTCAGATGCTGAGATGGGTAGGTGGCAAAGATACCAGCAGTGCCATTCTGTCCTGTTACAAAGAGCTGGTTATTGCCAAAAGCCCAGATGGCATCTAGAGGTGATGGAGAAAAGAGAAAGGTAGAGAGGTCAGTCATTTTACAACATGCACCAGGGAGAGGATCCTGCTTGGAAAATTACTAAAATGTAGCCTACACAAAGCCATGAAAATTGAGATAGAACTCCCTGAGAACCCCATTGCTGTATGTTGCAAACCCATTTGCTGTAGACCAAAAATTCATTTGGAAAACTTAGGGCCTCATCCACCACAGCATTTTACCACTCAGACTCCGAGACAGCTAGCATGAGTTGCTGTTCCCAACATTCATTGTTTCCAAGGCATCAAGAGTTAGAGCCAAAACGTAAACACTAATGTGACTCCAATTCTCTTCTAAAGGTAACCAAATGCCTGCGGTATCACTCTTAATTTGAAGTCATGAAATATTTATATGGGCCTGATCTGCAGCACAAAGAATTTAGGCTGTTCTTACACTTTTTTCTAAGCCAACACATAATTAGTTCCGTCTCTCAGGGTTGTCTTTAGAGCAGTCAGCCTCTTGCCTGTCACCACGTAGAAGATGGATAACTAACCTAGGTGAATTGTCTAGGTTGCCTTCACAGTCAGTGGAGACAAAAACAGACACCTCTGAAGGTAGGTGTTCCAGGGGTTAGGAAGCTAAAATGGGATTAACTCTCTTTTGGAGGGGAGGCTTCAGCCCACCAACTAGAAAGGTAATTGGTGTTGATAATTTGGTAATGGGAGCCCTGACATTCACAGGGATGAAGGTAGGTCCCTCTGCTTCTTAGTAAAGTGAAAAGTGGTTGCTGCAAGTGGTGGGGTGGCAGTTCCCTCCCTCCAGCTGGAAGCAACAGTGTCCCAGATGTTCTGCTCAGGCACAGAGAATATTGCTCCTGTTGCAGAAACAGACATCGGGAGGTAGTCTTTGTCTAAACGTCACCCTTGTTATCAGAGGAAGAGCAAGCACCAGCACAAAGACTCAGCTCTTGCCCACTGAATATTTCCCTGTGATGAACAACAATACTCAGGAGGGATAGATGCAAGAGGAACTGAATTTCTATAATGCTTTCAAAGGCATGGAATCATTTAGATAAAAGCAATAAAATCTGCTATAAGTCCCATTACTTGGAATATAACACAAGACAATGCAGAAGACATCCACAGAGAAGTCTTTAATTTTATTCTTTTTCTAACCAAGAATGATAAAAATATTCTGGAACAGTGAACAGATATAAAATCTGTCACTGGTAGTGTTCCCTTTACTTTTCTGGAAGAACTGTTTTAGTCCAGACAGTAGATACAAGAGGGGCCATCCGGTGGTCCAGCAATAATTACTCAAGGGCAAAGAGTTGCACATTAACAATGCTGTTTGGCTTTCAGATTGATTTGTGGAGGCTTAAACTCGTCATCATCAGAATGGGAAAGCCATCCCAGAAACCCAGCAAGAAGGTTTGTAGGTCTCTGCTCTGCAAGAAAGTTCTTCCCTTCAATTTGGAAGCCTCTCTTCCTGCAGTGAGTCACAAAGAGCAGTGGTCTTACCCTAAAAAGCTCAGGAGGTTTCCACACTTACCGTAGTACAAGCCAAAGACTATGCCAGCTCCAAGGAAAGCCCCCAGGGTTTGTGCAAGGGCATAAATTGGTAGCTTGATCCAGGGCTCCCGGGCCAAAAAGCACATGGCAAAAGTGACAGCTGGGTTCAGATGTCCACCTGCAGAGAGGTTGTTTGTTAGTGTACTTTTAGGGGCAGAGTTTGGGTCCCAGAGCTGGGCTCAGGGACTTTAGTTTCAGTGACAGTGCCACATAGGAGAAGTACAGCAGTCTAGCCTACACAATCAACACAAGTGAAATCCAGCCTGCATGGAGCTACACATACCTGACACCTGTCCTGCAATCAAAATGCCAAGCGTTACAGCAAAGCCAAAGGCCAGGTTGACAGTCAGGAAGTTTCCATGAGTCCCTCTGCTGAGTACAATCTGTGCAACGGAGCCACAGCCGAAGAGCTGCAAGGAGAAGAAAAGATTGAAATTACCATCTCTGTTTCACACCAGGTTGCTGACCAATGTCTGCAATTGCTCCATTTACACCTGCTTGCACCATCACAGCACACTCATGACTCACAGCCTTCAAAACCTCAACTTTTGGTCAATGTATCCAAGCAAACCTACCTCCTGGCAGGGGGAACTGAAACCAGGGACAAAAATCTAAAGCTAGATTGATCTACAGGGGGCTGGAGTTCTTTGTTCAAACACCTAATTTTAAGGGGGTAGATGAGAAGCATCAGCCAGATAGCATCCTGGTCCAAGGTATTCACAGTGCAACTATTCTGATGAGGGATCCAGGCACCTTGTCATTAGAAAGGCTAATAATTGTTTAACACAGTAGCACAGAGGGGAACATCTTTGCTCATGTCTGGAAATGCAGTCAGGACTGAAGGAGACTGCATTCAGCCCGACATTCATGGAATTCTCTTTCAAGCTTCATCAAGACAAGCCCATATTCCAGAGAGCTTGCCACCAGCACGGCCAGAGTCTTGGCCTTCTGTCCAAAATTAGGGGTGCACTGAGCAAAGTGGACCAAAGCTTTGGTGGACCAAAGCTGCTTAACTTAGGTGATAAAAGTATTTCCTAATAGCTAAGGGAGGTAGATGCTCTTGCTTAAAGATATTTGCTCCAATCAGTTGATCCTTCTCTTCCCAACTGCATCCAAAAGCCATCATTCCTATGCTCACCCTTAACAAACCAGTTTATCCCAGATTTTCAGTTCAATGTCATCCAACTGAATGATTTCTGTCTTGTCAAGTCTTTCCACTACTCATCATATAATTTAAAGAGCCCTAATTGTGATCATCTGTATGCTTGTATCTTCCTCTGACTTCACCTGAACTGGACCCTTGGTGTATACCAGGGATTATCACATCGGCAGGTACTGAGAGCATCCCTAAACCAGTAGAGAGAACACAGGTTGCTCATTAGATGCTCAAATCCAGGGATCAACACTTGACTTATTTCTTCTGACCACATGCCCGTAACTACATGCCCACCTAGACTTTCTGCTTCCATGAATGCCATCATCCCAGAATTACTCAATTGCCACAGAGCTGTCATCCACTCCTAGAGAATAAGACACCAACTAGGCACCAAGATAACAGGATTAGCTGTCTTCACCTCTGGACATGTCCTGTACTGGACATGCCCATTGAGCAACACACAGTTGGACTCGGATGCAAAGCCAAAACACATACAACGCATCCCCTACCATCTCCTTGACAACTGATGAATTCCTAACAAAGCAAACACTGCACTCAGTCTTCTGTGAAAGGAGCATCCAAGTAGGCTGCAGGCTGACTCATGAGGTGGACACTCTGTACACAGGTGCCTCTCGACAAGGAGCCAGGTGCCCGACACAAGGAAACAAAGGAACCTGTTGAACTTGTTGGTTAAGGAGTGATGGCCAGCACCGCTCTCTACTGGGTGCAGTCAGAACAGCCCCTAAAATTTCCTCACCAAGGTGGGCAACCATGGCAGAAGAGACTCCAAGACAAAATGACTCTTGTTTATTGGTAGCAAACAGAACCAGTTATGCCCAAGCCACCAAAGAAAGCATAGCTCCCACAGAGCAAATAAATACTGGCTGATGACCAGGGCAACATCTGTTCCTTTCTTAACCCAGACAAGCCCCAGCATGCTGTGGGGAGGTTTGGAGTGAGTACTTGGCCATTGTGTTTGCCTCTCTAAGGCTGCACAGCACATCAGTCTGACCAGGGAGGGGCCAAGCTCACAAAAAGCAGAATTTGGCAGGGTTGACCCTGCCATCACTAGGGTTGATTCCTAGTGATGAAGGTATTTGTGTTATTCACTCTGTAAGAACTGGCAGTTCTGCAAGTGCGTGATAGTTGACTTGTTAGCCACATGCCTTTTGGTTGCAAAAACCACAAAGTTTTCCTACCTCCACCTCCCTGTACACCCACAAAGGTCTTCCCTTAACCTGGGAGAATGCCATTTCTCAAAAGGTTATCTCAAGAGGTTATTCCCCATCCTCCTCTTCTCCATCCTACACCTGGCAATAGCTCTCCAGCTTTTCCTCAGAAGAGAGTCTATGGGCCGTGTGAAAACACCCTGGAGCCACTCCACAGGAGCATTACAATTGTTTATCAGATGAGCCCTGAGCACTATTTGGCTTAATTCAGCGTAACAGCAGAAAACTTAACCCTCAGCAGATAAAAAGGGTACAGTGATATTTAGGGACAGGTTTGAACTTTGATATGTATGTGTTCAATTCCATCCTGCACCAGTGGAGTCCACCAAACATGAAAGTATATTGTCATGCATGACATCCCTCCATGCCATTCGACTTTTAGGAACCAGCTCAAATCATGCTCACACATGTTTTTGTGGCAAGTAGCCTGACACTACACAGTTTTTTTGTGGCAGCAGGTATTACAATTTTTAAACACAGCATTTCCACTTCTGCTGCTTGCTAGCTTTCCTTCAATCCCTTTCCCAGGTCATATGAAACAAGAGACACCCAGCATTGATTATTTTGTTGCTGTTGTTGTTGTCCACTGCTCACAGAGAAGTGTTTAACAGCAGCTAGATTGAGTTGAAGGCTAAGGAAGGTCAAATAAAAGCAATTCAAATTTTTTCCCAGAGTCTTCTAAATCCGTGCAATGGATGTAAGAGTTCTTAGGCAATATCGTATCACTATGGTCAGGGACAGTGCTGCACACCAAAGGGGAAGATGATATCTCATTCTTTTGATTTTAATAACCTGACCCCTACACCATTTGGTTGCCTGTTGGTTTTGGTGATTTTATTTTTTGCAATTTATTTTTTTTTTAAAAAAACCCACTACTTTAAGAACATCCAGCCAACATAAATCCAGAGTAGCACCTCACAGGGTAGTGGGTGCAGCAGCCAGCTGTTACAGCCCATGATGCACTAGCCAAGTTCAAAAGCAGTTTTAATGTGGTAATAGAATGATTGCAACAAAGCATCACTCTGGTGTATTAAAGTTACTCTCCAGGGAATTGAGGGTGATGTACCCATTAACCAAGTTAATGGAAGCCTGCTCCCTAATTTCATCTTACTGACTCCAGCGAATCAATGGCTTTCCCTGCCCACAGGGAGGCTTCTCACCCTTCACGAGCTGATTCAACTCCTTGCACTATGGAAAATAACCTAATCTATGTGCTGCAGGAACTGGCCCAAAGGTGGAGGGGCTGGCAAAGTCCACAGGGGAGGAGAATGCCCTGTATCAAGGATGCAACAGGCAGAAGCAGCAGTAAAACCAGGAAAAGGTAGCACATTGCTGAGGGAAACTTCACTTTCAGGAAATCTTAAGCTTCCTATGTTCAGGGCACTTTTGGAGACTGAGCAGCTGGCTTTGTGACCCAGGATAAAAACACCCTGTCTCAATGTCTGAAAACACAAAAGCTCCAGGATCTGTCAGGGCTGGTAGGAAAGGACCACTGGTGTCAGAAATAAAAGTTGGAACAGCTCATAGGGAACTAAAACCACTTGGGTTTTTAGGCAGATCATGTGAAAAACACCTTTGTACCTGAGCTCAGGAAGAAGGTAGCGCTCAGAACTCCCCTGCACAAGTGACAGGTTTCTTCCCTTTCTTGTCTCTTCTTTGCCACTGTTGTTTCACACCTTCAGGTGCAACACAAAAGCCCTGAGTGTATTTGCACTTGGACTTCAGACAGACTAATCTCCAAATGAAGATGGGAAAGTTTTGCTGGCACAGACCAGAAGAAGTGCAATTACCTGAATTACAACTTTTCTCCTCAGCCAGCAAATAAACCAGGGATTAGGCAAGGAGCCTGCTGTAAACCTACCCTAATCACCTGGATGGATAGGAAAGACTGGTCAACCCTTGCTGGTCAGTAAGGAAGATGCCAGAAGGGCAGTCAAACTATTAGTCTGCTTTGAAGGAAGAGATCCTGAGATTTTGATGGATGATTTTAAGCTCTGGACAAACACAGGGCACCGCTTCTCACATCAGAGTGAAATTTAGGACTTCCTACAGTTCCGTCAAGGGAGAAGGCAGGAAGAGAGGAAGAGCAGCATGCAGAGATCTTCCTCTATTCCATCAACCAAAAAGACAGTGCAAGGAGCACTGTGCTTTTTTGCTTTTCCTCAGAACATCTCCCAAACAACCAAGCTGGTCACCATTTTCCATTTCAAAGGAAGAAGAAACCTCAGACCCCACAGTTCAGCATTTTGTCCAGCAGAGCTGGAGGCAGCCCGGACAGAAGCAGCCCTGCAGGGAAGGGCAGCAGCAGATGGTGTGTTATGTTACGGCTATTTACGCACCACGCACTATCCCAGAGCCTAGGCAGGGCTACAGGACTCGAGAGATAAGAGAGTCTAAGGAAAACTGTGCCCCACATGCATCACATGCCACAACAACACTGCACAAAGCTGAAGAGCAGCTCTCAGCTCAAGAAACCTGAGCTACTTTAAGCAAAGGAGTTGGGCATTAGAGAGGAAATTCACTGTTTTAGCTTGTTCACATACACACACAGAAGCAAAAACACTTATTCTGATACCTGTAGTACTGTTCAGATTAAGAGGTTTTAGCTGTTAGAAAAATCAGTACTTCTGGTGGGGTTTTCATTACAAGGTTGGGCATTTCTAGAGGAAATCTGCCTTCCCACCAAGGGCAAGTCTTGATCCCTGA
The DNA here is from genome assembly GCA_013399695.1 of Formicarius rufipectus. Lineage (NCBI taxonomy): Eukaryota > Metazoa > Chordata > Aves > Passeriformes > Formicariidae > Formicarius > Formicarius rufipectus. Next base: position 171,271 of record VXAU01004327.1, on the reverse strand, counting down.
ACTGACCTATTTGTAAGAGTTCCAGCACAGAGACAGCAAGAAGGGGCAGTTTTGGACAGCAATTGAGGAGTTTCAACTTATTCTGGTGGAAGAGGTGAGGGAGAGCAGGAGCACAGCCATGTTCCACTCCTCAGCAGCCAGTGGCACAGATCCCTTGTGGGGAACAATCAGCGGCACTCAACAAGCTTACAGCAAAGATTTCCAGCCCGTTTAACAGCCTAGCAAAGCACTAACAAAAAAAATTAGCTTTAAAAATTATATATAAATGTATACATATATACAAAATAAAATCCCATTTTCCAAATGTGAGACACTGGGTTCAAGCAAACCACTCTAAATCAAACGGTGGCTGTAGGAACTGCTGTGCTGCCCCAAACGCCTGCAGGATGAGTGGCTGCTTTAGTTCTGCACTGCCAACAATTAAGTGAGGTTCCCCTTGGTCATCCCACTAAGCAAGGCTCCCTTTGCCCTGGTCATCCTAACCACTTTGCTGTTTAGGTTTCTGTGGTCTGCAGCACACTCACATTCCAAAAAGCTCCTGCCTAGCCACAAAGTCAAGGCAGCACTAATTGAAAAGCAATTAGGAATTGTTTTGCTCTTTCTTTGTGCCTCTACAACAGTGAATCACCATGAGTCCCACTTGGAAATCAGTCCTAAACAGCATATTGCTTCTCCTGCAAATGTACAAGCCAAAGAGAGCCAGCTTTGATATTTACAGGCATCAGAGCAAGGCAAACAGACCAAGCCTTTAAGGGAGGCACAGACATCAGCCACTGGAAATCTGGCATTCGTGAGTTGCTACAGTAATAACACAAACACCAAGAGACTGGGAAAATGCCTTCAGCATTTGGATTGCTTAACTACTGCCAGCAAGAGGTGCTTCCAGCACAGGTATAAAGTTCAAGCCTAAAGTGCCACTCAGAAAGTGCATTTTGAAGAGTGAAAATGCCAATTTAATTATCAAGGGAAATGTATGTAGAATCAACAACATTATTTTTGCAACAGTAGGGACGCTACCAACAGACTGAATGAGCATGTACACAGCAAAAGTGGCCCACAAGCAGACAGCAACTTGCTCTCACACTCTTCAGGGTTGCCTTGGTTGGATTATTTTTCTTATCTTTTTAAAAAACAAGGCACTATTCTAATGCTAGCTGTGTTGGAACCCCAAAACAACTACCCTATGTCAGTGCGGTTGGAACTAAATGATCTTTAAGGTCCACCCTAACCCAAATCATTCTATGATCTACCTTCACAACCTTTTTAAAAATACAAAGAACAAAATCAAGCACTAGGTTCATTCTTATAGGCAATAAAACTAGGCAGGGGTCTGCAATAGCTCTTGTCTTCAAGACTTTGAGAGAGCTGCAGTCATTATGCAAGCAAAAGGGAGGAGGGAAGAAGCTGAAGCAGTGCCAATATCCACAGTGGGACAAGTTTTACGTTACACAGTGAAATTTAAAATAAGCTTCAAACTTTAAACAGTCTCCTTCCCTTGGGGCTCAGGAAGTTGATTTCAATGTGAATAGTATCAAACCTTAAGCCCATCCTCGATATTGTTCCGTTCTAGACATATTTGTGTTCAGTCAACTCCATCTCACATAAAGAAAATTTCATGGATCACAGGTCTTTCCTTGATATTTTACTATCTGAGACCCATGATGTTTACTGGGGCCCAATGCACACAGTCAGAGCTCTACCAGCAAGCAGGGAGGGCTACAGGCACTTTTGCAAGGTACAGAATGACAGTTTCTCTCCTGAGGTTATCCAATGCAAACTATTGTGCAGGCCAACTAAAAATGGAAAAAACTTGCCTTCAAGGCCCTTTCTGTTTCATGTAGCTGATACAATAACAAGATGCAAAGGAATCTGGGTGATAGGGAGCAAAATAAATTGTTTTTTTAATAAACTGAGTGTCCCTTTATTAAGAATAAACTGGGACAGCACTAGGTCAGAAAGGAATTGACTGTCTTGGATATTGCCAGTTTGTTGTGCAGGAACCCATTCCCCTTTTGTGTACCCTGTTTATGACTGCTGACCATGTGAGAGCATTCCCTGAGTTGAGTACTTTCGCGTTTCTCCCACAAGCCCACCCCACACAGACACAGAGTGCCCACAGCCCTCTGTATGCTGCAGGAGATCCTAAGCAACTTTACAAGACCTACAACGCGGAGTTGAGTGTGTCACTAAAACCAGAGTATTTTGCCCCTGGACACCAGCTCAGGAACCCCTGAACACAGTGAAGGCTCTCCTAGTCCCCTTAGACACAAACACACACACATTCCTTGAAACACTGTGGGTTTGACACTCCTGAGGACAAGGCATGTGTTGCCCATTTCTGCCAGCACAGCCTCCAACACGCCTGACGGTACCCATTACCCCTCTTATTTTGGAGGCTTCTTATGATTTTGGACCAAACTCTTCCTCAGGCTCTGAGCAGATCCCAACTCCTCTCTGCCCGGAGAGGCAAGGCTATAAGGAAAAGGAGTCTCTGTTGTGCCAACTGTTACAGTCAGAAGAAGAAAATGTTTTTTTGAATCATGAGCCTGTCTGAAATTCACATGGCTAAAGGCTTACCTTGTTTCTCAGCAATACTAACTCGGCTATCAGGAGGTATTATTCCACCTTACAAGACTTCCCTTGTTTCGATCCTAACTGCAGCAACATCAGTGATTCATATACAGCAACCTTCTAGCTGTTAATCACCTTCCTATCAGCTTCTACCCACCTTAATTCCAAATAACCCTTCCTTGAAAAATCAACAGGGCTTGTTTGCAAGCCACCAAAGCTGGGTTGTTCTGATAATAAAGCCATTGCACTGTGCAAAGCTGCTTTTTTTTTAAGAGTGATAGCATTTTACAGGGTCTTAGCAGAGTCCTCCTAAGCTCCTATACAAGATACAGTGGCCCTACCTTCATCATCAAAAAATAATCTTATTTATGAAAGCAATAAGTTGGGCTTTTTTGTGTTGTTTCCCAGGTGTAAATGCAGTTTCATCAAACCTTCCTCCACTTTCAACTCCTCCAAACATTTCATTTCCCTCCAAACAGTCCAGCCATGAGATACAAAGAGGTGTAAACCCACAGTCACTCCACTGAACCCTCCAGGATTGCTCTGGATTTACATCAGCTCGGGAACTCGGACCTGCAGGTGTTCACTGGGGGAACACCAGATGGTTTCTGCTGCAATATCAACACACCAGACCCGGAGCCCGTGGGGCAGTTCTGCACTTTTGGATGCAGGTGTCTAAAGCCAGATATCCCTGTCCCAGTTTTCCTACACCACCATTTAGTCCCCACAGCTCAAACACAGATACCCTAGTTGTTCACATCTGTCTCAACTTCAAAGCAAGTTGGGGCTGCTTAAAACATTTGCCACCTAAGGCACTGACACACATGTTTATCCTGCTTTATCTCTTATATCCCATCCCTTTGGAAACTAAGCATTAAAACAGGCAGAAGAGTAATATCACCATTTACTACTTAAAAACACACAGTCTGACAGCTCAGTGCTATCACATACACACCAAGCACTTGATCCCCATAGGCTGTTGGGAGGAGCTGCCGTGGCGTTGTGTGGCTGCTGAAAAGACCCTGGGGAGCCCGCAGCTGACAGCAAAAGAACACTGCAACAGTTTACATTCTGGCTACTTCTTCACTATAGGATGCATGAGGAAATCAAAGTGAGTTGAGGAAATCAAAGTGAATTGAAGAAAGAAAAGCTTTCACTTTCCCGGGCAATAGCACTTGCAGCATTTCAGAGCCAAGATAATATCCCCGGGCCAGCAGAAAGGAAGTTTTGTGTGATCTCTAGCAAAACACTTGCTGCTTACAGAGAGACATTTTGCCCCCTGCACTTTGCAGACACACAAAAGCTACCAAACACCCAACAAGCTCTGCAGACCCCACCTTTTGCCACTCAAAAATTCACCCTAAAGCAACTTGCATTAATGTTTTTTTCCTGTGCACAGGGACTCTGTTCTAGTCTCTTTGCAGCAGGTTGCACAGAGCTGAGAGCATCCCCGATGCAAACTCTAGCAGCAATGCATCCCCTTCACCAGGATAATTTCCCACACACTCAGAGGTTCAAGAGCATCCCCACACTGGAGCCCCCACTCACCACCAGGATCAGCGTCCCCAGGCACTCAGCCAGTGCTTGTCGCACTAATTTGTTTCTGATCCTCAGGTGCTCCTCGATGGTAGCAAGAACGTCCTTTTGCCGCCCCATCGCAGTAGAGGTGCTGGTCAAGTGGTATCAGGCAAAAAGCAGCAGCTGACAGAGCCTCAGCAAAGTTTCTTCCCCAGCAGTGCTGCCTTTGCTTATAAAGAAGTTCATCAATGCCTGACACACCTCCCAGTAGCCACACCCCTTCTGCACACTCTTCAAACTTTCCCCCCCCCCTCTTTTTCAGCGGGAGACAGCGTGGGTGGTTGTCTTCATTTGCCTTATTGCTTTCACAGGTGAGCAAAAGACTCTGGAACTTCAGAAGAAAGAGAAATTAAACGTGGTGAAAGTGTCCTGCTCAAGCCACTGCTGTTCCTGTCACGACCTAAAACATGGGGCCATGTCTGCCTTTCTCAAGCTTCAGCTATATGCATAAACTGAGCAGTGCTTTGCCATTTATGTGAGCGTGGTACCCTGATTTTAGCTTTCTTTGCCTTACAAGCTCTTGTGTGATGGTGAAGTCATGTGTGCAGACGACTTGCAGAGACTGCAGATGTTTTGGCAGCAAAATCAGAGAATAGGAGGGTTTGAACCCCCACAACTGAGGCCAAGGCACCTCCCAACTCCAGCAATTAGCCATCTGAAGCTGGTATCATGAAGCAAGACCAGACCTCTCACCATGAAAATCCACCTCTCACTCCAAACTCCTGCGTGTCATTAAAGTTTGTCTCACCCTCCTAGCACTTTGGGAAAGCCCTTCCAGCCCAGTCCCCATGAAAGTTGTGAAACACAGACATGAGATTCCCAGTGCAGCACCAATCCCCATCATAGGATCATGATGAAGAGCTCACAGAATCACTGAGCCATGCAGGAACCCTTTTTGTTTTTTTAGCATCGGAAATAATGTGTATTATCCTGGGACAATTCCATAGGATGTCCTGAATGAAGGCAGTCCCAGTCCATACCATCTGAGTTGAGAGCTGGTAACAGGACACATGCAACTCAGCATCTGGTTTTTGTTAAGTGAGTAGTAAAAATTCCCTGGGCTCTTTGACTAACCAGGACTTGACGCAAAGCAACGGGGCTGAATTTGCAGGACTGAAAGGGACCCTTTTCCTGGATTTGTTCCCCCACCTCCTCTGCAAAGACACAGATGCCCAGCTTTTCCTCTTCCCCTTATTTAACCATCGACTTTCCAGGGGAGAAACCAGAGCTTTTTAGTGCAGAGCTGAATGGTCTTTTGTTTTGTACAGAAACTGCAGCCAACCCAAGGAGCACTCAGGAATGTGGTTAAGAAAGCAATAATGTGTGAGGAATCAAATATAGGGAAACACTCAGGTCCAAACATAATTAAGGGACACAAAACTTTCCTCATAATTTTGTGCTTAAGCCTGGTCTGGGATTGCCAGCATCAATGGGGTCCTCTTACAGCAAGTGCTCCATCAGCCCCATGCAACCAGTGCTCAGGACACCTGTTTTTTAACCTTCTCTCTCTCCCATCACCATTTACCATTTTACCAGAGCCATGGAGGCTACTCCCTTCCTCCTGCACTCCCCTCTCCTTTATATTTCTGCTCTTTGCTTTCACCCTGATGTTGTACCAAAGCCAACCAGTACAGCCAGAAATTAAGCTGTGCGTTAGTTTTTTTCCCTTTTGGCACTTCCCAAGCTCAGAGCCATGTCCTGCTTTTGCCATCTGTTGAACCACCAGTGTGCAGATGCTGCGTCCTGTGGTGCAGATTTATTGAGGTTTCTGTAGACTTGTTCCCATTCCTACCCTGGTGGTGAAGACAGGGCCATCAGACCTGAGAGAGAGAGGTGAGGAGCAAAACCCTCCTTGTGGGGAGTTGTGATGTTCTCCATGCACATAGGTACACTCCTCCTGTCTGCAGCAGCTGAGCCCCTCTGGCTACAAACTGAGGATACCAGCATTTTCTCATGACAGGTGAAGGGACAAGAGGTGTCCAGACTCCAAGGTTGATGACAGGTCTTGGTTTCAGCCAGAATAGTTAATTTTCTTCTTGGATTTAGTATCAGAATAGTGCTGATAACACACTGATGTTTCATTTTTCCCCAGCAGTGCTCACCCTAAATCAAGGACTTCCCAGTGTCCCGTGCTCTGCCAGTGAGTGGGTGCACAAGAACCCAGGAAGCAGCAGGGCCAGGAGAGCTGATCCAAACTGGCACAGGGGATATTCCATACCCAGGTACATAAACTGGGGAGAGTTGGCCATGAGGGTCTGATAGCTGCCTGGGGGACAGGCTGGGTTTCAGTCAGTATCAATTGTGTTGTTCTTCACATGTCTTTCTTGGCTCTTATTCTTCTAGCTTTCTCTTTTTTCATTATCATTATTAGTAATAGTAGTAGTATATTTTATTTTATTGAACTATTAAACTATTCTTAACACACAGGTTTTACCTGTTTTTACCACTCTCTTCCCCACTAGGGTGGGCAGGGGGCAGTGAGTTGCTGGCTGGCGTTAAACCACAACATGGTAGAAGGTGGTGATAAGACCAGCACCAAAGATAGTGCTTGGAAAAGTCTAGACAGAGGCAAGCCCGAGGAGCTAGGGTGGGGTGGGTGCTCCAACACCAGCTCTGGGACTTGACTCACTGCCTGACCCCAAGCAAATCCTTTACCTTTCCACACCCCAGCTTCTCCATCAGTAAATTGGAGAGTGACATCAGATTCCCTTCTTGAGGCGTTCTGAGGGTGAATCACTGCAGCCCAAGATCCAGTGACTTAAAATGAGCAATAGGGACTTATGCAATTTCTTTCCCAACAGACTGCCATGTTATTATCTAGGAAGGAGCTTGGGGAAGGGGCTGTGAAGCAATGCTAGAAGGAGCAGAGAATCATTTCAGAAGCAATAACTAATCAAAGTGTGGATAAGGGCTGAAAGGCCCCAATGCTGGAACTTTCCTGTGCCAAGACAGAAATTTCCTTGCTGCACCAATCAGCTGGACTCCAGGGACACAAGATCTAAGCACAAAACAATTAGAGGTGCATCAGCAGCAATAGGTTTCCAAGAAAGCCCATCTCCTGCTGTAGCTGGTGCACAAGGTGCTTGCACCCATCCTGGTGGTTAGAATAAAGCCACAGGTTAGTAGACACAAACAAGGGAGGATGTGGCAGTAAGAATAACAAGATAAGATCTCAGAGCTGCTGGGCTCTCCTAGTGTTGGATCGACATACAAATATGTCCATGCCTTTAGTATTGCCTTGCATGGACCTCCAAAGAACCTCTTTCACAGCACAAAGGTTTGAAAAAAGGAAATTTTCAAAACTCTGTCACAAAAACCCGTGTCTGACCTTCTGGTGGTTGTGTCAGAGCTATTGAAGTGAAAGCAAGGGATTTCTCTTGTCAGTCATGGTGTGATTCAAACACCAGCTGTTAAATTACCTGGACTGGACTACCCTTATCAGTCTGTAGAGTGACAAAAAACCAAGGCAATGTAATACTTCAGAATCTGCTGGTTGCCCAGAGGAAACTCAAAGAGAAAAGGAAGCTCAACTCAGCAGGGAACTTGGAGACAATGTTATTATGTTGTGCTTTTTCCATAAATCTTGATCTTTTATTCCAGTATCTTCTGGGACCAACAAATACGGCGGTACCTAGGAATAAACCAAGATTTGAATCCATGGCCTGTGATCCTGGTCCAACAGAACATTTCTCTGTAACATTTGTCATTCTCTTACTCCTTTCCTTTCTCTTCTGCAGGACTGTGAAATGTGCCACAAGAAACTCACTGTGTGCTCAGGCTGTTATTTCTAGACAAGATCCAAAACTAACACCCAGGCTCCAAGTTTGCTGTTTATGTTTCAGCCTTGCCACTTGGCTCTGTCCGTCATCATTCCGCGCTGGGGGAACGATACAGGTGAAATTATAAAGGAAGACCCAATGCTTGGCTGCTCCCACTCAGCTGTTTTCCTATGGGCTATAGTGACACAAAATAAATACCGGCTCATCAACTCCTTGGCTCCTGCAGAGACCTGAATCAGCCCCCAGCAATGCAATTTTTCCTACTAAAATCCAAGTTTAACAAGGTAACAAGACCTTTTCTTAAGTGGGTGAATGGATAAACTTGGATTGATGGGTTCTGCAGCTTGTCTAAGCCGAATTTATTCACTCATCCCAGGAGGGATGGTGCAATCCAATAGGGAGAAAAGCGTGAATCACTCAAATCTGAAATGAGTCACTCATTGGTGGGGTCACCCAGTGCAAAAGCTGCTATGCCAAGAGAGGTCACTGTGTCGAAGCACAACAGGATTCATCCTTGTGAAATCTCCCTTTGGAAGACACCTCTGACAATCTCCTTCCCATGATCTACTTGATAGAGCAATAGGATGAAATGTTCATTAGATTTCATTAAAAATAAAAATTGTAGCTTGCCTAGTAAGGCAGTGTAGGAAGTCAGTGGGTAGGAAGTGTACAAGCTTTCTAAATCATTCTAACTGGAGGGTTATGTGGCGTGATTTCAACATCCTGCCTTGAATCTCCAGATTTGCAGAGCCAGGTGTTTGTTTCATGTCTGGGTCTGCTTAGCCCTCCAACCTGAGTTAGAGAAATGGAGAAATTCCTCCAGGGAACAGTGGTAGTCTACACAGCTGAGGGATCTTGATGGCATCTGTTTCTGTGAAAACTTAAGGTGAAACTGCAATCCTAATTAAGGTTCCTTGGACACCTAATAACGGCCTGGAAACTGCAAAGTGAATTTGGACTTGAATTACAATATAATAATGGGAATAATATTTAAAATCCCTGAAAACAGCTCTTCATAAAGTTCACTGCTTGGGGTTGAGTGAAGGAAAGGGTGCCCTGAGCTGAGTCTATACCTGATGTCGCTCAAAAGTCTCTCTTGGGGTTGGATCTCCCAGAGCTCTATTGAAGCATGGACCCCCACTCTGTCCCACTGGAGGTTCCTTGTCATGTCTAATTTCCTTCTCATCCCAAAGCTGGTACCAGTTCACAGGAATAAACATTATACATGCCAAGCCATTCCTCTAGATAAGCCATTTTCCATATAAGCAGTTGCACACCAGGATAACTACTGCACTTTAGAAAAGCATCAGTTGTTCCAGACGAAAGCATTTTAGTAACACATCTGAAGGGAAAACTCTTGCAAACAGCTCTCCTGAAAGAGGGTTTTGGCAGGAGTTTTTCCCGTAAAGTGTTCTGTGTAGACAGTTGTGCTTCTGAGAGCTGCAGAGCCAGTCCTGACTTGGAGACACTGCTGCTGTTGTGCATCAGAGCAGGAGAGCTCAGAGACCCTGAAGGCAGAAGACACAGAAATTATGTGAAACCAGCCCAAAGTGTGAGTCAGGAGCAATGACAAGAACTTTCCCTACCGGGTGAGGACATGTCCTGGAATGGAGAGAGAGTGCCTGCTCTCCAACCTAATCACAGCTCGTCCCAGCACAGGTGTCCTTCAGCAAAGAAATAATCACTTTAATAGCAAAAAAAAAAAAAATCCCATGAATGTCATTTTATATGTCTGTTCCATGAGATCACTTTAGAAGGGTCTCTTTTTGGCTGTAAAGGAAGACTAAAACAACTGGCTTAGGTGGAGACAGCTACACATACCTGGCATAACCCATTCCCAGTCTCTAAGTGTGAGCAGATCTGAAATATGCAAAGACATTTGTACCATAGGTGAGGTGAGATACTTGCAATAGGAGCAAGGAAGTGTTCATAATACTCCACAATTCACATCAGGAGCTCTTTCTGCAATACCACCTGAACTTCAGATCACCCACTCTCAAGAAAGGTAACCCGAAAGTGGAAGAGGTGCAAAGAAATGTCAGAAGGACAAATAGGTGACAAGAGTTCCAACATTCTGTTGTGGGCCAAAAGTGCTCAAACAAGGTAACACAGTGATCCAAGGCCAGTCTGGGAGTTAACTGCTGTCAGTAGGTCCATCAGGAAGCAAAAGAATTGTTTCTGTTGGTACAAGTGCAACTAGGGATGAACCAGATGTTGATAATGTTAGTCTGGAGAGTAGAAACCATAAAAGCATGGATATTCTGCAGATATTTTCCAATTCAAGTAAGATGGTTTCCTTTCCTGGGAGATGCAAAGGCGGAAAGTATCAGAGGGTTAAATCTGAAAGGAGGTGTGGTGTTCCCTGAAGCAGTTAACTCTTCCTCCCCGATTTCTGTACCCTGACTTAATTCTGTACTTCCAGGGCTTGTATGGGTCTCTCCTATGGTCTTCACAGGGGAATTCCTACTACCCCGCATCCTCAGAGAAGAGAACTGGGCTCCTGAACCAAAAAAGCAGCTTTGGATCACACTACACTCTCTGCTTCTTATGTCTTCAGGGCTGTCGAAGGACTGTAACTACCAGTTCACCTGGATGCTCCCTAAATCTACCTCTGCAAAAGCAAAGTGAGCTTGTCTACACTTGCTTCAAGTGAGAACAGAGTCTGCTGTCCTCTTTGGGACATTCATTCCTTCAGCTGATTTTAAATCAGCCTGAATCCTGGGGGAATTTCCATACTGGTCTTTTTTTTTTCCCCCCCTGGGTAGTTTAAGTATTAAACATCATCCTTTAGCAAACAGGCATTAAGGAACTGCATTGTAATGGGCATTTCTGAGATTCCATAAAGAAACAGGGATTTGGCATGGACAAGCCACCTGAGACGAGTGCCTGCGGCTGTGGAGATAACAGGGCTGTAAACAGAAGGGCTGGGCTATGCAGTGGATGCAACACTCAAGGTTTGAAGAGACATAAGCAAGCACCCACCTCCTGATTCACCAGAGGAGTCCCTCTCTAAAGGAATGGATAATGTCCTTTAACTGACTACACCTTCACAGACATCAGCAGGCTTAGGACATGAACTGATCTGGGACAAGAGCTTTTAAACTGGTTCTGGAGTCTTCAAGGAAGTCTTGATCTCATGGGTGGAGAAAAGCAAAGAACTTGAAAGCTGTTGGGGCGAGAGCCACTGTCTTTCCCTCACTCCATTCAGATGCAGTTACAATGGTTGACAGACATTATGGTTGACCTCAAATACCTAAAGAGCCAACACTTCCTTATGAAAATGTCCTGGCCTCTTTTTCTTGGCCTGACCAGAAGCAACAAAAGTGGGAATTTACCTACTGCAAGCTCTAAGAGCTAGCAAATGCAGAAACCAAATTAGGATGCAGGAGATATTCAGGATTTCAGTCCTAAACTAGAGGCACTGAATATCTTGGGAATATGTAATTTAGTTCCTCTGTGTGGACACAGGAAGTCCAAGCCCTAGGTTGCTTCAGGACCCAGGGGTGGATGGTTTTTATCTTAAGAAGCTCATTGTCAAACCAAACTGATTTGTGGAAGCAGAGGGGAGTACGTGGCAGGGAAATCCCTCCCCACACAGGCAGCCCAAGACCAAACTGGTCTCCCTGTGCCACCCACATCTGAAAGGAGAAGTCACAGAAAGCTACAGGATCTGCCTGCCCTGGCACAGGATGGGGGACCAGGAGTGAGAAACTGGCAGATAGAAACAGGTGCTTTCCTATGAGCCACCAGTGCATTTGTAGCCAGCACTGGAAGCAGCTCCCAGTTCTGGGGGCCAGACCCTCTTTTTCATTTAGGCAAGGAAACACCCAGCCCTGTCAGCTGCCAGCACCTGGTGAGTACAGGATGAGACCTGAAAGAAGCACCAAGTGGAGGCAAACTCAGAATGTACCAAAGGGACAAGTCAGGAGTCCTCTCCCTCCACCCACAGGGAGCGGTTGTGCTTCTGCCTGCTGGGATGCAGAGGTCATGGATGCCATTGTTCTTGCAGCCCATACCACCCAACTCCAGCTACCCCAGCAAACCCCAGTAGTAGAATCCAATCCCCACAACAGCTCTTGTTCACTTCCAGAATGGAGAAGGAGACGTAATGGGAAGGTGGCAAGAGAAGCAGTCAGCCAGGGAGCTCAAAAAACATGGAGGGGAGCTCAAAAAACATGCTCCCCATGCTGGCAGCAGCCCTGAGTCTCCCCACCACAGACAGTTTGTTGCATCGAGTTCTGTGAAGTGGTAAGAGCAGGGCAATGCTGCCAAGGCACCAAAATGCCCATGCTGTAACAAGGTGTCTTGCCACACACCCCACTTGGGAAATCATTTCCCAGCAAAAGCTGTCAATGAAAGTCTGCTGTGCATGACTGGGGCTTCCCTGGCAAGAGCTTTGGACCCTCTGGTGATAGGCAGCATCCTTCTTGCTTTGTCTCTTAACCTACACATCAATGCATCCTTCCTTCACATGCAGGTTGGGGGTATCAAGCCCTCCAGCCCGATATGGGAGGTGCAGGTGATTGGTCTTTGCTGTCCACTCTTGTTTCCCGAGCCTGCCACTGAGACATCGCACCCACCACATCCTGCAGGAAGCCCAAAGGGACCTGAATCAGACATGAGTTGGGCAACTGAAGTCAGCAAATTGGATACCTATCACTGAAAAGCAAGATAAGATCACTTACACTCATGCTGCTTGTGGCTTGGGGAGGATCTGTTGCAGGTACTCAGCTGGGGCATCCGCTCAGCCTTGCAAAACCCTTATGAAGAGGCACCAACTCTGGCACCGCACATGCTCTCCCACCCTTCCCACAGTGAATACACTCAGCTGGCAGAAATGACGCTGTGTAGAATGAGGGAGTGGAGTTTGGCATGGCTGTCATGCTGCTCATTCATCCTTCCCCCTGGTGCTTCAAGAAATGACAAGGGAAAGGTGAAGCAGCAAGTGAAAACCTGGTGGGATACCCCAGTATGGACCACTGAGGAGGAATAAGATGCCAGTCATTTGTGGGAGGTTTCCATAAGGGATATGCCAGAAAGACTCGTTCCCAGAGGCTGCCAAAGAAATCACAGGAAATCTGAACTCAAGGCTATTATTAGCCTACATATGAAACTTGCCTTGCTTCTCATCTAGGAGAGTAAAATGTGTGTGAAAGGAAGGAGAGGCAGCAGTCCTTCTCAGGTGGGATTTTACATCCCAGCACTTCCCAAGAGGCAGGAGCTTCACCACCCACCCTTCACCACCTGCTGGAACACATGGTTTCACAGCATAAAGCAGAGCACCCTGCGTCTCTTCCAGGGAGCATTCCTGGTGATCTGTGGAAACACCACCAAGGCGCAAGGGCAGCTGCTGAGCTCAACTGTCCAGAGTCAGCTCATGAGGAGAGCCAGCAATAACTGCTGGGGTTTTAGCCAAGGTTCCATGGGCTCTGAGCAGTCCACAAGGGTCCAGATCCAGGCCATGCAAGAGGGCAAAGCTGTAGCAGAAGGAATTGCCTTGGTGGTGCTGCAGCCTGGTTCTAGGACTACAGACCTTTGCTGCACTGTGTCCTACTGTTCCCAAGAGTGGCCACAGCACTAATCCTGGCTCCTTCAGAAACAAGCCTAAACTGTTTGTTAGGTCCAGTTAAGGGTTAAGAGGTCTGCAGCAGTGTGTGCCCATGTGCAACCCGTGCTGCCCATGCTGCAGAGGCAAGGTGCCCCTCAGATTTGGTCTATCCTTCAGAAAGATACCAGGTGAGTGATAAAGACCCATGTCCTATCTGTTATACCAATCCTTTACACCAGCAGTGTCCCAGGAGGAAGATGCATACTCTTGGGATAAACAACCTGGCGGATTACTTCAAGTTGGACCACAGAAAGCCCTGCTGAGAGCAGCCCAGGAGTGCAGCAATTTGCTGGTAACTCTTCCCAAGGTCTCATATCAAGAAAGGAATCAATTTTTGCTCACTGAAATGGAGTTCTGTCAGTCTGGTGAGGATCACTGCTCCCTTGACATCAGCCCTGTTGGCTTTCTGTTTGTTACCAGTTACTGTAAGGTGCTTCAGAGAGGTTTCTGGAATATACAGTGCCCTTAGGAGGGTGACTCTGGGCCGTGAAACTCTAAGCCAGCTTGTGGACTTCCATGGTAAATGATCACATCTGTCATTATTTCCTCCAGCTGCTGGAGCTGTTGCACTCAGGTCAATGCTCTGTCTTTCATCACTGTTGGTTTTGCTGCTTTGTAAACAGGCAACTTTCAGTCCTGTTTCTGGGACAATGCATCATTCAATGGATGGGTTCCAAACTAACACCTTAAAGTTATTGTTAATTTATATAACAATGAACACTGGGCCAAATCCTCTATGAACTGGAGTATCTTCAGCTTTCAGCAGTGGAGAATTTAGTCCCTGAACCTTGATTGCCCTGGGTACTCTGCACCATTGGTCTGTGAACAGCACTACATGTGGTTTCAAACATGTTTGGGCTCTGCCCTAGCATGCATAAGAGCCTCAGTCACTGCCTGAGATTACACTTGAGCTACTGCCTCCTTTCACAGCCAAGAAGACAGAGGGAAAGCAGAGACAACATACATATACCAAAGGTGAGATTTGCCAGCTACAAACTGGAGCTACAATAAAGTTCAAAGACCTCTGCTCAGGATCCTGCACGAACATAAGATGTATTTCTTAGTGCTAGAGTTTCCAACAATAATGATGTTCTGGCTCTGCATTCCCATCCCCTACTAGGGCTGCCAAATGCACCGGTATCTAATTGCAAGAGCTGGACAGCCCTGAGGTCCTGTGATTTGCCTGGCCATGTGAATCACCTTTTGAAAGGCCGTGGCAATGAAAAAGCTGTCACTGAAATATCTGACCAATTCACTGACATTGCTTATGTAGAAGATATCCAGTAGGGAGGAGAGGAGGAGAAGGGAACCTCACATGACAGCAGATCAGCAAGACAGGATTATCTGCACCCAGTGCTGACAAGTGCAAGGCTGTGGGGTGTCAGGCATTTTTGCACTTTTGAAAGGCTAAAAATTAAAGGCAGTGAAGACAGCATCAGGAAATTCACCTGGGGGCTAAAGCACATAACACGTTGGGAGAAGCTGAGAGTTCAGCATGTTCAGCCTTTTGGAGAGAAGATGGAGAGGCAGCTTGATTATAGGGTACAATACCAGTGTAGGGAGAAAAATACAAGGTCTTTAATTTCCAGGAGAAAGGCATGTCAAGACAAATAGGTTTTAGCCTTGAGGCAGACAAATACAAATGAGAAGCCCAGGCATGGGGATTCACTCTTATTCAGCACAGTGCTGGATCTGCTGGGGCAAGGGGGCTGGTGGGCTCAGCACTGGGGTGTCCCTTGGGGAAGAGTGAAGACACCAGTGCAGAGGGCTGGAATATTCTTCTGGTTGCCCCCCTGAATGCAGCTGCTGCTGCTCTAAAGCATGCTCCATCAAACTCCCCTTCAAAAGGCCGTACACTTCAGTGGAAAGAGAGAGATGTGAGCAGAAGTGATTTATTAGCCTGAGGCTCAGCTGGGATGAGCCCATGATGCACTAGTCATGTTATGTGGCATCCCTGAGCTCCAGGGATCTGGAGTGAAGCCAGAATAATTAATTGTGCAACACCTTTATGACTGGGAAACCTGCCTCCTGTCCCTTATATAATGGCAATGCCCAGGGGCGAGTCATCTCTTGCTGATTGCAGAGCTGCATGGCACATAGCAGGGACAAGTGACAGTCACTGCCCCGATATGGGGCATGGACACTTCCTAGTGCCCTGCATGAAGGACAGGGCATGATTGCAGGGCCAGGTGCTGAGATGGGAGACACTTCTCTGATCACACAAGGGGATGAGAAATGTGATTTAACACCTCGTCCGTGCCCCAAACAAGAACTCCAACCAACCTAGCAGGTCTAGCTGAATTTTCTCTTTATCCTCTCTATTGCAGATTCCTACAGTCATCTTCCACTCACCCTCCCTTCCCGCTCCGCACCACGTGTGTGTCATGGGACACAGCCAGACTGCACGTCAGGAGGATGCAGCCACACAAACAGGCTCCCACACACTCCCCCAGGCACGGCTGGTGCCCATCGCCCTCACCAACACACCCAACACACTCCGTGCCAGGCACTGCCCTCCTCCTCCACTGCCTGGGCACACACATTGAATTGCTACCAGTCCCCCACTCCTGAGTGGGCAGGGGTAGGGCAGGAGCAGAGCCCAGGGCAGGGAGAAGTGGGTGTCCTGCCCAGGGAGGAGGGAGCCAAGCTGTGTCTGCACTACAAGGGTGGGAGTGGGTGCGCTGGGTTCTCCTGTGCTGGGGGGTTATCCTGGCTGGCACAGGCAGCAGAGCAAGCACAGCAGGGCAAAGGGGCCAGGGGTGTTTTTGCCTGTGAGGCCCAAACATCTGCCTGCACAATCACTTCTGCTGTGCCTTATCAGCTTGGCTGCCAGCACAGCCTGTTGCTCTCCTCCCATGCTGCCCACAGCACTGCCAAACTGGCACTGCTGGGGGTTGAATGTTTTCTGTCTTATTTATCTCAAGCTATATATATATGTAGCTTCCATACATCTTCAAAATCATAATGGTAAAAGCCCTGGTGACCCAGCTTGGATCTGGAACTAGAGATATGGATGGGAGGCAGAGATGCAAGAGGGCAAGTGCTTTTGCCCACTGGTGAAAATTCACTCCACCCTGTGTGGTCCAAGTGCAGCTCAGATTGCCTCAACAGAGACTAGGCAAGTTTTTGTTGACAAAACTTGTCTGAAATTTGGAAAGTCATTCACCTCTTATCTGAAAATGTCTACAGCTCATAGGGAGGACAGGATCACTCGCCACACCATCCCCACAGAGGAAATGGATCTGTTCCCTCATGCTCACAGAATTCCAGAATCCCCACAGAACGGATGAAGTTGGAAGGGACCACAGTGGGTCATGCAGTCCAACCTCTCTGCTCAAGAAGGGTCAGCCCATACTGGTGGTTTCTGATGGCCCCACAGCAGAAGGTAGGCACTGGGCACCAGAAATGAAAAACAGGGACTGACAACATCCTCTGAGCATGGTTATCCCTGTGAGATCGTGTCTGGGAGAAAGGAGGTCTGTCTGAAAGGTAACAAATCCAGATTGGGGTGGAGAGGGCAAATACAACATTAAATGAACACTAGCCACAACAGGACTGGGAATGTGGAGGGAAGCTCTGGCATTTAGTGAGGGAAACAAGGCATGGAGACAGGTAGAAAAGGGAATGGCTTTGGGGTGTGATGCCAAGGAAAGCTGTTCTTGGATAGATCACCTCATGGCTGTCCAGAGAGAAGCCCAAACAGACAGAAAGGCAGTAGAACCATGAGATGGCTGGACCAGGTGACAGGGACTGCCAGCCTGTGGGAGACATGGGAAGGAACAGGAGGAGAAGGAGAGGGCCACAGAAAGACCTGGTATCAGGGACACAGCATCTGCAACAGGGAACAGGGAGGAGGCCTGTGTGCAGCTGATAAGGGACTCAGGAGCTGGGAGCTGTGTAGAGAGGTAGTTTAAACCATGAGCCAAACTGGGAGTTAGGACTCAGCACATAGAGGGTCTGAGGTCAAGAAAGAGAGAGGGAAAATATCACTACAGAAAGGCAAAGAAGAAGGCAGTAACTTGGGGTTTGAGAAGCTGTGAGCCTTGTACTGGGCAGAAGGACATTGAAGAGAGCAAACAGACTAGGGTAGACAGGAGGAGAAGGTCCAGAAAGGAATGAATCAAGGAAAATGAGCAGGTATCAACCATGACAGGTTCTGCTGTGAGCCCCAAAAGAGTCATGAGTTTCATCCTGTCCTCTGCCGTCACCAAACACTCTTCTTCATAGAGACCAGGATCTCTTCCACCAGCTGGTCCTGGACTCCCTCTGTTCTGCATGGTGGAAGGGGAGGGGGTGTGATGAGTCCTGAGTAAGGCCCAGGTTTTGATAAGCTGAGTGCCTTTTTTTAATCACAGAGAATTACTCCAGATGAGTGCATTTAAGGAATTTGCTAAGCCTTTGAAGTCTAGCCCTCCACTAAGAAAAGCCAGCCAGAAGTTCACCCACACAGGTTTGGTTTAAAACAAAAAACCAAAACTTTGAGTTTACACATGAAGATATAAACCCCACTAAGTTTGTCTCCTTTGTGGTGCACAAGAGACAGTGCCCAGCTGGTAAGCAGATCTTGCAGCTTCTGTTTCCCTCTTGCTGCTCCTCACCTGTCTTCAAACACCTCAATTCTACTCCAAAGGACAACATCACGACCTCGACTCTCCCGGGTCTGTCACAGCCCTCCAGCTGAAGAAGTCCATCCAGGTCCCTTCACTCCCTAGGTCATGAGCATGAGAGGGAGGCATTATCCCCTCTTCAGCACAGAATGGAATCTTCCAGGACCCCCACCTCATCTCCCCAGGTCTGTTGTATCAGAGGACACAGTGCTGTACCTTCAAGCCCAGCTCACCTCGACATCCAGCGCTGATCACTGACAGCACAGACCAGGAACAAAATGAGCTGATAACTCAACCCTCTTGGAGGAGGTCAGTCACTTAAATCACTGGTGAGTGAGGGTAACACCTGAGGAAAACGACAGAGCCTGACTATAGCAGGGTGGTTCCCAGGTATGTGCCTCTGCCTCGCTGAGGTCACCAAGATGCTGGAGAAGAGAGCAGATCTACCCAGTTCCAAGTGTGGGGACACTCACCTGTCCCTGAGCTTTTCACACCACTACCATGCAGACCTCCTCTAACTGGGAAAGACATAGACACAAACAAGCAATGAAGTCCAATAGGTTGTAATTAAAGGAAAGCAGGACCATGAGTGACAATCCTGAGGGAGCAGTGTCTGACTTGTTTTTAAATCCTACTGGTGATACTGAATTCAACAGAGCCACCACTGGAGTGAGAAAGCTGTTGGAGAAGAGGCCCCAATATGCAGTGAGCTCCAGGGACAGTAACAAGGGGTCTGAGAGCTCTGGGAGGATCGGAAAGTCCAAGAGTGACGCTATTCCTACTGCACAGGTGTATCATCAGCAGGCAGATAGAGATCTTTTCCAAAGCTCCTAAATGACTGGGGCCTGGAAGGGGGAACTAAACATAGATGCAACAGAGTGCTTAGATTCTTTACACAGAGAACTTTTAAAGATTTTTTCAGACGGTGCTCAGATAACACTATTCAGTGTCTGAAACAGGGATACTTCTCTACACAAAGACTTGGATATTGTGAAACACGTGTTGAGCATGCACTGACAACTCAGGCCATAAAGCTGGACATTTGGGGCATAACTCAGGTATTCAAAACTAAGTGTCTCTGAGGCACCCTGAGGTTCCTAAACTCTGACATGGGACTCTCAGGAGACTTTTGTCCTTCCAAAAGATGACCAGAGATCAGGAGGAACAGCCAGGTCATCTCAAAGAGACCTCAACATCTACATTAAGGCAACTGAATCAAGCCCCCAGTGTGAGACATTGAGGAGAGTTTGTGAACTCTATACAATGTCTAGACACACCTCCCTTTACCAAAACACTTTGATCTGTGTCTGGTCCTCCAGCTGGCCAACAGCACTTTTGCAAGGACTTTGTATCCTGTGTAATTTGGATGATTTGGCAAATGTCTCTGGGCAACTGAAAAAATGTCTGGAAGATACCAGACCAGGTCCAGACAAGATCCACCCCACTGTTTTGGGTCTGTAAGATGCCCATCTCACATGTTGCACTGGAGTCTTGGGAATTAGCAAAGTATCAAACAACAACAAAAGGAGGAAGAGCCAAGGCAGTGGACAGACACAACCTGCGAGAATTCCAGGTCCTGATTAGCTGTGTGAGACAGGATTTTGCCCTCTGGATTTTAGCCCCAGCTTTGCCATTGGTGTCCTCAAAATGAGGCTGCAGCATGTTTTAAGAAGTACCAAAGCACTGCAAACCCATCTGACAGATATTTGACCTGTCTGATCCTGATATTTCTTTCTGCTCAGTTTCCCCTTATGCACAATGAAACCTTATCTGCCTCATGTGGACTATGCAGTGGTGACTAATTAATGTTAATTAAGTGTTTTCAGATGGTCCAATTCAAGGAGATACATAATTGCAAAATATTAATTACTGTTTACTTATTATCATGAAGCCAATAGCAAAACCAGCTGCTTATCTGCCTCAGGCGTGACTCAGAAGGAGGAGGATGACTGATCAAGACAGAGGTGTAGAGTCCAGTCAATCTTGCACAGTGACACACATGTATGTCTATGTGCGTGGATGTGCATGTGCAAAGGCACCTGACACAGCAGGGACACGACCAAGTTGGGTCATACTCATGTCAAAGCCATGCAAACTGAAAATCCACAAAGATGAGCAAGATCTCACCTTGTCAAAGATCCAGAAGGGAAAATAGGTGTCTTAGCAATGACTCATGCTTGAAAATCATGCACATGAGAGAGATTGTGTCTCATAGAGAATTAGAAGAGTCAAAACTGTAATCAATTACCATGAATGACTAAAAAGTTGTTGTAAGAGTAGGCTATACTCACAATGCACTCGAGAAGCTCATTGTCGAAGATCTCAAACCCTACTTGAGGGGCAGAAGAGAGAGAGTCAGGGAGAACAACATCCAGAAATGGAGAAATTTACAGGCAAATTGGAGGAAACCAAGCTCAGTATTTTGCCATACTGTGCCAAACTCCTTCAGGATGATAAAAGTCAGTTTTGGGTTAAACTTCGCAAGATCTGGTAGTCAAAGGACTAGAGTAGGGTGGGTATTCCACAAACAAGGACCACATAGGTGACATCCTGTGATTTACAGATGTTTAGGACTGACCATGATGATGGAGCCAAAGAGGTTGACTGTACTGGAAAAGCGACAGTTCCAGGTAAACTCCATCAGACAGAAGGATCCTGAAGAGAGATGAGGGTCACAGAGCTTGATGCAGCTTGCTGAGGTCTCAGGGTAGGGGTGAGTGGCTCACACTGCTGGATCTAGTGGAGTTGTGCTTTGCAAGGGGCACTGGGGAAGGAAGGAGGATAAAGCATGAAGGAACATAGAGGCTTTGGTAAAAGTGTGGACTGCATCTTAGAGATGCCTGAAGAAGAGCAAAGATTGGATGTGGGAAATCCATGACAAGGATGATAAAGAGCTTTACATTACAAAGGTTTTCAGGCATTTATAGGTGTCTTCAAATTACCATCTGACCTCAGAGGACCTACCAAATCTCTTAGGCATTCTAGTATCCTTGAACACCTCAAATTGCAGCCTAGCATTTACATTGGCATTCAAAAGTGTCTTCCCTGTGAGGATTTGAAGGAGCGACCTGAAAGCTTTGGCTTCTGCATGGCCGCTTGCAGAGCTCCAGATGCCTCTGAGCCATGGTGACTTTCCCTGCAGGTCAGTTCAGAGCCAGGGGTACATACTGTTAGCATCCTGAGCAGCTCTCCTGATCACACAGCCAGGGAAACACACACAGGAAAGCTGGATAAACTTCCCTGAATAGGGCTTCAGGAGAACAAGACGGGTTATGACCTATAAAAGCAGGGTCCATGTGTCCAAGCTGATTTGCTTTCAGAGGTCTTTATTTAATACACGTGACATACTAGTCCAAGGCTGATGCTACTCAGCAAGGTGACAGACAGGACAGCTGATGTGCCATGGGACCAGATGCAGACCAGGAGAGGGTACATGTCAATGGCAGTAGCCAGCAGCTCCATTCCCATGGAAAAGTACCAGCAGGATCCAAACAGATTTATGGTCAGGAGCCCATGGGGCCCTCAAGCTCGTCCCTCTTTTCCGTCCAGAGCTCAAAACTGAACAGGCTAATCTAAAATATGCCGTAATGCAATGTCCTCAGCACATGACAGAGCAAAGCTGGGGCCCGTGTTTTACGGTCTGGAGATGGTGATGTAGCTCTCAGTGTAGCACTCCTACATTTCATCCAACATTCACTATAGTAGAGAACCAGCATCCAAGCAACCATCAATCACTTTTGCTGCTGATTTGTGACTTCTGCCTAACTCTCCAAGAGAGAGGTATAGCAAACAAGCAGTTCCTATCAGAAAATCACTGCTGTTCTCTGAGACACAGTGACATATTGACAACTCCTCTCCAATCCTTGTGTCATGATCTAACTCCTGATTCAATCGTCATCTGGGATAAAGAAGCACAGCCTAAAAAATACAGGGTGTCTCTGAGATATGATCTGTCTGGAAGGCTCCAGTCTGATGGGGAAGTCTCCTTTTTATATTGAGGATGAAAGTTCAGAGCAGTCAGAGTATTTGCCCAAAGCTACTCAGAGAGTCAGGAGCTCAAATGCCTTTTGTCTGACACCCGAGCCACCACAGTGATACTTTTTGAGTCTATTATGCCCATTCTCCTCTACACAGACTGTTTCCCAGTGACTCCTGGCTATGGTGGAGTCAGTTTGTGCAACCTGAATATGCCATCTATTCTGCTGCTGGCTGTAGTGCTCTCAGGATTGCTCTTCGCTCTTGGTGGAAACATTGCTTTCAGGAGCAACATTCTTCCTTATTGCTTTCAGAAATCCACTTGAGATTCTGCTGAGTCTCTTGCACTGTCAGGATTCCATTATGCATTTGGGAAGAGCGCAGCCATTCAGAGAGAATATACAATTTTAATATAGACTGATTTTTCAAGGGTATTATTTTACAGCCTTTTCTCTTCCCATCCCTCAAGCCCCTGGAATCATGTATTTCCAAAAGGTCTCAAAGAACCACCATTTAAAGCCTTGGCTGGACTCAGATCTACAAAAGTGACCCACATTTATTGGGTTGCCTTCTTACAAAAAACAGCTGTTTATCTTTGTGATGATTGCATTTAACTGTTTTGACTAAAAATGTACGTCTTAACAAGCAGAATTTATTATTGCATCATCTTGTCAGATCTGTCCCATAGCCATGAACAAATCAGGGTCATATCCACATTATACCTCTAGCTCAGTTGTAAGACCTAAGCCAACAGATTTAATGACTTCAGTACAAATAGGACTAAATGGATAAACAGAAAGAAATGGATTAAAAGGTAAATCTTTTGTTTCACTCTAGGCCTGGAATCTGATTCTATTCTGTCTCTTCAGTCTGCAGACCCCAAGAGGGGACACACCAGTGGCTATAAACAATACTTACTCCAGGGTGTGGAACTTGATGTTATGGAGGATCTTTAAAGAGGGAACATGTCTGGTTCCCTAATGAATGGAGAGTCAAGAAGTAAATGGCAGACATCCAATCTGTCCCTCACTGTCCAAAAAGAATCAAAAATAAGTAAAATTGTGAGTCACAGCATTTTCCTGTTTATGCTTCTTTGGCTGAGAGGAGGTAGATTGCCATCTGAGCAACTCCACCCCGTCTGCATCTATTGTCTTATTTGTCCTGGCTCCCACACTCACCACTTTTACCCTCTCACACTTTCTGCAGCATTGTACCTCCTTTCTCATCCCTGTGTTTGTGGAACAACTGACCTCCCTTCATCGCAGAGAAGCTAAGGCTCTGAACAGCCCTTGCAAGGGCAACCCACCAGAGGCAAGGTCTCTCCAGGGTTACAGATTCAGTCTTAAGAGGGGACTTATTTTTAGGGTTCCTGTGTTCTTCAATGCAGGTCACCTCATGAGGACAGACCAGACCTAGCCACATCTTATCAAATGACACCTGCAAATCGTCCTAGACCCCCTTGAAAAGCTGGGATCATGCAAAAATCTGAACCACTCAAGACATGTATCCCTGCTCTAGCTGGGTTTGTAGCACACTGAAACTTGTGACGTAAATTCATGCCGAGACAAGGATAGGAGAAAGGAAATACAAGTGGCCTTTTGAAAGTGAGGCCACTTAATCCTCATCTTCTGCTATCTGTCATATTCCACAACTTCCTCCTCTATGAGATTCCTACTGGTTCTGACCAATTACTTCACACTGGAAGCTGCCTTTGTGTCAGAAGGGACAGGACTAACAGTTGCCCTCAGGGTGTGAGGCAGAAACTCTCCCTTGTAGTTTGCAGGAGGCCCCAGCAGAGAAGACACCATCCACTTTGGTTTTCCCATTTCAAACTGAACAGTCCTCCAGCAGCCTTCCCAACACAAATATTGGATCCTGTGTGGCAGTAGTGGAATAAGGACAGTGGATATTTCAAATGTGGATGATAGGTTTCAACAAAAGGAATAATCAGCAAACATGCAGAATTGACCTTAGGAGGAAAAAATCTAAATCAATACTGTAAATGCAAAAGAGTCTGTGTGCTGCCAGAGGATGTTATGGATGTGTTTACTCATCACAAGAGACCAATTAGTTCATCGGAAAGCATTACTGCAAGTCAACCAATGTAATAATTGACCATATGCAAAAGACTAATTCATTTCAAACATGATAAAAAGGGTTTGCTTAACCTAGCCATGAAGGTGTTTAAACTCAGCCATTTAATTTCACAACCAGGACAGGCTCAAACAGAAGGAGAGAGTCTGTTACTATGTTTCATCTGACAGGTAATAATTTCTTGTGATGTGTTGACTTAATTCTCTTGCAATCACATGAACATGCCCTTAATTAAGCACACAAAGGCAATCTGTCCTGACGAGTAGGGGAGAGAGGAAGTGCAGCAGAGATGACAGTGACAACATCAGATGCCAGCTGATGACCTGGGAATTAGAAAGGTATTTTATAATAAATGGAAATGCTGTCCTGTGAGTAATGATTGCCATGACAGTAAGGCCCAGGGAGGCAAGGATAAACTCTGACAGAATGAAGAACCTGCAAGGGTTAGAAACTCAGGGGATATATAAGGGGTTCAGAAGAAGAGGTTCTGAAATTATATTGGAAGTAAGCGGAAGTTGAAGAAATGCAGACCTGTTCTTTAGAGGGACAGAGAACACATGGCAAAGTGAACCTGGTGTGCATGAGGAAGAGTGTGGCCAGGAGGTTGAGGGAAGTTATCCTATGGCATGGTGACGCCACATCTGAATGCTGTGTCCAGTTTCAGTCTTCCCAGTTCAAGAAAGACATGGAGCTATGGGGGAAGTCCAGCAGAGGGCTATGAAGATGATGAGGGGACTGGACCTTCCTTCTTGTGAAGAAAGGCTGAGGGAGCTGGGCCTGTTTAGCCTGGAAAAGAGATGACTGGCTTGCAGTGTTTACAAACATATGAAGGAAAAGTGTCAAGTGGATGGGTCCAGACTCTTTGCAGTGATGCCCTTGTCCAGTGGCAGGATGAGGAGCAACAGGCACAAACTGGAACACAGAAAGTTCTGGCTTCCCAGAGAGGTTGTGGAGTCTCCTTCTCTGGAGATATTCAAAACCCACCTGCCTGAAATGCTGTGCAACCTGCTCTATGTGTCCCTGCACTATCAGGAGGGTTGGAATACATGATCTCTCAATGTCCCTTTCAACCCTATCCTGCGATTCTTTGATTCTGTGGTTTGAATGTGTCCCTGAGCGAAAGCTGGTACACCTCACACTGTGCTCCCGGTGTAGGAAAAGGTACAAGCTACCAGCAACAGAAAGTGTTAATAAGAGCTGTGAGAAGAGTCCAGAAGAGACAAAACATGGGTTGAAGCCCAGTGGGCAGAGTTTGGTAACCACAAGTACTTAAGGAAGCAGTTGGAGGTACTTCGGACCCATTAGTTATTATCTTTGAGATCTCTTGGCATTCCCATAGGACTGGTGAAGGGTAAACTCAACACCTATATTTAAAAAGCAGTCCCAAGAAAACACCAGGAATCCCAACTCAGTCAAGCCAACTTCTGTACCCAGAAAGACCTCTTAACTGATGTCTTTGTAAGTGCTGGGAATGTAATGAGGTGATAGGTGCAGCTAATATGGGTTTGTTGAGAAGAAAATACATCAAACCAAACTTATTTCCTGGCAAATTACAGTGTGGTCTGGGAGGAACTGAGAAATAAGATACAACTCCTGGCACTCTCCTGAATGAAATCCTAACACAAAAACAACAGAGTACAGCTGCAGTTCTGGTTTAAAAAGATCTGTTATCAGAAACTTTCTACTGCAAAGCCTCCTCTCAAATATGGGAATGGCTTGAAAGGATGCTCAGAGGAGCCAGTTCTGGGTGTCCTTTTGGTCTGCGCTTCTACTGATTCCCAGGCAGAAAAAAAAAAAAGAGCTTTACAGTGAGTCTGGGAGGGATCTGGAGAACAGTCTCAGGTAGAATATAAATTACTTTAATAAAGCAAACTAAGAGACTGTAGTACCCAGAGGGGAAAGGCTGGCTGTTGTGTGGGTGGTAAGGACAGGAGAGCCAGAACTGGGTCATGGGAAGTAATTATTTTGCTTTTTCCAGCACTGACTGAGGTGTAGCTGGAGTCCAGTGTCCAGTTGCCTCTGAAACAGTATGGACAAGCCAGAGGGAGTCAGGACAGGAGAAGGGTTGGAGATTTCCAGTGGAGAAGTTTGGTGTGAGTCGCAACCTTCTTAGAGCACAGCTCCCACCTGTAGAAGCCCACGACGAAGACCACAGGCAGAGACACTCAGGCAGGGTTGGGGCAACAATGTGAGATGGAGAGAATGAGGGTCTTGCCAGCATTTGTGTTCTCCCAGCTACAGCATGTGCTGCTCTGAGTGACATCCTTTCACAAGCCCACCCCAACGTTTTATGCCATAATAACTGCATTCCTTGGGGGCTTTGCAAGTTTCTGCTGCGTTTAGGGTAAAATAACACTGTGTGTGTGAGGGCTTTGCATGGATTTTCCCCACAGAGACCTGGACTTCATGGTTTCCACCAGTCAGTACTCACCTGGATCACGGGCCTTTCTCCCTGTGCTGGGCCAAAATAAACCCCAGAGTGTGAGGCAGTGGTTGTGAACCAGAAAGCAGCACGTGTTCAGTGGCAGACATCTGGCAGGGGCTGATGGAAAGCCCACAGGAGCAAGATAAGTAGGGTAAAGTTAAACCCTGTCAATCCAGTTGCCTGACTAATGCACTGGGTGATACAATGCAGGTGATTCAGCAAGGAGGGATGGAAGCAGCACCCCCCTGCGTGAGCTCCCACAGGGTCCCTGGCCCCCGTGCCACTCCTAGTTTTGCTGCCAAACCCAAGTGGGAAGAAACACTAGGCACCCAGGGCCACCCTGCTCCCTTGTGCTTATCCCCTCCCCAGCACAGCCTTGTCTTGTCCTCAGTCACTCCATATCTAAGGGATCCTGCCAACTGGTAACACAAAAACATTATTCACCAGCTGGCAAAAAGGGAAGTTGGGAGTTTACTTTCACAGGGAATATTTTTCCCTGCCATTCCCTCCTCCAGGGGTTGCCTCTGCAGTTGACATTGAGTAGGATAAGCCAGGTCCATCATGAAAGATTCACATCTTCCTAGGATGTGAATTGCTGCTCTAATAGTTTGAAGGGGTTCAGGAAGGAGACCTGCCCAAAAGGTGGGCATGCAGACAAGATTCATATCAACTTTTAGGGCCAAGCCTAATGTCATCTCTCCCCAACTTGAGTTCTGTGAGCTACCCACTACTTCTCCATCTGTTTTACACATTCTGCACCCAAGTTGCTCCCCTGTGTCCCTCATTTTGGGGACAGATCCATCTTTCAGCAAAACCCTCTCAGTCCCAACAGGTCACTTGGCACAAAGCTGTATGGTTTGCTCTGCCCCTGCCTATGAGTTGGAGGCAGTTAGTACCTCTTCTCAATTAATCCCCATTCTTCCTCCAGCTTGCATGCAGAGCATGTGGGACATCAACCACACACCTCTCTGTGCCTGAGTTTGGACCTTTCTTCCTCATGTTGCTAAAAGTAGATGGTTTTCTTTGTTAACTCAGAACAGAAAAATAATCCCTATCCACCCAGCTAGCACGGCTGTTGGAATTTCTCTCAAGTGTTGAGATAATCAGTCCCACCTCCAACATTTTTCCTGTTTTCCTTGCTCAGTCCAGCATCCCTCTTCACATCTCACACAGTGGCAGGACTTGGTGGTCCCGGGCCCCAAATCCCCAGAAGCTGTTGAAGGGCACACTCCCCCCACATACCCCCACCTCATCTCAGTTCCTCCTTCCTCCACTGCTCACACTTCCCAGGGAAGCCATGGCTCCTTGTCTCCATCTCCATCCAACAGGGAGTGGCTCAGGGATGTTCCCTGAGACCTCCCAGTCACACAGCACAGGGTCCACCAGGACCTGGCACTCCCAGTGTGTCTGGTGCTAAGACCTGCCCTTGCTGAGCCTTTTCAGACCAGCCTGTGCCCAGCTCTGGGCAAAGGGGGACCCTGGCTAAAACCCCACTCATCCCATATTGGTGGGGAATTTTGGAAACCACAAGGAATTCCTGTGACTTTGTACCAGGGTGGACAAGGAAACCCAGACAACCACGGGCAGTTTGCTGTGTGGTTTAGGAAGCTCTCGGGTAATTGCCACCTCCTGTCTGAGATGGTGCTGGACTGTGTAGTAATTTAGATGCAAAGCAGCAGATCAAGACATTCATGTGAACTTGATCACAAGCCAGAAAAAAGAATTTACATACATCTTATAAACATTATTTACAGAGCAGGTTGTAAACCCCAGGACCCTTTAGTCCAGAAGGCAAGGAAACAATTGTCTTCTTGTGGGAAAGCAACTCCTACATATACAAGACTTCATATTTAGTGTAGACCCAACATCTACATGAGGAAAGCAAGCTTTGTAATTTATTTATGTGATTCAGTGAGATGTTATTGTGCAAGAAATACTATATGGCTAGTTGGCTGGGAGCAAAGATGTGGGAGGGTGTTATTAGAGACATTAGCTATGTCAGAAAACACAAGCCTACACTTGGCTTGAGAAATATGCTACTTTGAGAAAAGCAGAAGTTTAAGTATGGGCAAAAACCACTGCAGATTTTGGATGAAAAGTATGTTCTCCTAGACATACTTTCCATCCCCGAAATATCTCAAACTGAGACATGCCTGGAAAAGTTTCTATGGATATTGGTTATCTTTCTGATTCAAGACTCTAACCAACCCTGGTTATTCCTTAACTGATTGTGATGACAAAACTCTTTGAAGAATTGTGTGGATTTTTTTTCACCTTATACAAACCTTTGTGTAATTACCCCTGCCCTTCCTTTCCATGTAAGTCTGGGAGGGTTTATGTTGCATATGGCAAACTCCCATATTCTCAGCACAACAACTCCCAGAATATAGAGTAAGAATTGGGAAATATTTGTTTAGCAGCACGTAGACAAGTTCCTTAGAAAATTCAGAAAGACCTGAAGAATATTAGGAAGAAAAGATAGACCTTATAAACAAAATTAAGTGTCAAGACTTTCTTCAAGAATCCGTATCATTGAAAAGACACCTTGCACGAGGAAGGACTGTTACATACATAGCAAAGTTTATCTAGTACAACGTCTTCACTCCTGCAAGACCCTGAATAATCTAGAATGGCATCTCACCCCACTGAAATTCATTTAGATAATTTCTCTACTTAAGAAAAAAGAGAAACAAAAATAGTTTTCCTGAGAACAGAAGACTCCACAAAGCCACAAGGTGAAAATTTCAACAAGCGAACCTCTCGGGAACTGACTCATTGCAAGGACACAGAAGCAACACAACAGCCTGCTTCAAATCCAGACAAGTATAAAATAATTGCATTTTCTTTCTTATTTGGGTCTTTGAAAAGAAGTGATTATAAAAAAAAATCCTCTGAACTGAACACATAAAGATGTCCTCTATCCTCATCCCTCACCACTCATCACACCCTCTCTGTAAACAACCACAGCAAAACAAACAACAGAAATAAAAGAGTTTATCACACAGTACAGTTGTCAGACTCAGCAAAGTTTCAGCAAAATGACATATCAGAGGCTTCTGCTCTCTGGGTGGGGAAAGCATTTAAACCACTGCCCACAAATCTGACTGTCACCTTTATAGAAGTTAATGGATTTTTTAAAATGTTCTCGTTAATTCAGCATATCCCTGCTTATCCCTGCTAATCTCATGATTGGAACATTTTCATGAAGATGAAACACAAACAAAATTTCAATGAGAAACAAAACCAGTAGGATTTGATTGTGCTTTGGTTAGTTACTGAGATCTCAAGACAAGTCTTTAGAAGACTTCTTCTGAATAATAGGCTTAGAGGACTTCTTTGACTTCATAGGACTTATTCATAGCACCCATGTTTGTCAATTCAGCCTAAGAGTGTATCCTTGACATGCCCATAAGAATCTTCCAACAAGGAAATGGTGCTGCTACCTGTGAAGCCTCTTAGCTACTGCTAATACTTGCAGCAGCTCTTCTACTAATTTGGGCAGAAGGGTGAGCCTCTTTAGAGCTGTAATCCCTGCAAAGTCTTTCTGCAAAGGGGTTGCAGTTAGGATGAAATATACTTCATTCTCTGCTTATTTTAACATCCTATAAAATACCTTTGCCTTCGATTATGTTGCTCCTCAAGTCCTGGACAAAGACATCCAGGAAACCCTCTGGAGTGGAAAGCGTTTCTTCACAAACCACAATTCATGTTAGGAAAAATAAGGCATCCCATGTCAGTGCCCCAAGTGGTGCCCACAGTGAGGTGAGATGTGTTTTAATCAGTGCTGTGAAGCTAAAGTGGGTCAATGAGTTACTGCATGCCAGAGACAATGACTGCCCCACTTTTAAACTATGCTTTGAATTAACAAAGCCTTTTGACACATCAATCCAGGACTTCAGAGAAAAGAAGTTTTTAAAACTGCAAATGAACCGCAGTTAATTGACCTGGAATGGAACCAAAATAGCAAAACAAAGCCCCTGCCCTTGCCCTGCAATTACAGAGAACCCGAACCCACCCATGTGCAGTGCAAGTGTCTCACCTTGCCTTGATCACCCTCATTAAATAACCTGTCCTTAAACCACTTTCCAACTCCACCAGGTCTTCCACTCTTTCTCCTACCTTTTAGCAAGGCCCTCTGCAAGAACTATGGCCTCTCTAAAAAAATCTACATATACAGGAAGATATTGTCCCATTCTCAAACATCTCAGTGGTAAACAGAGGTATTGTGTTAATTGCATCTTTTACTTTCTTCAAGTCACAGCAAGTATTTTTAGAGGAATCAGATCCTTGTCAAACAACAGCAGCAGCATCACAGCCAAGCTTCCTGGAATTACCTTTTGTCTCACTGCTACCAGGTAAGATTCAAAACAGTGTGGATTAGTGGGGAGGTGGGTGACGTTAGTGAGGGTTTGTTTGTCAGCACTGTGAAAAGTTAGGATCAAATCTGAGGCCACTGTATTTACCTCCCACAATCAACATGCCAGTCTTGTGATGCAGAATCATAGAAAAATAGACTTGGGGTTGTCTGCCTAGCAATTCATAGATACCTGGGGCTGGATTAGTGGATCGGTATTGCTCAACGTACTTTTACTAATCCAGAAAAGGAAGTGAGCAGTTAGGTGACAAGCAGTTCATTGCTCCCTCCCTCCTCAACTGTGTTTATGAATATATTAAATAACAATAACCATAAATTAACACTAGTTAGTTACACAATCATAGAGAACCGGGATGCAAAGTGACCTTGGGAGAGCCAAGAAGGGGTCAGTCCTCTCCTTGTGATTACAGGTAGATGTTTATCTAGCCTGTTCTTTGAGATTCCCCTGCTGGGAATTTCAAGCCTGCCCAGATCACACATTCCAGCACCTAGAGATCTCACTATCCATAAGATTTCACATCTTCCATTGTCACTGCTACAACACACTCTCCTAAACTTCTGCCCCTCCAACTGAGACAGCTGGCTCTTCCTTCTAATTTATGCATTTAAAAATTGGCACTGGGCCCCTCCCCTTTCAGTCTTCTCTGTGCAACAGCAGTGGTTCAAGGCCTCTCACTTCAGTGGACCCTAAGTATGTTCTTCTACAAGTGTAAGCCTTTTCAGAGCTATTATACTTGTAGACAGCTTTAAAGCATATAGAAACTTGCTTTTCTTACTCACCTTTTCCAGATAACTACAAATAGACCAGAAGACAACAGACCACCGTTTGAAAAATCGCTGGTCTAGACCAAACTTTATCATGGGTAATGTTCAATCACTTCTGTTGCATTCCTCTGAACTCTCTCCCAATGGAACACACAGCTCTCCTGCAGGGCAGTGCCCACAGTTGGTCATATTACTGCCCTGTAGGCAGGATATCCACAATAACAGATTTTTTGAACTACTTCATGTGTCCTCCAAACAATGCTGCTGTTTATACATCCCAGGAATGTTTAAATTTTCCTTTCTTTTTTGCAACACCATGACTGTTGACTTACAGTCAGCTGATAACTGCTAAGCCACCTGCAAGGCCCTTTCTGCACAGATACCATCTATCTGCCTGTCTGCCTTTCCTCTATTGGTACGGAGCTCTGCTCCTGCATCCACACCAAAACCCTTGCCATCCTCCTTGAAATATATTCCTTCTCTCTGGTCAGAGCTAACAAACATAGGAGCAAAATACTGACAGGGCTGGACACAGTGACAATATGTGGTCTGCAACACTGGGAAATGGAACTCCATGATGCCAACTGCAAGAAGAAAATATTTGAATTATTCTAAACATTGCTTAATTCAGCCTCTCTGCAGAGAGACCTGACCACCACAGTAGCCAACTCATTGACAACCTCTGTTCCATCAGTGATTAGCCACGATGTTTGTTTTTTCATTAAATTTCTGCTTCTGAGTGGGAACTTCTCCCAGGCACCTCCTAGTTCCTTGCTGGTGGTCTGCAAGACACAGCCCAAACAGCACGTCTCACAACAATCTGGGCAAACAAGAGTGTGACTGCAATGCTAGCACCACACAGCTCAGGTTATTGTGGGGGAACGAGGAAGTTTAGGCAGCAATTCCCAGAAGCAAAAGCAAAAATTGTGGCTTTCCTAATTCCAGAGCCATACCCAGCCCAGCCTGCCTCGCTGCAAAAACCTCACCTTGACGTGAGACATGGCTTCACATAACATTTAACTGTTGGGGAGAAGTGAACCTGTGAGCTCTCAGCAAGGTGGAGCTTTAACATTGATGTCAGGCTTTATGCCTCAGCTGCTTGTCAGCTGAGGTGGACAAAACAAGTGACGACATCTCTCAAGAACTTTGACCAGGAAACCCATCAGAGTCATCCCGGCCTCTCATATGCACCTCAGCCAAAGCTGAAATTCAATGTAAAATAGCTGCAAGGAGGAGGTGGATGGATGGAAGGAAAGTCTTATGAATTTTCTGTAATTTTCATTTTTTTATATTGAAAGAATTAAATCTGGAGAGTTCTGACTGAACACCTTTACTCTGAAATGTCCTGTGGTCCAGGGTTGTGTGGGATGTTTCATATGGGGTGTCCTTCCAGACTGTGCTCCCCAATGAGACCAGGGCACTCCACCTACTGCACAGGTGGTGAGGACAAGCCCATGAGGGACATGATGGTAATGCCCATTTCATTTAATTGTCCTCTTTTATTTATCTTCATGCAGAAGAATATTTTAACTGGCATCAAACTTTTCAGCTAGGTCAGTTCACAGATTAAGACAGAGCAATGGTCCATCAGATTTTTAGTTTATCTTCATTGCTTGGTATCAGGATCTCCTAATCACTACAATCTCCCTTATCAATTAAACCTCAACTGACAGGCTGAGACAGTGAAGCTGTTCAGCCTGGACAAGAGAAGGCTCCAGGTAGACCTTATAGCACCTTTCAGTACTTAAAGGGAGTCCACGCAAGTTGGAGAGAGATTTTTTGCAAGCGCATGGAGAGGTAGGAAAAGGTGGGAGAGATACGACAAGGGGGGTGGGATTTAAACTGGCAGGTGACAGGTTTAGATCAGACATAAGGAAAAAAGTCTTCACTGTGAGGGTGGTGAGGCACTGGCAAAGCATGCCCAGAAATGTGGCTGCCCTGTCCCTGAAAGTGGTCAAGGCCAGGCTGGATGGACCTTTGAGCCATCTGGTCTAGTGGAAGTTGCCCTGGAACATGATGATCTTTAAGATCCCTTGCAACCCAAACCATTCTTTGATTCTATGACTGAGAAGCGAGTGCTTTAGCACCCAAAAGCCCTTCCATGTTGTAATTTATGATTGTTCAAACACCTGGCAGTCCATTCAGCCTCTCAGCTCACACACAGTCAGATTATCAGATTCATTTGCTAGTGCGAAATACTTGTAGTTTAAAGGCATACAAAAGAATGTAAAATCCTAAATTTTCCTACATGCACAGCTTCTGTAGCATGAAAGAACATTGCAAGGGCCCTGAGACTCTGTGAGATGGACAATGCAGTCCCACCTACCAGGCTGTGCAAACCATGACATGCCACAGCCATCCTTGCAGCTCGTGCCCAGCAATCTCAGCAAGAAAGACCTGACTTCTCCCTTAACAGGAGGAATGGAAGGCTAGAAAGGACTGCTGGGAATACCTGTGAGACTCTGGGATACTTTATCACCACATTGGATCACTCTTTGGGGCAACTCACATGCTGGGCACACAATGAGCCAGCAGTGCTGCTCAGCCAGAGCAAGAGGGCCCCATAGTTTTTTGGTTTTTTTCTTTTTCATTTGGCATCAGAAGTGGCTTTTTCCAGCCCACTAGCTGTTCTGTCACATCCTGGGTGTGGATGCTTCCACTTCTGGGGCACAGATGAGGCTCCATTGATGGATTAACCACCTCAGTGGGCAACCTGAATGGCAGGCACGATTTGTGACCTCAGGCTGCAGCTGCCAGGAGGGATTGGATTTTAATCTCATGCCACATGGGTCACATCCTCAGCTCACAGACTGATTCACATCCTCACCTCACATTCCTGACCTACCTTTCAGTACTATCCAGCCCCCTTGCTGAGGAAATGGTGAGGGTTAATCCAAGCACACCAGAGGCAGCAAAGGGGAAGCTGTGCCTGTAACAGGGGAATGTGGGGCAGCTGAGACCCCTTTAGACCTGGACTGCAGAAGGACAAACTTAAGCCCTGGGTTCTTTGTTTTTAAGGAGGTTGGAGAGATCTCCTTTGAGATGGAAATTAACCAAGAGCCATCAAACCACAGCTGCACACATTTTCTTTCCTGGCCCTCAAACATTACACCTCCCAGAAACAGCACCTCCACTTGTCTTTCCCCCCTTATAACAGTAACCAAGTCTGGTCCTTGGTTTGGTGAGTGCCCTGCAAATACATTACATAAGAAACCTCTGATTACATAAAGTGCATTGCACAATGCATTATATAAAACTCAGGTCATGGCCTAATCAGCCATCACTCAGCTCCTTCGCATCAAGAAAAATTAATCCTAGGAGCAGCAAGGAAGGGGAAGAAGGAGGAGGATGCTGTGCCTCTCTTACGGAGGCGTGTGGCATGCACATGGCCAGCCCAAGAGGGGCAGTGTCCAACTAAACCCTACCTTTTGGCTCAAAGCCCACCTGAGAGACACCTGGACATGGAGAAATGTGATGCATCCTGGAGAAAACAGACCTGCAATCACTACCACCTCTCCATTAACGTTGTCTGGCAATAATGGGATTGCCCAAAGGCGGAGGTTGTCCATCTGCCACTGTAACACACCTTGGAAGGCACAAATGAGAAAATTCTCATGAATGCATTGCTCAGAAAGGCCTGGTTTTCTTTTCTGACACTTTCTCATTTCAAATCGGCAGGAAAAGTCACGGTTTGAATGCTAACAGTGATAGAGGAAGTTTCACGAAGGGAGACAGAAACCAAAACTAGGTGAAAATTCTGTGCTGAATCTGGTGCCAGAGGTACCTCCAATATATATAACAGAAGTTCAACTTCTGTCCCCCAATATTCAGATTTCTCCAGAAAAAGAATTTTAGTTTCATATATTTTAAAGCCCAAGAACCCCATTAAATTAGACCTAGTGTTTCAAAACAATCCACCAGAGGGACAGCAGGTGGGACCTGCAGCTTCTCTTGGAAAACCTTGCTCTTGGAGATGCCTGAGGCTACCTGTGGTTTTAGTACAACCCTTTCAATCAGCTTCAACAGGTCTTGGGCAGGATTTTGAGTTTGCAAGCACTTCAGGGCAGGAAACGTTTGCAAAAGTTTCCACCATGCCTAAGAGAATCAGATTGAATCAGCAGGGGTGTCAGTGAAATTAATTTGTTAGTACCTCTGTTTTCAGTGATAACAGTGTAGGAAAAGCCATACTATACAGGGGATGTACACCAAAAACAAACAGTGAGGTTTCAGTTCTGCTTTTAAGTACCATGGAATGGCTCAGAGGCAAAGAAGTACTGGCAACTGCTTGGTCCACTTCACCAGATCTGCAGAGAAGTTTCTTGTACCAGCAGGAAGGCTGAAAGTTGCAAGGAGAGGAGAAAAGCCCTCTCTGAGCATTTATTTTGCAGCTGGATTGTTAAATGGAAAGCAAAATTCTGAAAAGATATGGGGATGTAGGAAACAGCAAGGACAGTGCTGAGAAGTCCTTATGGGATATTTCTGAGCCTTGGAGGGAGGTGCTTTCTTATAGTTCTTCCTATGAGAATGGCTATAAAGGAATCCAAAAGTAGACTGAATTTTGTGTTCTGTCACATTTCCCTTTGGTCACAGAAGTACCAGCTGTCACTATGGGAATACAAGATGTGGGCCAAATGGGTAACACCCAGACGGAGGGGTGTTACACCTCTCTGGCACTTCCACACACAGCTGGCAGCAGATTTTGGGGAGGGGGAACAGAGGCGGAAACCACCAAACCAGGAATCTTGTTCTGTGCAATAAAATCAAAGGGGAAGTTGTGACTGGTGATAAGGGAGCCAGAGCACTATTCTATCTCTGGAGAGGGAGTTCCCACCCCATCTTCTGCAGAAATGAAGGTATCAAGGAGAAGTTACCACAGGCACGACAGAACATGCAGGTGTGCACAGGGAGACTAGGGAGACAGCTTTCCTCCTCAGGTGATGAGAAGGGAGAAGATAACTCAGGAAACCTTTCTTGCAGCCAACATTTTGATCGGTCAGGTCAAACAGGTCCTCAGGAGTGAAGTGTACTTCAGACAGATTGATGTGCTGAAGCCTGGATGTGGCATCAGGAGAAATTCCTACACTTGGAACCTGTCTGCATCCAGTGCCCATGGCAATAGCAATGGGCTTGGGTTGGGAGGCAAAGGAGAGGTGGTTTCTCCCAGCTAATCCTCCTACCCACCCTCCTTTTCTTCCAAAAATGGTGTTATCTAGGGGTTATTCAGTACACAAAGGCTTTTCTGTGCCAAGGTTACTTGCCTGAGTCACTAGATGGAAAGAAAATCCCCACCACAAGGGAGACAATGTTGTAATGCAGGAGTGAGAGGCTCTTGCACAAGACTCTGAGTTCCCAGTGAACACTGGCCCCATGCCTGGACAAAACCTGTGGGTTTTAGTACTCCAAGTAAAATTCCCTGGGCAGATACAAGATGCCAACCCACAGGACTCTCAGCCTGGTTTCACCTCCTGTTTGTCTGGTCAGAAAACTGGTTCTGCAGCATGAGCAGGGAAACCTGGCCTTGGCAATGCCTTCACCAAATCCTGCCTTTGTGTGAAACAGTGTTGAACAGGTGCTTCCACTCAGGCTTTCTCCAAAGTGACTGATGTGCCACCCACACCTCTGTCCCACAAAAACAGTGTGTTCGGGAGATCCCAAATAATCCCCAGCACAGACTTTGCACTGTGCAAGGGGAGAGAATCACAGGGCCATATTATTCTTAGTAAGATCAAGCTTTGAAACTTGTACTAACACAAAGCTCCCAATAAAGCCAAGCAAAAGACGTTTGACAAAAAGGTCTCCTAGTGGGTCCTGGCAAGCCTTAGTGACAGTCAGGCAATCCCAAATCATGCTCAGTACACAGTCTGATGGCTCATGGGGCTTTTTGTCACTGTGGGTTGCAGCACAAGATTGCTCAGGTGGAAAGAGGAGGTGAGACCGTCCAGCTGCAGAGGAGCCCTCCCCAGGCCGTGGAGAAGCAATGCAGACCAGCACCAGGGAGTTCCTGGATCAAGGAACAGAGGATGAACACACTTTGCACCATTCACCAAAGCCAAGCCATGGAAAATACTAATGGCACATTCTTGGCCAAGGAACAACTGTGTAGGTGCCACACAAGCAGTGCACAAGAAGGGTTCCTAGCAGGGCACTGGCCCATCAGTCCACCTCACAAGGCTTTGGCAAGACTCAGATATAATGCAAGGGAATCAGCACAGACCTCCTTCAGCTAGCAGTCTTCACCTGAGGATCAGGGGAACCCATACCCAAATCCCTTCCCTCCCTGAAGAAATCAGATACAAAACTGAAGTGATCAGCCCACATTCTATTGAGTGTCACTGGTGAGATACCCACATCTCTCCTTTGGAAAGCTTTCCTACTGTGCACAACACAGTCTGAAAGAAAACATGCAAGTCACCTCCATGAGAAAGGGCAAGGCAGAGGGCTTTCAGCAGGAGAGCTGGTGAGAGCCCATCACCTCAGTGCCCTCTCAGCTCCACTTGAACTTACACGAGACTTGACTTCAGGTCTTGTTAGGTGGGAAAGGAGCCAGAGCTGGCTCTCCTGTAGCCACAGAATGGGATAGAGAAGTTAAAAGGTAAAACCAAGAAGGTAGCCAGGGAAGGAAAGGAAGTCAGGTGTAGGAGGGGACAGACCAGGACTACATACCTTACCACAAAACTTAGGGCATTTTCAGGGTCTGATCTACATGTACAAGGTCAGACACAGTGTAAGCTGTGATGGAAATGGTCCACACCATGTGAAAGGAGGGATCCCAAGTGATTTACACCAAGCAAGAACTTGCCTGCCTGGTCCAAATCAGCCAACAGACCTCTGATTTTAGTGCCACTCCCGCTGATCAGAAACTCTGTCCTATAGGGAAATCATTGCTTGGTGGACACTCTTTGCAAAAAGAGGTTGCGTGTCTGGTTTTGACCAGAGCAGAAGCATCAGTGTTCACCTAGAACTCAGGTGACGAGGGCTGCTGAGCAGGCTGGTGATATGGTGTGAGTATCTCAATGACTTGAGACAGGGAGAGCTTTCCCCGCACCAATGCTCCTTGCTGCTTTCCTGCTAAGGCATGTGAGCAACACCAGCTGCAGGCAGGGGGAAGTAGGTTGTCAGGCAGCTCAGCAAACAGGTTTAATCCTTGTCACCTTTTTCAACCTTTTACCTTTTTTAAACTATTGCTTATCTGCTGTTAGAGCTTTGGGTCACCACTTGCTGCCCAGGCACTGTTTGATCTTCCCCTCTATGGCCTCTTAGGTCAAGGGCAATGAAGTGATCCAAGAAAATCCAAGATCCAAGAAACTGACATCTAGGAGGCATGGACAGAGTACAGACTGTGGCTGTAACATGGGAGCACTCACCTTCCTGTCCTGAGGTAACCCAGGCACTTCTTGCACCTTGAGATGTTGCTGTGTGTTCTCCTCTCTCTGCTTGTGGGGTTTGGCTCCATCTCACACCAAGATCAATGATAAAAAGCAGGGAATAAATAAATACAGCAAATTGAGAAAGATCAGCTCTTCAGGCCAAGTGCAAACACCACCAAGTCATCCAGAAAGCGTCTTGTATCATGCAAGTGGGAACTGATAGATATCCTTTTCCAAGGGTTGAGCTTACTCATAACTGATTGATTCCCTTGGCCAAAACTCCTGCATATCTGGGTGTGAGCACTGCTATCTGCTGCTGCATCATGCACAGCCCAGGTCTCTCCTGGGCCGAGGGCAATTCTCAAATTTAAGAGAATGGAAGCATCAACAGGAGCAGATCTGTTGTCCTCATTAGCCCATCATGTCAGGGAGCATTTCAGGATGAAAGTGGGGGAAGAAACGTATTTTTATCTTGCCACATTCTTGCATATGGAAGGGAATAGTTGAATCCCTGTGACAAGCTCTGCCTAGCTGAGCAAGCCCAGCTGCAGGACCAGCCGTGGATCTCATGCTACAACCCACGTAAGCATCATCTTGGAAGTAACTCTTGGGATTCACAACACAAAAGGTCTCAGTGCCTGGCAACAACAACTATAACAGTGGGGAAAAAATGCCTCACTAAGGAGACTGAGGCTCTCAAGGCACTGTACACAACTAGTCTCAGCAACACTTTTCCTTACCCTGAGGAAGCTGCGCTGTGGGAAGCCACATGAATCCCCTCACTGGAAGTGCTCTGATGGGGATGTCACACCTCACCTGCACTGCATAGGGCATTGCTGAAGGAAGGGATGCCTTAGGATCACTCAAGGGGAGGTAATGAGTCAAGACAGCAGCAGGGTGAAGCAACAACATGAGCAGCAAAAGATACGAGCAGGAAAACCTGCTCTCAGGTCAGATTCCTTCGTTCAGGCCAGGACACAGCATTGTATCCCATTCCTGGCATTTCTGCTGCTGACCTCTGCAGAGCAAACTCTGACATCCACAGATCTGCAAGGCTGTGCCCCTGAGCCCAGGGACATCCACTGGGGTGCAGAGATCTACCTGCAGCCCTTGGAGAAGCCCACGCTGGAACAGGTTTTCCTGGTAGGACTTGTGACCCTGTGGGGAACCCACACTGGAGCAGCCTGTGCCTGCAGGACTGCACCCCATGAAAGAGTGACCCACAGTGGAACACTTCATGGAGAATTGTTGTCCATGGGTTAGTCTCACATTGGAAGAAGGTCATGGAGAAACTCCCCAGGCAAATCCCCCTGCAGAACCAGGACCCAACCTGTGCATAGATAGCACAAGCAGCAGCTGGGTGTCTGCTGGAGATTACTCTTTGACCATTTAACTGCAGAAATCTCAAGCTGAACTTCTGGCACTACTGTCACACTCCCACTGGAAAGACTAAACACATCTACCCATGTGCTTCATGCTGCTGTAGAGAAAGCCCCATGAGAAGCTTTCTCCTGCTCTGCCCTCCCCGGCCTTTCCCATTGTGTCCCAGGAGATGTAACGTGGCACAGAAGCAGCACGCAGGGTGATAGTGCTTGTGGGACCCCTGCACTCAGGAGCCCAACTAGGGCCTCTCTGCTCCCACCCCAGGACCAGGTGGTGGTCACCCAGCCCCCTAGAATGCTGCTGGGGAGGCAGATGCTGCCCTTCAGCCCTCACAGCAGGTTTACCACCCAAGCAAACACATGGGCTCAAGGAACAACAGAATGGGTACAACTTGTCCAGGGGGTTTTCTTCTGAATGTTTTGAAGACTTGTTTGTGATAACACAGATTCAGGCTGTCCTAGTGGGCAGTGCCAGGGTAACCCAAAGCCAAAGATGGGAGATGGGTACACTGTAGATGACAGCATGGAGGCAGCTTGGGCAAAGCAGAGGGCAGTGCAGGCTCTGTGCTCCTCTCCATGCTACATCCATGACCATCAGCCTCTCAGGTGAGGTTTGGGGGTTTTTTTGGCAACACACACAGTCCAGATCTGTGCCTTCTTGGTAACTCGCTGTGGGCGATCCCCAAAGAGACCTCAGCTCCCCTGGCACCAGCAGGTCGCAACACTCCTGCTGTATATGCTGAGCCTCTCCCTGGAGATGCTCAAAACCCAGGGACAAGAAAAACAGATTTCTCCTCTCAGTACTCCCAGACAGCTGATGTGGTAGTGAACTCACCTTTTATATCTCCAGAAACATCCAGAGGAAGCTGTGTTGAACTTTTCTCCAGGATCTCAAAACCTTCCCAAAGGCTACAGAGCATGCACTGGCACAGCCAAGGTCGGCCCTAACTCACACCAAGACCCATTTGCCCCAGGGGTGCTGGTTCCAGCCATAAATCTCAGCCTGAGCAAGGCCTGCCAGTACACTTGGCCCAGCCAAAATCCCTGAAGAAAAGCTAATACTAACAAATAAAGTTTGCTGGAAGTGTTGGCACAAGCCAGCAGAATGTTGCTGTGCTTTTCACAGAAACCTACCAACAGGGTTGTGGTTTCAGATGAAACTCAAGACACCTGAATCCTCTGGTCAGGTTTCACCTCTTCGTTTCAGTGTCACCCTCATCTGCAGGAGCCAGACACCACTGCAGATATGGAAGATGCTGCATTTGGAAATTGCACTGATGGTTGGGAGCATGGCTGGACCCCCAGCCCCTGCAAAGCTGGAACTGTGGGCTGGCTCAGGAGGCAGAGGTGAGTTGGTCTGCCCTCTACCTGCAATACCAGGGCTTCCTGGGAGCCTGCAGGTCCTGCATTTCATCTCACTCCCCATAAGCTGTCAGAGAGGCAGACGAGCCCTCTCCAGCTTGCACTAGGGAGGGACCAGAGGCACAGGTGGGTGGCACTTGGCTCACAAGACACAAAATGCAGTTGGGACCTGCGTGGGCAGCCCACACACCCCTCCACAACCAGCCTGACTTGCTGCAGTGCCCACTGGACCTCAGGAGCTGACCACCTCTCTGACCCTGCCAGGAGCACTGCCACTGGGGACTGAAAGCCTGACACATCTTCTAGCCTCTCCACCTCTCATCCTGTGTCCTCAGCTTGTGGATTCAGAGCTGCTTGCCACTGACCAGGCTGTTTACTCCACTTCCCGCCAGCAGTGCAAGACTGAAGACATGCCACCCTCTGTTTCCAAAGGTAATAACTTTGCAGGGGAAATCCCTCCACTCTTACAGGGCCCCTTCTGTCCTCCCCACAACAGGGATGGCAGCTTTGCAGATCCCATTTCCACGGAGCTGCCTCACAGCTACATAGCAGAGGTGCAGGAGAGCCCTTGCAGAAGTTTAGAAGGCTGATAGCTTATCTTGGATCACCCCTGAGCACCCACAATCCCACATCCCTTGGAAGAAAACCCCCTTGGCTGCTTTCAGGGTTATTCTTCAGGTGCAGCAGCAGGCACATGGAATTATTTTCATGCTTGGGAACAAGCTGTCTGTGAGGTGCTGCACTATAGAGCGTGATGTTGTGCTCTGTAAGGGGAGGGTCTGCTGCCCCAAGGACAACGGAGCGGTTCTGGAACAAAGAGGTCCAAAACACCTAAAGATGGTGAAGGTGAGCCTTTATTAAGCCCACAGCACTTCCTTTTATAAGGAGGCTGTGGAACAGGCTAGAAGAAAGGGAGGAGTTTAGCAAATAAGGGTATGGGTAGGTGGGAACTTCCCAACTTGGACAAGAAGGGAGTGGTAACATAACCATGGGGTGGAACAGATACAAACATGAATATGCAGCACTGAGCAAAGAACAACCAATCAAATAACTATAATACAACCTTATGGAACTATAGAAAATGTATAATAAGAAAGATTTTAAAAACAGTAAAGATATATAATAAAGCATAACAGTTATAATTAAACATAACAGTCCTTTAACTTTATTTCTGTTCTTTCTTCTCCTCATCTATAGCAGTAGATTTTTCTCCATTGTTCATATTCTTCCTTTGTAAGCTCTTGTGGTGTTACTTCTTCCTCACTACTCCCGACACTGCACTGCTCTTCCCAGCCTGCAGAGCCCCGAGGCTGTGTCAGCTTGTTGGAAGAGCAGGCAAGTGTGGCTGAAGTCATGTTCCTACTCCCAGCACTGACAGTGACTCGATCCATGGTCACATTGGATCCATTTGGTCACATTGCCCCCACAAGCCACACAGTGGTCAGTTCAGATAAAGGCTGCCATGTCCCCCCCACTGCCAGACTGTGGCTGCACGGCATTTTTATAGCACATACAGGTGGCAAGGATTGCAGCCTTATGGAGAAAGTGCCAGGTTTGCACCCCACCCTGCCCCTGGGGAGGTGGGGGACCAGCTGCTGCACTGCAGAAACGGTGTGAGCAAAACAGGGAGCACAGGTCTGGAAGAGGCCAACATAATTCTACCTTGGGATGGATAGCACATCACTGGGGTGAGCAGGGGGTGCAAAATGCAATTTTGAATGTTTTTGCTGAGGGCTGAGAAGTCCATGTCCATGGCAAGGAGAAGAGCAGGGAAAGGGGCCCTTGTGGTGGTTTGCCCCTGCAAGCCTGTATGGTCACATACTTGCATGCCAACCATCCTGCTGCCTTGAACAACAGGAACACGCTCCTATCCTTTTCAGGGTCATTCCAGGACCCATGGCTGTGATGTACCCCCCATTCCCATCCCCAGATCCCATGCTCCCCTGGCAGTCCCACCCCAGCTGCTGTTCACACCCTCCATATCTCATCCTACCTTCCTCCTACCGTCAACGCTTCAGGGAAGGGAAAGTAACTCACTGCCTCTTCTCCATGGGCTGTGGCAAATTGCTGGTGCTAAACACATTGAAGTTTCTGATGAAAAACATCACCATCATGGGGCAGGAGCTGCGAGCATTGCTCACTTGAGGAATTGCATTCACCTGTGTCAAAAGGGGCTGGGGGCAGGAGCTGCAGGGACAGAGGCTGGGGGGACCTCTGTCTTTGCTGCAGGCCAGTGGTGACAAGGCACAGGCCACCAGTCTCCCAGCTGCATGTTCCAAGGAAAAGCATGTGGTTCTCCAACATCCCATAATCCTCCAACAAGTACCCAGGGACTCCCCAGAAAAGTGAAGAAAAGGTCTGGGCATATCTATATAAATAAAAGGTGTAGGGCAGGTATAAGGGAAGGCAATATATTAATAACCATGCAAGGGAGGGACATGAAGGTCAACTTTGAAGGGTGCAGGGGAAAGGAAACGTTCTTGGGATGAGACTGCCTGGGA
The DNA here is from genome assembly GCA_013399695.1 of Formicarius rufipectus. Classification (NCBI taxonomy): domain Eukaryota; kingdom Metazoa; phylum Chordata; class Aves; order Passeriformes; family Formicariidae; genus Formicarius; species Formicarius rufipectus. Next base: position 126,882 of record VXAU01004327.1, on the reverse strand, counting down.
AAGAAGGGAAGAGGTCCTGGTGCTGTGGCCACAAGTGGAGGGTTATCCTCCTGCAGCCCCAGGCTGGAATGGGAGGGAGCCTGGGATTTGGTTGCCAATTATTCCACCTGGCTGAGTCTTTAGCAAAGATAATCCCCACTGACAAGACCTAACAGCAAGGACTAGCTCAGCCTTGCACTGTAGGACACCCCTTGCAGCAGGCAGTCCTGCCCGGTGAGCCCTGATCTCACTGGATGTAGGAAAGTCACCATCACCTGTCCCGCTCCTCTTCCTTCCAAGGGCTGCTCCAGGACAGGGTCTGCTGATCCCTTGTATCCTTACACGGCTGCCCTCCTGCAATAGGCTGCCCCTCCTCCCCTGTCCTGTAACACTCCCAGGGTCTCCAATCACAAAAAAAAAGACACGTGGCAGCATCTCCAGCCCACAGCCATGGGGTTGGCCTGCATTGACATGAAGCAGGTCAGCATTACACCAAACCAAGCCAGGTGTTTTGGCAGGAAAGAGCCATCAGGTAACAAAGTCGCAGCCCAGTGGAGACAGCTCTGTAGTTTACCTCCCAAACACTGTGATCCTCAGTGTTTTAATATGCATGGAAACAACGTGAGTTAGCCAAAAGGGAGGTACTGAAGGCTAATAAATCAATACAGTACCAGGTTCCTGCCATGCCCCTTTCTGGCACCTCCCTTAGATTTCCCACACATACCCAGGAGCAACATGAACAGGAACAGTCTGTCTGGCACCTTCAGCAGTGCAAGATTCACCAGCACAAGGCACAAGTGTTTCTGTGCCGGCTCACAGCCAACACAAGCCCTTGGCACCTTCATTAGCAGCAGTAAAAGAAGCCTTGAGGAGTAGATTCTCCCTCTCTCATTCTCTGGTGGGGAGATACAGCAAGTTTGCTGAACTTGGTCATGATGCTCAGTAGGAAAGTGGAATAATGGGGAGATTCTTGATGCATCCCCAGTTTGTTCCTCTGCCTGAGCACACCAGCATCTCCCCTCCGTGCTTATGACTGATGTTTATTTTTCTCCTGGTAGCTGCTGAGCTTTTAGCCCTTCAGTTTAGTGCAAAGACTTCCCAGCACCAGGGGCTGCCTCTTTGTGCCAGCTCACATGGTTTGAGCATCTTGTAGTCTCGTTCTGCTCCCCTGACACAGCCCGGGGGTGCCAGCAACCAGCATTGTCCCCACTGCCAAACTCCCATTTCTATCAGACCCCAGTCTCTTTCTAGACAACACAATTCTGTGATTCTGTGACTTCTCCCATTTTGCAATTTCTGCCCCCACCCTTTTTTTTTTTTTTTATTTTCCCTTCTTTGTGGCGCATCTTGCACTTGCCAAGTGTCACCCACCCTTGCCCCTTGAACAGCATCACTCTGCCTTTCTCAAGGAGATCATGAGCATCAAAAGCTTCTGCCTGCCAGAGCCACTTTGCTGCTGGTGCTTCCCAAAAGCTGCTGCCTTGGCTGGGAAAAATCACTTTAGATCCAGAGCATTTTCCCAATGATAGAAAAACAGCAAACAAGCCATCTCTCAGCCAGGCAGAACGACCACAGTGGGAACAGCAAACTAGGGAAGGGTATTCCCTTTCTGTGCCAAAAAATCCTCAATCACTTCTTCCCTTAGCCAGACAGGAAATTTAATCTAAGGGTTTTTTAAAATCACTGGTAATTGTGGGAGCCTGAGCAAAATGCTTCCTTCAAGAACCTTTATTTCCAGGAGACAAGTACTTCTTGCCTTTAGAGGATCAGCTTCAAGTGAGAGAGCCCCATGGAGACCCCAAACAGACTGGAAAGATCTTGGCGGCCTCAAAGGCTGAACACCAAAGTCTGAACAATCCAGTGTGCAAGAAAACCTCACAGCCCTCATTCTGCTGTGTTCATCCCATCATCCCATTTGTGTTCCATTAAGCTGTTTCCCCACCTCCCTTTCATAAATCATGTGATGGTCACTCAAAGCTGTCAAGGGCACCTGGAAAGCAGGAGTCTGGCAGCAAAAGAAAGGCTTCATCCATCTCCCCTTCTCCTGAGCCAGCTGTCTTCCAACAACTGCTTTTTCAGAGCATCCTTGCAAAGCATGAGCTGATCCTTTTAGGAGAAAGCTGCCCAAAGGGTGGCTCACGTAAATGCCAAGGAGGACATGCCAGCATTTAGAAAATGCTGCTAAAAAGCATACACCACTGAGCCCTGTCTTGACTGACTCCATCCATACCCTCAGTGAACCAATATCACTCCAGCCCAGTCTTTGCATTTGGAAACACCTCTCTGTTTGTGCTCACCCCCCCCACACAGGAGGCCCACCATAAAACAAAGCCCATTGCTATTGCCTCAGCTCCAGCGCTTCCCTCCCTTTCCCCTCATCCCACCTCTTGCAACATGACACGGCACGGGCTCCCTGGGGCAGCTCTGTGTTTGTGCAGTTCTTGTTTATGGCCAGAACCACAGCTTAGCAAACAGCTGCAAGCAAGGGAATGCCCACTCACTGCTCTGGAAGTGGAAGCCCATCACACTTGTCAAACAAGCACAATCTGAACAACCCAGGCCCTGCCCTAGCTTTCACAATAGAAATTAGTCACAGTGCACCGACAAGAGCAGTAAATCAAGCAGCAGGAGATAAAGTTGCAATGGAGACCTCACTTGTCCTTTCTTGTGTACCTGAGATGCCCCTTTCCAGAGCCTTTAGTAGCACAGGAACCCTCTGCTCCTGAGATAGCTGTTTTGTCCTCTGCTTTAGGTAAATTGTCACTCAACAAGTCAGAGCACACCAATATCCAGCCCCCAAGAGCACCCAGAGGATGTCCAAAGGACAGCCACCATGCTGATTAGAAGGATGGAGCACCACTCCTGTGAGGAATGGCTAAGAAAACTGCATTTATTCAGCCTGGAAATAAGAACTTGTCAGAGTGATTTAATTGCAGCCTTGCAGTACCTGAAGTGATCCTACACAGAAGAGCAACTTTTTACAAGAGCATGTAGTGACAGGACACGGGAGAATGGCTTCAACCTGAAAGAGAGTTGGTTTAGATTAGAGATTAGGAAGAAATTCTTTATTGTAAGGGTGGTGAGGCTCTGGAACAGGCTGCCCAGAGAAGTTGTGGATGCCCCACATCTGAAAGGGTCTACAGCCAGGTTGGATGGAGCTCTGAGAAACCTGAACTGGTGGAATGTGCCCCTGTCCTCCACATGGGGGCTGGAACTGGATGATCTTTAAGGTCCCTTCCAGCCCAGGCCATTCTGTGATTCTGTGACTCTGTGACCTTCCAGCTCCATTTCAAGGGGACTTTGTCCATGTGAATTGCTCACAAGGGTCTGAGTTTAGCAGATGATAAAACATGGTCTAGAACACTTGCAATGTTTGACCATATAAATAAGCCCTTCAGAATGGCTCAAAGGTGCCCTTACATATTTGGATACTGGGAGATTTAGGGCAGTGAGGGGTTATCCTTCCTCTGAAAGATGAGGCAGGAAACCCATAGCTTTGGCAACATAAGCCTTGAAGGCACAGCTTCAATAATGTGTCACTTGGGTAACTTTTGCAGTCAATGTATTCCCCCCAGGTGATGTAAGCGGGGCTAGCAGCTGTTCAATTTAATGTCTTAGACGAATTCACCACAAGGTCTTTGCTAAAACACCAGTATTTGTCACCAAAACTGGGCTCACATCTGGCTGCTGAGCAGTGGCGTTACCTTGTGAAACACGAGCAGGTTGGTACTTGCACAAGGGTTTGGTTATGAGTTTATTTATCATCAGTTTATTGTGCGCGGATATTTTTGCAGAAGGTTCACCTGGACATTCCTGCCCCCCTTGCTGCACGCTGCAAATGGAGATGTTTTACCCAAGGATGAAGAAGTTTTTAAAGGCAAAAACGAAAAAGAGTAACAATATAATGGCTGACAGTGTAAAAGAGGAAGATAAAAGCAGAGCTTCTGCAGGGCTGTCCATACAAAGTAGAACCTTCACAGACTCCTCCGCAGGAGCTGGGCTGGGGAAGACAGGGAAGAGGGAATTACAGCACTACAAAAGCAGAGACTGTCTCTCCATAAATATTCCAAGGCAGGGATTAAGCCAGTGAGGGGCCACATCCCATGACAGCCCCAGGGAAGGGGGAGCAGGACCTTCCAGCCTGGCTGGTGAAGCAGAAGGCTCCAGCACACATCCCTGCCCCAGGGAAAAGCAGATATATCAGTGAGGAGAATGTTCCAGACCAAACCATTTACATCCACAACATACAGCAGGGGGTAAAGCAAGGGCAGGATGGGACATGGAGAGAACAACAGGCAGAGCTCTGGCACAAGCAACCAGTGCAGCAACTCAAATGTTGTCCAACAGTTGTTTTGGCAAATTTACAGGATCCAAATGTCAAACTGCATGTTTAGAGGAAAGGCAAATGGACACAAGAAGCAGGAATGATTCAACTACAACGAGGAAAATTACAGCCATTGCTGAAGGCAGATTGGGTGATTCCAACATCTAGAGGATGATAAAGCAGAACAAAGAGAAGATTAAAAATTAATCCCTAATTAGCTGCTTCTGAAACCTGTCGAAATCACTGCCTGCATCATTTGCTAATGGACCTGTCAGCAGGTTCTTAGGCTGCAGGGGCCACAGCAGAAACAGAATGGGCTGCTTTGTCCTCAGGTTTGAGATCCGTTTTGCCCACTAAGAGCTTTTGATGTTTCCAGTATAGGTGTATTCACAAAGGTCTTGCAAGCAGAGGACGGGCAGTGGATTTCACCTACAGACTCCCTCAGCCACAGGCACAGAGAATAGAGGAAGATATTCCTTGTAATTTTAATATAGCAGATATATCCCAAAACCAAGGATGCTGTACAAATGTATCTGCCCAGTGGGATACACATTGTCTCCAAACACCAATCAATGGGCACTAAGTAGACAGCCACAGCCCACTTTCAAATGCTTCAGAGAAAACTTTGAAAAAACAAGTTGTGAATCTCCTCCACAAAGCATTGGGCCCTCTGCCAACAGCTGGAGAGGCCAGTAGGTCTTGAAGCAGTACATTTAACATCCCATTGGAAATGCTCCTTATCAAGTAACAACTGCCTGAATATCCCTTTGCCTTTCCATGGCTGATCTGTTTTTGGTGTCTGCAATGTCTGCTGTCATGAAGTGTGTTTCTTTTACTCCACATCTGATTCACCTGTGCATTGCCCTTGGAACACATATCCTGCCTCCACCAGAAGAGGGGATGGAAAAAGTGCACTCACTCCTTTTAATGTCCTCATCAGAAGTCCCCATGATCATTTCACACGTGAGAAATCACCCAACATCTCTGCTCAGAGTAGGATCACCTAGAGGAGGCGGCCCAGGACTTGAGGGTTTTGAGTATCTCCAAGTAGAGAGACTTCACTACCTCCCTGGACAAGCTGTGCTAATGTTCAAATTCTGCCACAGTAAAGGAAAACCATTTTAATTAGAATTTCCTGCCTTTCAGTTTACTCCTTCCTCTATTATTGGGCACCACTGAGATGAGTCTGGCTCCCTCCTCTCTACATCTCCATCAGGTTTTAAAACACATTCCTAAGAATCCCCTGAGCCTTCTTTTCTCCAGGCTGAATGAGACGAGCTTTTGCACCATCTCTCTCATCACAGAGGCTTCAATCCCTTCATTACCTTTGTTGTTCTTCACCGGACCTGCTCCAGTGTGTCCATGGCTCTTACTGGGGAGACCTGCACTGAACACAACATGCCAAATATGCCTCGCTGTGGCTTCAGGAGGAGGGAATAGCCTGGTCATTACTGAACAACTGTGTATCTCTGGTTTTGCTAACCACTGCAATAACAGTATCTGCTATAAATTCCCCAGCAAACTACAAAACTGCTTTCCCACTGTACACCTCAGCCATAATTTTCAGACCTTGACATTGTCCTATGAACACAGCTTCAGTTCCTACAACGACCAAAAAACAGGGACACTTTCAAAAACTTTATCCCATCTTTGTATTTTCTTCAAAATAAAAAGGCATTTACATTCTTGAAAACAATAACAGGTCCCATTGCTTTCTGTGAACAAGGCATATAAAGATAAATAGAGTAAAACAGTTCTGGGATTTAGAAAGATAAAAGCCTTTCCTAGGACTGATTTATAAAATGGAACAGTCCCAGAGTGAACAAACTGCTTCAGGACAGGCCATTCTGACACCTCTCAGTGGTCTCAGATAGTCCATTTCTCTGTACGAGCTTCCACGCTTTTGACAAGGCCTTCTCCCAAAACCTCAAAGTCCTCCAGAATTGCCTCCACGTTGGGAACGCAGACCAGCTCGTTGTTCAGAGTTGCCACCTTCCTTCCTTTCATGCTGGCGACCTGCAGGACACACACAGATATTGCAGAAATGGGAGCACCTGCTCAGAGTTGCTTTGCAAACTCTGCCAGTCCCCCCAAAATAAGAAGGAAATTTCTCTGTTTCCTTGCCACATCCAAACCCTGTTACACCACTGCACCCAATTCCCTAAGTTTCACTTCCCAACACGATCCGTGCTCATTATTAGAACTAACGAAGTGCAAGAGTGACCCCTTCCAGTCCTTTTTACAGTTTACTCTGGAGCCACAGCCCAAAGACTGCAAGGAAGCGAGGAAGCAAAGCAATGGCCAGGGCATGGCAGAGATGGGAAATGTGTGTAGGTGCATGGCAGAGCCTGTGTAAGCAGATCACACAGGCTGTGCAAAAGCAAGCAGCATAAGGCTGAGTGAGAGCTGCCTGGGCCCTGCTCTGCTCTTTGGTGGGTGTAAAGACCTCAAGGGGGAAGAGATCCTTGGCTCCATCAGCAGAAAAAACAAAACCCTCATGGTTTAATCAAGTTATACTCAGCTCCTATGCAAGCATCTCCTCTGTTTCACCACTGTGAATAACCGGGTTTCACAACACCAGTCAGGCTGAATGGCCAATGCCCTCTGGCCCTGAAGAGAGGGGAGATAAATCATCCACATAGTGACAGCAGAAGAGCCTGGGATGCCAACTCTAAGCCATGAGTAACCGGTTTCTTTGCGTCTTTCCTTCATAGAAAGCAGCATGAATCACTCCAGCACACCTCACACCTGGCTTAGCCACCCTCTAGAGTTTGTCAATCCACACAGTGCAGCTGGAAAACAGTTCTGTGTACAGATGGGCTTTGGGCAGCACGGACCTGGGCTTGCCACTCCAGCCCAGCTTCTTGTGGGTCGAGTATTTCTGGGTAAGATGCCCAAAGCCACGAGAATGGCACAGCATGCTGAACACATCAAAAGTCTCTGGCAAATGATGCATCACTCATGTCCCAGGAAGGGACCAGGAACAGCACCCAGGACAGAGAGCTCCTTTCTGACCCATGACTGTGGTGCTTTTCCAGGGACGCATGTTCCCTTCTCAGATCTGCTGATGACTCAGGGCACTGAGGACTCACCTTGCCTTGGTTTCACCCCTTCTAAGGGAGAGAACTATGAGCTACATTCCTCAAAGGGATTTGGGGCTGAGGAGAGTTAGACAAAGCAATCACAATGCAAGGGAAAAATTTTAAAAAAAAAAAAAAAAAACCACACTTCAAACTTTCAAGGCATAAAGATAACATGAAGCTTGAAGTATAGCAAAAAACTCACCTTAAAAGGCTGAGGCTGAAAGCTCAAAGGTTTCCACAAAACTGCAATCACTTCTCCACCATGCTTGTCATAGAAGAACATGGCAAGATCACTGAAGGCATCCTGGGTAGAAAACAAGCACATGTTGTGCCAGACATCCAGAGTCAAAGCTCATCCCTGATTCAGTCTCCTTACACAGGAACACACAATAGTTCCACACCAGACAGGACCAAAACTGCAATTCTTTCATTGGTTTCCAAATAAGGGAAGAAAATGGCAGACCACAGGCAAGTACTAGGTGTCTTCTTCCCCCACTCTTGATGAATACAGTGCACTGCTTCCAAATTTTGCATGTAGACCTCACCACTATCTCCAAGGACAGAAACATGATCCACCACTTCCCAAAGGTATGCAAGAGCACCCAGAAAACACCATCCAGCCTTAGGACAGTGGTTCCCTTAGTGAAAAGCCACTGAATGTCCTTCATGATGGTCTTCCACAGCTAGACCTGGCACTACACCAAGCTGTCCTTTCCAAATGTCCAACAATCATGTCCAGATTTTCAGAGTGTATCAGACAGGACAAGGGGGGCCCTGCCAGCAGGCAATCCTGCCAGAACACATTTCCCTACATGGCGGCAAAGACAGACCCCAGTCAAGAACCCTTCACTGGAGAATCTGTGCGACCAAGGTACCAAAGCTCCTCCTTCTCCCAGGATAAACCCCTTATGAACTGGCAGCACACAGCATCCAAAAAGGAAACATAACAGCAGATATTTTAAGTAACACAAAGTTCTGTGCGGTGCAAAGAGATGGAGAATTCAACGGAGGCATTGCAGGAATCTGTCCTCCTTGCCCCATGTTTCAGCAGCAGTGTCAGTGAGCATCTCCTTTGGTGGTGCTGGGCAGCCGACATCAAAAAGAGATCTTGCACAAAGAAATGACTAAAGCCCAGTCTGCCTTCCCTCAAGCCCACGCAAGCTGGATTCCCAGGGCTGCAAGTAGACAGAAGAGCATCACAGCATAAGGAAACAATGCTGTGTGCAGCAACTTTTCAAACCCAGAAGTCTGGCCCTACAGTTCATCACCCAGCATGTTGATACCTGGAGATATGCACCTTGAGTGCAGCTGACCAAGATAGCCAAGAAGATGCTCTCTGACATTTGTTTCTCCTCTATTCTATTGGTTTCCCTGTTTTACAAAGAGAGGTCTTGCTGGCATCATTGTACCATGAGGTTTTCATGAGGATGAGCATGAAAAAAATCAACCTCAAAGGCAAGGTCAGCAGCAGTCTTGTATGGACACAGCAGGATCACAGTAGGAAAAAAAGGTGGACTGGTGTTACCAGTGCTCCTGAAGTGTGAGGTGGCTCTTTAAGAATACAGACCCAATAAGCAAGGAGGGGTGATGTTGTCTGCAACCTTCCAACAGAGATTTGAGTTAGGACTGTTGCTGCCCTCCCAAACAGAGGGCACCACAATTAGATCATCAAGGTGGGAAGCTCGTGAGAACTGCCAGCTCATCCCATTCCATGGGATCGTCACAGGGGCAAGGCTGGTCAAGGAATTATTTCACCAAACTAGCCATGAAAACCACTGCCTAAAAATACACTGAGAAAGAGGCAATCCACCTTGGTATTTTTTAGGCTGAGAGCCATGGGTTATATTCCAAGCCCAGTCAACAGGGAAGGCTCCTCATTTAGCCGAAGGGCAAACAGCAGGAGGGAGGGAAAGCCCAAGGAAGGGGAATGAAGCTCCAGGCATGATGATCAACAACATGCAACTTTCTGACCCAAAGGGGAGCAGAGAATGTGAGAACCTGAAAAAGCCCAGCTACTGCACAGGGCAAGGCCTCAGATACCACATGATGCTCCTTACGAGAAAGGTACTTTCTACAGACACATCTTGCTGGACAGAAGCCAGAAGCATTTGCAGGAAAGAAAGCCTTCCAGACTCAGATCATTCCCCGATAAAGCCACTGTTTGGCATGAGACCCAACACCTTTTTTTCCAGGCAGCTGGGAGGAGAGGGTAGATGTTAGAGGGATGGTACCCCATTCAAAATCCCAGAATTTGTGCTGCTCCCAGCACCATCCATGGGATAGTGCTTCAAGCCAGCACACCAAGCTGTAATTTCTTGAGAAATTACAACATTAAAAGGGTCTGGTGTATTAGTCACTGCACTTCAGTTTGTACAGAGGTTTGAGGAGTAAAAGCAAACAGTTCGCCCTCCTTTCCACATCCCATGTTCCATGCCCAGTGCCACTGGGCTTGTCTGAGCCTGCAAACACCTTCCTCAAGAGAAAGTTCAAAAAAAAAAGGGGGAGAAAAGGCAGGGAGTACATTTGAATCCTTGTTCCCTTCTCAGGATGCTGTATCTTTGGTTGCACTTCATCTTTCGATGCCCAGGGAAACCCTCCTGTCAGCATCAAAAACTACAGCTGGTTCCCATCTCACAGAGACACCAGGGAGCTGCAAGCTCAGGGCTTCAGTTTGGAGGAGTCTTTGTCCAGGAAAGGGGTGTATGACACTTTGGAGAAAATTAGATCAAGCTCTGTAAGGAACCATCTGTGTTGTAGGAATGAACAGGATGGAGAAAAGTAGTGAGTAAAACAATACCCTGCTGTAAAATAGGATTACCAGATTAAGCAGCTCCATTTGAAGCAAGGGATTTTGCAACGAGCTAAGTGCTCATCACTAGTTAAGTACCTACACTGTTGTTCAGGGTTTTTATCTCACCATTTATCCACCCATTTTTTCACTGCTCCTACCAACAGTTCAGACTCATTGCATCACAGTTGCTGGTAGAGCCTTTTATGGTGGTCTCTGTACTCAAAATGTGTCCTACAGTATCTTTTCCTGGTTTGACAGCAGTTCAGAGGACAAATGGCAAAACTTGCCCAGTGGTCAGAGTATTGTAAGTGCTCCTACCAGGGAACACATCAGTGTAAACCCCTATTAAAAATACTTACTTCCAACAAACAACTACATTTGTGGTTAAAACTGTGAGGTCTTTGTCAACCTACGGTGACCTGCCCTGATGTTCAGTTTTGTGACACAGACAGAGCCTTCCCCCACACCCCAACAGAGCGAGGAGCCCTGTTGAACTAACCCCAGGGTGAGGTTACTTCTGTATCAGAGTGGTTTTAAAAAAGAAAACCCCTGTGTTGGGTTTGGGGTGCAGCTAATAAAAGGTACGTCAAACTATCAAAATTTTTCCACTTCTGAGTGTCTCACGACAGCATGTCCTTGTGCTGGCGTTTTGGGGCAAGCAGCAAAGAAGTGTGGCAAGGAAAAAGCCACCCATGTTCTCCTGGCTGCATTAGCAAACATGCCTTGTCCAACAATCCATCTGAGTCAAAAGCCTTCTGCCCATCCTATGGGACAAATCCTACCAGACCTCTGGGAGGGGATTACCAACACAGAGGAAATGCAGCCACAACTACCCTGTCTTACCCAGCTTACCCCAGAGGCACAGGGGGCTGATTCCTCTGTAGGCAAAACAGCTGCTCCGCAGCTCTAAGAGCAGGTGATTTCCTGCCACCTCTGTTTCTCCAAGGACACAGATCCAGTCAGAAGGTTTCCTCCATGCTGTGAGAGCCCACAAAGTCTTTTCAGTTCATCTCTATCTGACTGGAGCTGCCATAGGAGGAATCAGCCATGGCAGTCAAAACAGGAAAGGGGCAGACTGACCTGAAAGGATTTCCCCAGTTCCAGCAACATCCCATAACCATAGCTTACATATTGTAAGAGACAGAGAATTTTTACTATCAGTAATTCCTTCCTAACAAGCAGTAATGAGACATACAGTCCTACACCCATGGAGGAAGAATGGAAAGGGATGTAAGTCTTCCTGATAGGTTTTGTCTGGTGAAAGAAATGCTTTAGAGGGAAGGATGTTTACAGTAAAGCAGCAAACATCTTTCTGCTCAATCACACAGAAAAGATCTTGCGTACACAAGATGGGCAGCTCCTCTGCCACAAACTCATCTTCAGGCACACACAGCCCAAGAAACCTACATCTCAGTGAACAACAGCACGTCACATCAGTGACCTGGTGAGACCAGAGACCCAGTAGGAAACGCGAGGTCTGTTAACAGCCACAATACACGTGCAGATGGACATGGCACAGGCAGCTTCATACAATTTTCGCCACCAAGAATGAATAGCTCTGGGAGGTGACCAGAGCCTTTGGGTTTTGTGAGCTTCTGAATGCATGCAGACAGGCATGGTAAGCATATCCGCAAGTCCTGTGTCGTCCTGAGTCTAGAGGACAGCAAGGACACACTGGAGCAGGTGAACTGACCAAGCCTTTCCACACCACATCCCCAGCAAACACATGGGGGTTCTGCATGTCAACACCCAACACGAGACATACCAGCAGTCATGATGGAGATTCAATGGGAGCCTCATTTGAGACACTTAACTTAGCCTGGCTGAGGAATCCCCACAGGGAACCAACCCAGGGTTTATCTGACAAAGCACTCTGGACTGTAAGTGGCAGGGAGGCTGGTGATGGGCTGAAGCTCCAGAGAAGGCATCTCTGTAGGGTGTCTGGCATCTGCTTTCCCTTAAAAGCATCTGTCTGCAAAGCCTTCTTATCTGGACAGACTCACAGAACAGGTCTTTTGTATCAAATCTGTCCTAGAATTGAAGAATTTGCTGCCTGAATCCCTCAGCCGGCCTTTCATCTCTACCTTGAGCTTCCCAGGCACCAGAGCAACTCACTCAGGCCAGTTCCTGCAGTGCACCTCCTAGGAGCAGGAAAAATTACAGCAGTCAGGACTCAACACCTACACTCCTTTATTTTCTCCGCTGATCAAGCTCTTGGGAGAAGGCATGCAGCAGTCCTTCAGCTCCAGAGCACTCCTGCCTTGCTAGCCCCTTCGACTTGAGAAGAACAGGGGCAAGGAGGCTGAAGAGATCTCCTGGTTACCAGTCTAAGGACACTGGGGAGGAAGCTGTTCCCTGCCCCTCTCAACTCAATCAGTATGCTAAGGCATTTAAACTCCTTTTTCATGTGGAAAGCTCAGTAAAGGGCAATATTTCTTTTCTGCTCATAGAAGGGCACAAAATCCCACAGCATCTGTGTGACAGATGTCTCCCTTCATTGCTATAAACCCACTGGGGCTGCACTGTCAGGCATGGCTACAGCCCTGTTGCTCAATCCTGTGGTTTGTGCTATTAAGAGAGAGTAAATTACTCTGAATCAAAGCCAGTCAGTGCTGTATCCAACTGCCTTCTCATCCAAAATCTCTCAAGGATTCACTGCTGTCACTACACTCCTTTCTGGCACAAGCTTCTTGCTGCATTTGGATCACCCTCAGGGCCCTGGGCCTGCAGGACAAGGGGGAGCAGCAAAAGCCAGGGAAGGAGAAATACTCCAGGGATGCAGAGGCTATCAAGCCAAGCCAAAGTCGATGAAAAGGTCTTGCCTTTAAGGAACAACGTCAACACACTGAGACACAAAGCCAGATGACTTCTGATGGATGGAGTAGGTTCTACTGGCATCACTGGCTTGCTGGTAGCCCTTCAGGACAAAACCAGCTTTTGAGACTTTTCAACCCAAGTGGATATGGCCAAGTTATTTGACAGCACATGCAGTATCACCTCTGATTCTTCCAGGAGAAGAAACACTTGTTTGCCTGGAAAAATAGATACTCATCAGCATTTTCAGGTCTGCCTGCTACTGATCTGGATGCTGTGAATGACAAGTGGACTGGTACTGCAAGATACCTCCAATATGATGGCCACAAGGGAAAATGGCAAATCTACCTAAGCGTCTTCAGGACAAGGAAAAGCCCCCCAGACAGGGATGCTGAAGCAGATTTCGGGCTGTCTACCCTGTAACTCACTCTTCAGAGAAAGCTGTGACCAGATCCTGCTCTGTTCCCTCCTAAGCACCCTCAGGTCAAAGAATAAGAGAAACCAAGTTGAATAAACACTGCTTCTAACAAGCCAACATGACCTGTGCTCATATCCATGTTGCTTCACTGGGTTGTTAGCATATTGGATTTAGGACCAGCCATAATTTGTAACCTGATCAAACTCTATTCCAAATCTATTACAGCCTGTATTAGAAAAAAACAGGCAGTAAAAATTCAGACAGTATGGATGCTACTATTGACTGGACCAAGTAAGTCATAACTGCATAAAGGATAATGAAAGCTGCTTTCCAGGGAAGTCTCTTCTGTACCTTTCAGATCCACAGTCATTTATTGACAACAGCTTCTCCAGAAGCATAAAAATGTCCTATAAACTGCAACAGAGCCCTGTGAGTTTCCTGATTGACTGCTCTGACCTCCAGCCAGACCTGCTGCAGTCAACAACCTCCCCGAAGAGCCTGCTGCCCCAAGCAACTTGTCCAACAGCCTCCAGCTCCCCTTCAAGCAAGCAGTCATCCTTCTGCCAAGTTTCCATGAGCACTGCTTAGCCCTGACCCCTTCAGAGACACAGAGGCTCTGGCCCCATGTACACAGGCATCACCAGCACCTTGGCAACTGCTGAAAGGCTCTTTTCAGCTCTAGAACCCACTTCCAGCACTGTGTGGAGAAGGATTTCAGGCTTAAGAAACTCTGTTTCCTACCCGCCTCTTGGCCGAGGTTTCACGGCAGCAGGTCAAATCCTTGTAATTTCTGGAATAAAAGAGAGGGGCTGGTCTTGATACAACCCCTCAGATCCAGACACCAGGAAAGAAAGTGAAATAGCAAACAGTTCCAAACCTGCTTCCTGCTCCCTCTTAAAACTCTTGTGCGAGACGCTTCTCCCTCTCCTTCCTGCATATTCTGGACCCCAAGAAAACCCCCCGTGCTCTCTATAACGTGTCTGCAGGACCTCCAGGTCAAAGGCAAGAGAGCACTGGCCATTTCCCCTCCCCCATGTCCTTCCAGCTAAAGAAGCAGTGCCACTTGCAGGGAAATTGGGGGATAATTTTGAGGTCTTTCTCAATTTCAAGAGGTTTTTCATGCATCCCTGTCTCTCACTTCCTGGCCACCCAAGATTGTCCCAACTTGCCCTGGGTGACAGGAGGACTGAGCTTGCACCTTGCTGAACCTGGCAGCCCTGCTGAAGCAGATTCCCATGGGCACAGGTTATCATGCAATGCTTACTCTCAGCTCCTGGAGGTAGCACTGTACAGGGTCATAATCCACCACAGGGAAGAGGATTTTCACAGCACTGCTGTTCTTCACCACACCACGGGAAAAGGATTTCGATGGCCTGTCCACGCTCTCCAGATGCCGAGGAATCTGGTTTGGTTTCAGGTGGATTAGGACATCGTAGAAGTCCAAAGGAGGGCGGAAGACCATCTGCAGGGAGAAACAAATTGAGCTACTCAATACAGGACACAGGTGAGCACAAGAGACGAGAGGTTTCCCAAGGACTTGCCTGCATTTTATCCCCTTCTCTTTAGAACTCAGTAAACCAAAAACAAAACCTTTGTGAGATTAATGTCAGAAGTTTGTCACAGATCCCAGAAAGCTCACCTGAGTGCACGGCAGTGGGGTGGGCATTTGGGAGAGGGACGGACAGGTAAGCTGAAACAGGTAATGGCACTGCCCATGGCAGAGATCCAGAACCTGAGGGGCGTCAAGAAGTCAGTGGGAGTCAAACAACACCCAGGGGACACGAGGAACTGTGCAATAAAGGGATGGTCCCATCTGTCCAACAGGACTTGCCCCAGAGAGCAGCAGCCTCTTCCATCAAGCAGCCAAGAGGGTAAGAGCAAGCCCTGTTAATGGAGGGGAGCAATCCCAGATATAAATATTTGAAGAGGCAGGATTTGAAGAGGCTGCAGATACAGCTGCATTAAAATGGAAAAAAAATTAAAACTATGTGTACATTTTCATGGAACAAAAAATGCAGAGACATGAACAGAGGCATGGGACACTATTCAACTTGGCAGTCGCAGAAAACCCACTGCTCAGAGCTGGTTTAAAGCCAAGTTGGGGAGAACACACATGAAGAACATCAGTGACCAGCACTAAGTCCCCAGTCTAGTCCACACAGATCCCCATTCCCACCCAGCTCATGAAGTCCATGGCTTACTGTATGCACCCTGGGAGTAAAGAAACAGCTCACAAACCCACGTCTACATCTGCATGAGTGGGCACATCCCACGTGTACCAAATGCAAAGACAAAAAGCCAGCTTGGACTACCCTCTTAAGCACATGGATAGAGGAAACAGTTCCAAAACTGGAAAGGCTTTTCCCTTCTCCCTGCCCCAACTTTGCTTACAAACAGATTACCAGCCCTGGAAACAGCATGTTGTGTTTATCCCTAAGGAACACTGCAGGCTTGGGAGAATGCTCACATGGAACAGAGGGATAGCCTGGGAATGGGAGAAGTTTCCACTGCGATGGCCAAGAGGAAAGGAGACACAAGGAGACCCAAGGAGGCCAAGCCATGGTTGGGAGGCTGCTATGGACAGGTGACAGCTCATTTCAGAAGATCACCATCCCCAGTTCATGGAAAAAAATCCACTATATGTGCTGGGTTTTGGGTTTGTTTGGGTTTTTTTTTGCTAATGTGATCTGTCATATTTAAACACTGTTTGGTTGTTTCGGTCCTGTGAGCTTCAATTGCCTGGGTCACTACTTGGTACACCAACAAGCTACCCTTCAAAACACATCTATCACTTTCCAAGGGCAACTTAAGTATGCCTACATCTCTTGGGTCCATTTCAGTGATGGATATTTTGACTTACTTAAAAAACAGAATCACTGAGAAACTGCAGTGGGTTAAACTACATATGGTCTTGCTCCTCTACTCAAACCAAAACATCATCTTGCTAAAGTGGTGGCATCTTGCCAAAACCTCCAAAACCCTGAGCTTGATCAGACTCAAGCACACAAGCCAGACTTGCACAGCTACACCAAAAAAGTCTCCCAGGGGAACCATCTGATCTGGCCATGAACACATGACTGGTCTCACACAGGAGTTCTCCCATGTCCCAAGAAAACCAGAGAATACAAAATAAATTGGTCCTAGTCACCCCAAGCTGCTGTGCAGAGCTGGGCCCCACAGAAGCAGGGTGGCACAGCAGGACACCAGCCTCCATCATCCCATCTTTGTGACTTTTCATCCCAAGGCAACCATGTGGCCACAGCCTGAATCCTCCTAACACGTCTCAGGGATCACCACCAAAGGCCAGTATGCTTTGCCAGAGCCTGGAAACCCTAGTGCTGGTGCTCCAGGGTGTTACCTTCACATCCTGGCTGTTAAGGGGGTCCATGAGCTGCTCCTCCAGGGCACGGAGAGACTCCGAGGCAAGCACGACGAGGCGGTGCAGGATCTGGAGAGGGAAGAAAGACAGAGGGTGAAACTCGGCAGTGCAGGGACTCTGCTCACTGAGGGGGCTGTCAAAGCTGGCTCCAGCAGTGGGAGCAGGGAACTGGACAAAAGGCCTGGCTCACCTGGGCCGAGGGTCCTTCCTGGGTCCACATGGAGCTCCACTGGTCCTTGGGGGTGGCGATGAACATGACGGGGAGGCGAGAGCGGGCAGCCACAAACTTGTTCTTGATCTCTGTGCAGTCAGTGTCTGGGAGGGCACGCAGACAGGTGAGATGCTCTGTCCCATCCACAGCCCTCCAAGCTCCTCGCCCACCTACTGCAGCCCAGCAAAGGGCAGTACAAGAGGTCTTATCATCTCCCACCCTCTGATCCCACAGGCCATGTGCAACCAGAGCTCCCTCACCTCGGGCTTGCAACACTCTCACACTTTCCTTTAGCATCTGCCTGTGGGAAGCTCTGGAGCCAGGAGGCAGGGACACATGGACCTTTGCTCTGAACTCACTCTGGTGTCCCCAGACATGGCAGGTGCTGGCCCTGACACAGGCTGGCAACTCACCTTATAAGCCAATGAGTGAGTTTGTAACCAAAGAGCAGTCTATCTTTTAGGTTTTATTTCCCCCAAAAGCAGGGAAAAAAACAGCTCTTTAGTTAATTAAAAAAGCTGTAGAGCACTTCAGAAAGTATCAGTTCTCAAAATCCAATTCTCTCCCAAGTAGCTTTACCTTTTTTTATAAGTCAGCTTTAAAAGCTGGGTGTAGCTATCTCCCCCACCCCATGACTATGCAGAGCCAAGACAATCCCACTGTCTCTTCTGACTCCTGGGGAAAGACAGCATGTATTCAAAAGATCGACAGACAACAAGAGGGCAGGAACAGAGGGCTTCAAAGACAACACCACATCCAATACCACCCAGGCTTGCCACAGATTTCAATAAGACCAAAAGCAACACAGCATCATGACTGAGACCGACCTCTTCCACGGAAGGCAGAGGAAAAAAACCCCACCCTGTAGCCAACTTAAGCATGACTAGACAGGAGTAAGGGAGTGGAAAATCTCCTCGCTCCCAGCAAAAGCTGCGATGCCTCCCTGTATCCAAGATCCCTGGAGCCAAGCACTGACCAAGACCCTCATGTTGCAGCTCTCCTACCTGCTGTCTGCTCACCTGTGAGGCCAGTGTTTAGGCTGACAATCAGAGGGTTGTTTTTCCAGTCAAAGGTTGCCAGTAAGTTGAGGAAGCGCAGGAAGCCCACCTGGGGAGAGCTGCAGGCAGGACAAAACAGATTCAACACTGGCATTTGCTCTCCTGGCAGCAAAAAACGCTGCACTTGGGGGTTACTTACTGAATGTTCAGCCCACATGCAGCCCAAAAAGGAATGTCTGTGATGGGAAAGGGAAGTCCAGAATAAGCCTGAGACACTTTCCCTTCTCCAAGTTCCCAGGCAAAGTCTTTCCCCCTTGTTTCTCTCTCCCCAAGAAAAAGAAACAAGTAAAAAGTAAAACTTTTGGCGCCCAGCTCCCCATCTTCTGATGCTCTCCCCACCCAGACTCCTGGGTCTGGACAAGGAAGAGGTGGACAAAGGGCTTCCCCCATCTCAGAACACCAGCCAACTTCCCATTGTGCCTCCTTCCCTGCAACGCAACACATGCACAAGCCAGACAGTTGGGGAGATGGGGCTCCTGCTATTTTAGGAGACAGGAAAGCATTCTAGGCATCAGACTGTTACTCCTGCTACTTTGGGAAAGGAAACTGGACCCAGAGCACAGGGCAGAATAACCTTTTGACTCTGTACAGAACAAAAACATTTCCTTTAACTTCATTTCACTTCCTCTGGGCCCCCTAACATCTATGTGCCAGGGGCCAGCAAGCAGGCTGGCCAGGCTCTGTGGCGTTATTTACCAACATTCTGCTCCATTCAGCTTTCAGCAGCCCCCTGTCCCTCCCTTGGCAGTCTTCTCCAGTAGGAAGGGAGGCTGGAGCCACCAGCACCACCATAACATCCTTCCTGGGGAACCCAGGAGCCCTGGCATGCAGGTAGACACAACTCAACCCCCACCCTGCTTCACCTGGTCAGCACCCCCAGAATGAGGGGCCTCACCAACCCTCCAGAAGGCACAAGACACCCTGCAGTTTTGCCGCCAGCACCGAGAGAACACTCACTCCCAGCCTTACCTGCTTCCCTCCTTTCTCCACAGTGCACAGGGCAGAGGAAGCCACAGCCCCACAGTGCCAAGCATCTCCATCTCCCCTGGCTGCCAGCCCCAAGAGGGTTTGAGACTGTTCTGACAGCACAGAGACCTCATGGTCCCTGCTGTGAACATCCTCAACACGTCCTGCCCTAGCAGCATCCCATCCTTCCACCATCCCAGGTAAGGAATAAGGCACTAAATCCCCATCATGGTAGCCTGGGCTCCTCATCCTCACCTGGGTGGTGTAAAAGGGGCTGGGTGGAGGAAGAGAAATGCCACAAGAAGGTCCACACACTCCTCGGAGATGTTGTCGCTCAGGAGCTGGGCGCTGACCCAGCGCTTGGCCAGCCGGGAGGTGCTGCCATAGACAGGGTGCTGCTGCTGGAGCCTGTGAGGAGAGAGACATGCCACTGCTCAACCCAGGCACTTGGCAAGAATAAAGAAAGGGGCAAAAACACATCAGGAACATATACACAAGCACAGGGAACCATCTACAGGTACTGAGGGGAACAAAGGGAAAACACTGCCTAATGCTCTTCCCTAACCACGCTGCTCTTTGGTACTTGTCTCCCCATACCAGTGACCTCAGGGTGGCAACTGGTGCCACCCACACCCACATCCATCCCTTCCTGCTTCTGAAGAGCCTCCCAGGAGGTGGGATGAAGGGCCACTCCCCAGTGAGCCCCTCTACTCTCCATCACCCTCCAACATCCAACAGCACCTCCACGGTGGCTTCCAGCAACATCCCACATCCTGACCCCTCAGGCACCTTCTGCCTCACCTACCCATGCAGAGAGCTGGTTAGATAGGGCAGATGCAATGTCTCCAGCTCCAGCTGCCGAGATTCCTGTGTGTCCTGGTACTTCAGCATCCCTTCTGGGGTGACCACTTCCTTCAAGATGAGGGGCTCTCGGTGGTAGGCTACTTGGAGACGGAAAACGTAGCCATCCTGAGATGGGAGCACAAGGTGAAGTCAGGCCTGGTGGTAACATCAGCAGGCTGCTGTGTGTTACAATGCCCCTCAGGGATACAACAGCAGTGTTCTGACATCAGTGCAGTCTCACCACACTTTTTCCTAGGCCCACCATCCAAATCCTGGTTTTGTCCAGTGGGACCAATGCCACAGGTTCCCCACCTGCTTCCTCGGTAACATCAGGACTGGGGCAGGTCCCAGTCACCCCCCCTACCTTGTACACGTCAGTGTGGGTGACTGCAGGTCTGCAAACCAGCTGGTGCTGCTGCTGGAGGAGCTCAGCCAGCTGGAGGTGGAAAGCTGCCTTGATACGCTTAATGGCTTCTTTGTCCTGTGGCCACTGGCCACTGCCTTCCATGTGGCAGATGACTGGGGGCAAAAGGATAGCAGAGGGTCAGTGAGTCCCACACAGAAATCAGGAGCTGGATAGGGGTGTCTGGACAGGGGTTACAGCAGGAGTGCAGGAGGAGCCAGGGCTTTGCTCCTGCCTGCAGCACTCCATCACAGCAACAACAGAGCCAGCACTGCTACTTGCATACACTTTCCCTCACCAGATCATCTCTCTCTCATATCTCTCCCCACTTACTCTTCAAAGGGGTTATGTAGGCTGGGCAGGGCTTCTCCCGCAAAGGAAGCAGCAAGTGCTTGGTTCTGATTAGATTATGGAAGGAGTAAATTGGCTTCATGGGAATGGGAGGAAAGACCTGAAAGAGAACAACCACCCCGCAACTGAGAACAGGGAGCAGAAACCTCAGGGCAATGCACATCCCCTCACCCAAACCTCCCACTCCAGCAAAGCCCTCCAGCACAGAGGGTTTACCAGCTTGTTCACAGCTAAACCAAAGGACAGATCAGGAAAGAGGCACCACATCAACCCAAGGGCCACAAAACCAAAGAGTGACTAATTCTCTTGGTCCTCTGCCACCCCAGGGCAGACCCCCAGCTCCCTGCAGACCCCCTGCAGACCCATGCCCCAGGACACTCACATCCGTGTAGCGGAGGGCTGGATGGACACCCTGCACAGCTGTCACCGTCAGCGGCAGCTCCTTCAGGTTCCAGAGCTTGCGGCTCAGGTCATCGTAGGAGCAGATGACACTGACCATGGCCTCCTCGCCTATTCCCGATGCCTGTGGATACACAGGGAGCCTCTCCATCCATCTCTCACTCTGGCACCGCAGCCAAGCTCTGAGGAGCCAGCACTGCCACCACAGTGGGCAGCTTCTGCTGAGGGCACTCAGCAAAACGGGGAGGCAGGAGGGAGAGGGAAGACAAAGGCAAGGTTGTCTGTGGCTCCCCAGCAGTCACTGGCCTCCCAGAGGCTGCAGTTCCAGGGGCAAGTAAAATTATTTCTTTTGCAAGACACTAAGGCAGCATCAAGAGCTGTCCTGCCAGCAATCACTCTAGGAAAGATCCAGGAAATAGAATATTTGCGAATAAAGAGATCAAATTCTGACAAGTTGAGAGCTCTGCTAACTGTCTCCCCACCAGCTACTATGATGCCAACTGAGGCAGCACTTAACATAAAACTGCACTTACTACAACCAAAGCCAAGGCAAAGCTCTGAAGTGGGGCAAAAGCAAAGACAGAAAATATCCAGGGCATGACAGGAGCCCTGGGGAGGGCAGACGAGAAGCACTGAAAGGAAAATTGCCCAAACCACAGCAGAGGAGCACGCACAGGGAGGAGACATCGCTGACACCACAGCACTCAGCTCATATGCAGACTGGGCTTTCCGGCAGAGCAGCAGCACCCTCTGCAGAGTGTGTCATGAACGACAAATCCCCTCCTGCCTGCCTAGGGCTGGCTGCACCCTTCATCTGCTGGTGGGCACACAGCACATGGATCTTCCTGCCCCTCCACACAACAGGCTGCAAAAACCAGCACCTCAACCCAAATCTGAGACACAGCTCTGCCCACACCACAGCTGGTCCCTGGCACAGGAGACTTGATCAGATCTGATCCCCTTTGCTCTGAGAAAAAAGGAAATGAAACAATCTCTTTCTCCATCCAACAACTACATAAAGACCTTGTTTTATAAAAGACAAGTTAAGTGGCCTTGTGGTCAAAGTGCTCATGGCTTATTAATTTCACAACCTGGACAGCAGAAGTTGGGAACCACTTCCCAACCTCCAAAATGCATCTTTTCTGTCTGAAAGTTTGTTTCAGCTGCAGCATGATCTAGCACTTTGCACCATGACAGGAAGGATCTTTTTCCTGGGTTTCCGAGCTGGACCTAAGGGATAAAGGCACAGAGTTCTCTAGCTCACGTCCTGAAGGATATAAGACCTTAAAAGTGAAGCCAGAAGAGCACTGTGGAACAGTGATATGTCCTAAGACATGTGGACAGCAGGCAAAAAAGCAAAGGGAGTAGGACAGTGAGATGCTTGTGGGGGACGTAAAAGCAAGAGGATTCCAGCAGCTATATCCCAGTTGCCTTGAAAGACTTGGCAGACCCAAGGAGAGCACCACAGTCCTGCCACAGGACTTTTCCTTATCCTTGCTACGTTGTCTTGGGAACCACGCATCTGCCTCAGGGCCACTAAAATGACCTCCCTACATCCCTTCCCTTACTGCCCTTCTTGGAGAAAGCCACAACCCCACGGGGGGAACAATCATACCTCTTTCCCAGTCCTGATCACAGACTCCAGCAGGGCTCCCATGTAGCAAATGGAGGACTCAGGAATGTCTGCATGGCTATACGGAAGAAGACAAGAGCATTACAGCTTTGACACACCAAGCTATTCATCCTGAAACTGTATGCTGCACAGGCATGGGTTAGTTCAAGGATGAGAAATCCCTCTATAAAGGAAGGTCCTGATGAGGAGCTCAATCTCTGTGCATTCCTCCCATGCACAAGTTGTCCAACTAAAGCAGCCCAGCAACTTGTGCAGCTTCACAGGACTCAAAGCCAAAGCCACCACAAGACTCAGCCTCATGTCAGGACAAAGTGGCACAGGCAACCCCTTCATTCTCTGCAAGAGAGACTCATTTTAGGATGACAGTACAAACAACTGAGAGGCGTTCCAATGCCACAGGAAGACCCAACCTTGTGAACCACTGCAAGGTCTCAGGATTTCATGAAAAGTCCTCCAAGGTCCAGACAACTTCACTTCCAGCTCTGACAATAAGTGTCCCCATCTGCCTGTAAGGCAGGACCATATTGCCCCTTTGCCTTCAGCATGACCTCCAGCAGAATCTACATCACCATGTGCTTGCCCACCCCACCTGCTCTGGGGAAGCAGCTCACAGCACCAGGACATGACTTCCAGATTTCACAAAGCCAAAGTCACCCACAACATCCCCAGCACAAAGCTGACAACAGTGTTACCAGAGGCACAACACAAGCCAGGAGAGCAGCATTGACTCTCACAGAGCTGCAGGTCCTCCAGCCTCAGCTGCTGCTCGGTGCAACTTACAGCTTCAGCAGGTGCCTGATGATCTGCTCAGGGATGAGGCGTTTCTGGCAAGCAGTGCTGGCCTCCCACACCACAGCCTCACAGATGCTGCCATCCTGGAACCGACGCAGCTCTGACTTCTCTCCCCAGAAGGTCCGGAACTCCAGAGCCTGTGGGGGAACATTGACTAAGCCAGGCCAGGGACACAGGTCACTTCTGGGACCAGCCAAAACACTCCCATGATCATCACCAAGCCACACAGCCTCCTGTATCCACAGCACAGCACCAGTTCTGTACCACCCCTTCTGGTATGAGCAGAACTCCCCTCACCTCGGGGTGATCAGCCTGTGGTCCCTTCTCCAGTGTGCTGGCAGCAAACTCAGGAACAAACAGGAGCCCAAATGTCAGGGACCCGATATCCTTGTGTTTTGGGGGCTCAGCATCAATTGGCCACTGTGGGAAAATGGGGAACATGAAGCATAAGAACAGATGAGGTCGCCGGACCAGCAGCTGCTGGGATATTGGGCTGTTAGATGAATCTCCTGCTACATGCTCCCAGATGCCTGGACAAGCACAGACAGGGTAAGCCTGTTACATAAAATAAGAATATATAAAATATTTATATATAAAAAAAAGTTGCCTTCACCCTGTGCCATTACTGGGCCAGAAATCTGGCCCAGACTAAGCCACCCATCTGCGCCCCACACCCCAGTGCAGAGCCTCAGGTCCTGTATTCCCTACACAGGGTACAAGCCTGTGTCCTTCCCCAGTGAGCAAGGATCCCCTCCCCGGGCTCAGCAGTGCCAAAAGAGACACACAAGACCCCATGTGTTGCAAAGGATGCAGTATCTTTGCCAAGCTGCATTACCTCAGGGAGCTGGGGCAAGGAGTGAGCCACAAGCAGTGCTCTGCTGGACAGACCACGTGCCAGCAGGGAGACAACGAAGGGCAGGGCTGCAGCCACATAGTTCCCACCTCGATCCATCAGCTCATTCAGCAGCTGCATCTTCTTGCAGGTAGCCTGCAGCTTGGACACATGCTTCAGGCTACAGAGAAGAGGAGAAGCTGGTCACCTACCTCTGCCACCACATCCTTCCTGAGACAGGATGTTAGATAATGGATAAAGTGGGGAGCTGAGAGTCAGGGCTACAAAAATGTCCTCGGGTATCTCAGGATGCACTACAGGAGATGCTGGTCCTTGGGATAGTCAATATTCCCAAAGCCGCCCTCTTCCTGGGCGGCTGTCCAGACATTAAAAGCCAATCATACAAGTGCAAGAGGCACCAGCATCTGTCTGAGGGCTTAGCAGGGCCACCACCCACCAGGTAGGTTCAAACCTACCCCAGTCCAAAGCCAAAAGCAACCCACTCCTCTCTCTGAACACAGTACAGTGAGACTCACTGGAAGATGTGGTCAAAGGTTCTGAGCATGGGCTTCGGGGTCATGAGCAGCACCTGAAAGCCATCCACCATCCGGTCGTCCAAAACCTCCATAGAGTGCTTGGCTTCGAACTGGACCTAAGCAAGGAGATAACACAGTGCAAAAGAGCAAGAATGGGAAGGCAGAAGCGAAGCAAATCCCTCCAGCAGTGGTCACCAATGGACCCCCACCAACCAGGGCCACCCCAGTTCCAGGGTGATCAGCACACCCCGATCCCAGACAGCCTCTGTCCTCAGCATAAAGCCAACTCACCCACACTCTGGCTGCTGGCCTTCTTGACACCCCTGACATCAAGATGGCTTTCTGTCCTCCAAAAAAGTTACATCTGCTAAACATCTGATTGGCTTCACTCAAAGGAGTCCACAAAGAGGAAAACAACTTTCCTCTACAAGACAGATGAAGCAGGACTACATCTAAGTTTAAAAATTCACTCTTAAGCTTCATTGTTGGAGATGTTAAAAGCCTGAAAAGCAACATTGAATCCCTTTCCCAGGTCCTGCATCCTCTTCCAAGACATCTAACTACTCTGCCTCCTTCAACTCACTTCCTTAGACAGCATCTCAGGGTGTCAACACAACCTGCTCAGTACCTGGTGGTATTTGCTAGCAGTCATATCAGCACAGAGGTTCACCAGCCCAGAGGGATCCACAAAGACCACTTCAAATGCCTGGTGGAAGTCATCAAGGACAGGCTGGAAGAGCAAATGTGGTCCTTAGTGCTGTGGTACAGCACAGATACCAAGAAACCCAAACACTACTGCCATCTGACATCCCTGAGACAGGCACGTCCCTGCCCAAGGAATTCTGGCAGCACAGTCAGGCACGTGCAGGAGACCCTCACAGAGGGCTGCTTACCAGGGAGGGATCCTCATCCTTCACTAGGCTGATCCCTGTCACGCTCAGGTCAGTGGTGGCTGTGGGCAGACAGGAAGAAACAAATCACACCATCATTCACATCTCCCCCACTGGTGACAGTGGCACAGTTATGTGTCTCTGTGGTCTCACACTAACAGTTCAACTGTGCAGTGCCAGCCTCCACCTTGTGATGGGACCTACCCACCGCTCTCCAAGCTGCACCATCCAGCCCTGCCCTGATGACTCATTCCCTCCTGTTCATCCCACTCGCAGGGTCTCAGCATTAGAGGAGAAAAGCCACAATTGCCTCTTCGCCTCTTTCACCTGTGCATTCAGGCTTCAAGGAGGAACTCTGCTGACATCAGGCTTCCCCTGCCCAAAGAGGCCCCTGGAAACTCACCCAGGAATTGCAGAGTGCTCCTCAACACCTGGTACCCACTCATCATCTTGACGATCTTGCGTTTCATCAGCAGGTAGGCAACCAGCATGGAGACCAAGAAGCCGCTGAAGCACCCCAAGCCCTGTGAAAACAGAGGGCTGAGTCAACACGAGCTCAACCAGGGCACCATGAGCCCCACAGGCCACATACATGACTGCTTCTGACCTCTGTCATCACCAGCAGGGCAGACTCCAAGCCCCAGCCCTGCCAGGAAGACACTGAGGCAAAGGACTGTACAGTGAACATGTACATCCCCTCACAGGAAGGCAACAACTCAAAGTTCTTGGGATGAATTGCAAAAAAAAACCCCACAATCCAAAACCCCACTACCTTGTTCCAGAGATCTCAAAGAAGCATGATTGTCTGGTACCACAAACTCATTGCAACCCCCAGGTTAGGATGGAGCTCTGTGAAACCTAACACAGCTCAAAACAGAGCCACAAACCCACCACCTCACTCAATAGCACCAAACCACCACCTTTCCACACTTGGAAGGAGAGCAGACCAAAGGCAGGTTATCCAGGTAAGCAAAGCCTACCCTGGCATTGAACATACCTTGCTGAGCTGCCGCTGGTTCAGCCAAACTTTGAGGAGGGCAAGGCCATCCTTCATGCCTGGGAAGTCTGTGGCTGCATTAGACAAGAACTGCAGGTGGGAGAGCATCACTGTGTCACAGAGGATGGAGTTGTTGTAGTGGGGCGTCGGGGGCTCGGTGGCTCCTGAGCAAGGAGATGACAACCCGTTGGACACAATCACAAACCTCTTGCTCACAGGGCTGCAGTGAACCCACCTGCAGGCACTGAGTGCAGTCTCTGCCTGAGACAAACAGACTCAATCTGTCCCAGCCCCAGCCCCTACCTTCTTTGGGAGTGCTCTGCTCCATGAACCAGGCAGTCCGGACATTGTTCTTGCTGGGATGGAAGCGGCTGGGTTTGAAGAGACCCACATCAGGGCAAGCATGGAGTCGGACAGTGACCATCTTCTCATCCTTGCCTATAAGCACCACAGGGTGGGTGTGCAGGAGGAAGAGAAGTCAGAGACTAATTTGAGAAAACACAGAGCATCCCCAGCTCAGGGAAAGGAGATAGCTCCTTCCCAGCAATATTCCACACCAGCGGAAATCAGAGCAGAGCATGACCACATCCCAGAGCCAACAATAACCCTGAGATCACACTGGTCATGTCCAAGTCCCATCTTCCTCCCCACTTGGTACCCCAGCGCTCTCTTGCCCATTCTGGTCTCCCCATGCCATGTGTGTCCCAGACCCCAACCCACTGTCTCCTGGGGGCTATGGAAACAAGCACCACCCACATCATCTCATCAGGGAAGAGCCAGGCTGCACACAGGTGTCTGGGGAAGGCAGGAGGACAGTGGGGAGCAGGAATGGGGAAGGAAGGAGGGACAGTGTTAGACTGTAGGGTCTACATGTCTTGTAGAGTCTACTTTTTTTACACCCTGAAGTACCCACAGGGTATGACAGCCAACAAAGCCAAGGCTGGGCAGCCCAGCCAAGCTGCAGAGGGGGACAGGTAGGGGAAGAGACCTCTGAGGTCTAGGCTCTGGGTAAAGGGAGAAAACTGGGAAGCATCCAAAATCTATCACCAGTTACGACTCCCTCCAAAGGGCATGTTATGTGGCATGAGACCACCACTCCCCCACCAACACCAGTACCCACTCACACCCCCCACCAGAGCAAGGCTCAAGTGCCACCTTCAGGCCTCAGGAGCAGGATGGGTTTCAGATGGTTGCTGTTCATGTAGGCAAACTTCACACTGCCAAAGAGCTTCTCCTTGGAGAAATGCTGGGCAATGTGGGACAGGTACAGAGCTCTCTTCCGGTGGTAGCGTTGATTCAGGTTATCTTTGTCCTGGAAGATTTCCTGGGAAGAGAAGGATGGGGTAATCCCACCTCACCTGCCTGCAAAGCCCAGTCCAGCCTGAGGCACCCACAGCTCTCCCTGGCCCAACAGGTAGCCCTGTCTCAGCCACGTGGCTACAGGCCCAAGGAGCTCCAAGTCGGTCAGGACCTTGCTGCTGGCTCACCAGGCTCCAGGATTACTGGACACAGAGTCAGGAAGCCAAACAGGGTGTGCTTGGACTCAAACCCCACTAGATCAAGTCTGGGCAGCAAGAGAAGGCTACCAGCCTCCAAACATCACTCTCTCTGTTACACAGTCTTGGGAGCTGTGGCAGAAATGCAATGGGGTACAAAACCAGACAGCATTTATCTCCCTGGCAATGTCCAGTGCAGGCAGAGAGAACAAAGATCCTCATGAGGGACTAAGATCAGAGCAGCTGCAAGTTCTGATAAAGCAAGTGGTCAGACTGCACTCCCCAGCTACTCGTGGCAGTCACTAGACTGCACGTCTAGATGCTGTAACCTCACTGAGGGCAGGGCATGGGTCACAGAGGAGGGGACGGGGCATGGCCGGACTCACCCGGGGCATGGTCACAGCCACGTCCACGTTGATCTCTGGCTTAACGCAGGTGCCCAGCAGGTAACTGCCCACCACCTTCAGTTTGGCTGGGGGCACAAAGTGGAACCTTCCCTTCACACTGAATGGCACCTGCAGGAACGGGACCTTCACATCCTTGGAAAGCCAAGCCTGGTCAGTGAGCTGGGAACACATGGAGGACACTAAGCATAACCAAAAGCCGATGTGCAGGGAGCAAGACCCCCCTCCCCATACCGCTGCAGGAGACTGCACACAGGGCTTAAAGACAGTGTCTCCCTTTCCAATCTGGGATAAAGCAAAGTATTAATTTTTCAGCCCCCAAGGGAGACAGTTCATGAGGACCTTCACTTGCACAGCAACAGCACAGCCTGCTCTGTACAGGACTGGGGTCTTGCCACCTCCTCCACCCCGATGGAACATACTTCAGTTTCTGGGGTCTCTGGGATGGCACTCAGCAGGCTGTTAATTTCATGGAGGAAGGCATCAATCTTCTTCTTCTTTGCCTCCTTCAATGTCACCTCCTTCAGAAGCTCTTCAATCTGTAGGGGGAAAGGGACCCTCAAAGGTAGCTGCAATACTGGAATTACTCCTGCTTTTTACCTTGTTCTCCACTACCAACCACGAGCCTGGTGAGCTGGTGAACACACCAAAACCTCTCTACAGACATTGCCTGGACCTGGCAGTTCAACAAGCTCCTGCCATCTTCTGTGAAGTGCTGGATTGCAATCAACCATCCCACCAAGGTCCAGGCAATAAAACCTGATGTAATCCCC
Organism: Formicarius rufipectus; assembly: GCA_013399695.1. NCBI lineage: Eukaryota > Metazoa > Chordata > Aves > Passeriformes > Formicariidae > Formicarius > Formicarius rufipectus. The sequence goes on along the minus strand of VXAU01004327.1, from coordinate 97,510 downwards.
ATAGGCATAGCTCTTGGGAAGGCTTCTGGTATGATAAGAGAAGCAGCTTCAGGAAACAACCACGCAGGTTCTCACCACCAACCAGGCCCTAGAGATCCTGCCACCAACACCAGTAAGCAGCCAGGAGACCAAAGTTGTTCCTCATAATAATCACCAATGTCACAACCATCTGAAGGATGGGATGCCATCCAGAGGGACCTGGACAAGCACATGAGGTTTATTTAACAAGACCAAGTGCAAGGTGTTGCCTGCGTCAGGGACAACCCTGGAATTAGCAGAGGCTAGGGGATGAACAGACCAAGAGCAGCCCGGCTGAGAAGGACTTGTGGGTGCTGGTGGGTGAGAGGCTGGACATGACCCAGCCATGTGCACTCACAGCCCAGAAATCAAATGTGTCCTGGGCTGCATCCAGAGTGGGGTGGGCAGCAGGCGAGGGAGGGGATTCTGACCCCCAGCTCTGCTCTGGTGAGACCCACCTGGAGCATAGCATACAGCTCCAGGGTCCCCAGCACAGGAGGCCACCAGCGTGATCAGAGTGATGGAACACCTCTCCTGTGAGGAAAGGCTGAGAGAATTGGGATTGTTCAGCCTGGAGGACAGAAGGCTCTGGGAAGAGTTACTGTGGCCTTCCAGTACTTAAAAGGGCTACAAGAGAGCTAGGAAGAGTCTTTTAAAAGAGCACGCAGTGATATGACAAAGGGTACTGGTGTTAAACTCTAAGAGCAAGTTTAGATTAAAAATTAGGAAAAAGTCTTCCCTGTGAAGGTGTTGAGGCACTGACATAGAGAAGCTGTGGACGGCCCATCCTTGCAAGTGTTCAAAACCAGGTTGGATGGGGCTCTGAGCAACCTGGTCTTGTGGAAGGTGTCCGTACCCACGGCAGAGGGCTAGAATGAGAGAATCTTTTAAGATCCCTTCTACCCAAGCTCTTCTGTGAGTCTGTGATCTGGTCAGCAGTTGATCTCCCCCATAAAGAGACATCCTGCTTGCCCAGGACATAAAAAACACCCTCCTGTCCCACCCTGAAGCTGGTTAAAGACGGCAGCGGGGTACAGCTGACCACGTTACCCCCGTATGCAAGCACTAGATCCCCACAGCGCGGGACGCCGCTGTCCTGCTATGTCCGTATGGCAGCTCTGTGTCGGAGGAGTTGGATTTTAACAGAGCGAAAGAAACACAGGGTTCGGCGCGGGATGTTAACAGGAACTACAGAGGGAAAGTCTGTGCCCTGTGTGTCCGCGCCTGGCCCGGACCAGCCCCGGAGAGCTCAGAGGGCTCCTCCCGGTGGGCTCCTGGGATGCTCCGAGTCGGGAGGTCCCAGTGGAGCCCCCGCAGAGGGGCAGAGAGAGAGCTGACCTGCAGGCGGAGCAGACTGGAGTGGAACAGATCCTCCGTCTCCTTCAGCTGGCTCAGCTCCTCGCTGGTCGGCGGCTTGTAGAGCTCGGCGCGGCTCAGCTTGGCCGGCGGCGGATCCGCGGGCGCGGAGGTAGCCCGCTTCCCCCCCCGCGCTGGGGGCTCCTGCGCCTCCTCCGGAGAGCCCTATGGGGAGAGCACATCCCATCACACCCCATCCCACGCCAGTACAGCCCAGTAAGGCCCCTCAAGGCCCCGCCACTCTCCCCCCCCCCCCCCCCC
>VXAU01004327.1:76176-95627 GCA_013399695.1 Formicarius rufipectus | reverse complement strand
CCCCTCACCGCCATGGCCGCCGCCCACGTGGGCCTCTCCACACGTGCCGCGGCGCGCCCGCGCGCCCCGGGCGGGCCCCGCGCTCCCATTGGCCGCTCGGGACGGCGCGAACGCTCCCATTGGCTGAGCCGGCCCCGGCCCCGCCCATCGAAGGGGCGTGTCCTCCCGCCGCTTCCGCCGTCATGGCTGCGCCCACGCCACGCACGGATCGCTGGCTCTCGGCACCAAGCTGCGGGCCTCGGGCGGGCGTGGGGCACTCGGGCAGCAGCCACACATCCCGCATGTGGCCTACCGAGAGCCCGAGCCCTCCGGGCTGGTAGTAACAGGCGCTGGGAGCCAGGAGGATTCTCCTGGGTGGTTGGAACGGGCACAGGGAGCCAGCAAAATCCTCTGGGATAGCTGGAACGGGCACTGGGAGCCAGCACGTCCTTCTGGATGGCTGGAAGGGGTACTGGGAGCTAGTTGGATCCTCCTGGATGGCTGGAACGGGCTCTGGGAGCCAGTGGAATCCTGCTGGATAGGCTGGAACCGGCAGTGGGAGCCAGCAGCATCCTATGTGTGAATTATGGGAGTGGGAGGAATACCCACGTTGTATATATTCCAATTCTGTAAAGGCACGTGAATACGTGCCTTTACAGAAGCAACTCTGAACCCCAGGTCTGGTCGGATTTCGGTTTTCAGGGTATTTTAAAAGCCCCCCCCCATGCGTCCCTAAACAGGAGGAGATGGGTTTGGGACCCTCTTGGTTTTAGTTTGGTTTCCAGCTCTCCTCCAGCTTTTGCATGACTTTAGTCAACCTAATTCACTTCTCCACACCCTATGGTGGAACAGGGGTGTTGTGACTCAAGTGGAACCATTCCTCTTTGGAGGGACTCTGCTCTGGGATAGCACACCTGGAGTGTGTCATCCCCACACCAGGTCCAAATTGTCCCTGAACCCTGGCCACACTCAGTTCAGCTTTTTTCCAACATTGCAAGCAGGATCTTTTTAAGAGCAAATGTGTGGGAATGTTTAGACAGAGGGTAGAAGATCACATATCCATCCTGAAGGTAAACACAGGAATTCAGTGAACTCCTCAGTGAAGCAGGCTGAGCTCCATGCCCTACACAGAACCCCTAAGCCAGGTCACCCCCACTGCTCAGAGGCTGTTGGAAAAAAGCAAGTAGGTTTGAGGGAAACAATAAACAGTGTGGGTGTTGGAGGCAGGGTGGGCAACAAGATGTTCAGAGGATGTTTGCAGTTGATACTCTGACCTGCAGGTCTTCGCTGCATCTGACTTGCCACAGAGCAGGGCATGTTCTCACCATTCTTTGTGCCGTGGAAAGCAGAGTAATGCCATGTCCTGCCCAGCTCTTACCCTGCAGAGCTCGTTTCTGCACACTGCTCTGCACAGAATCTCTGCCTGGGAAATCATGGTGTGGAGTCAAGCATTGTTTCTGTCTCCAAAAAAGGCTGGCATCAGCCCTGTGTCGCCTGACCTGCTGTCTGGCTGGGGCACTCACCAGTATCGTTGCCAGGAGCACTTCAAGCCTCTCATTCCTGATATTTAATGACTGACAAATGAAACTGTGCTGGAAGTGGGGTCTCAGTGTTGTGCCAGCTAGGGGACCAGGACTCCTGCAGGTTTGGCTTCTGCTTTCCAAGGGAAGTGTCTCAAGAGCAAAGCTGACCTGTATTTGGGGGCCACCTCCTCTCAGGTTTTGCAAGTAATTCTTGTGCACAGCCTCAGTGACTCTGATGAGTATGAATTACAGCATCAACTCCGAACTTGGGAGGAATTTATCCTCCATGTCCTTAAAAGAAACAGTTTTCTGCCTGAAGGAGCCTTCTCCTTTCCTGAAAGGACCAGTACAGCTGCACTCACCTCCACTCCTCTCCCACATTCCCAGTTCCTCATGTTCCATCCCCTCTGTACTACTCTGCTCTCAAGATATGATTCACTGCCAGACACCTGAGGGTGCCATGGCCATACCTACAGTCAGACTCCCTTCTGTTTAAAGGTGAAGGTAATTACAACCCAGTGCAGGATTTTTAGGAAGGCTGGACTAACCAGTTTGGTCATCCTTGGCCCCAAGGTCACATCCCTGCACTGCTGGGAAGCAGGAGGAGAGGAGGGACTCAGTCAGGGTAGATCCAGTGTGGGTGGCTGGGGTGCCCATTGTGCAAATCTCTCAGCATGCCCTGTTCACCTCTGTCATCCCTGGGAAGGCATGTAATGCCCAAATGGGGTGGAAGAATGAGCTCAAGGTCTGTCCTGGAGAGACTGGATAACAAGGCCATGCCCAGAGCCTTCCCAGCCTGCTACCACCCCCTCCACTCCCCAACATACCCCTGCTTCCAGGTGAAAGGCCTCATCCTGCAGCCTCCAGGACGGGGTCTGTGCACATTCAGAGACACACGTGCATATGTGAACATACACTGCAGCAGGGAGCAGGGCCAGTGATGCCTTCCCCAGAACAGGTTGTTTAATAAAGTATTTCAGCACATAGTGAGTCATTAATTACACCCAATCCTGCAATGCTAATAGTAGTAATATTAATTAAAAACTATTTTACTGCATTCCATACCATGTGCCTACCCTTGCAGGCATCACACATCTCCCTCTATCCCACCTTGCCCAAAGAACTACTGCTGAGTTCTGCCTTCCTGCTGTCCAGAAACCGCTGGGGAATCTGTCCCCAGGAATCTGGGACTTCACAGCTCAGGTGAAGCCTTTCCTGGGAGAGTTCTCAGCAAGGGTGAGCATCCCGAAACTGTGTATGAGCATCTTCTCAGCACGGCATTCTGGAGCTCCAGTCTTCCTAAGAGGCAGAGATAGACATCAATGAATCTCTAAAAAAACTGCACACCAACACAACCTATCCAAACATTGCCATCAAAAACGAACAACAGCATCAGTAAATTGCAGAACTCCACAAAACAGCATGCATGATTCCCTTCAAATATCTACATCACACTGCAGGAGCCACCTGGCTACTGTCACGTAGATGGCCAGTCAACCAAATATCTGACGTCGTGTTCTACACATTTAACCCCAAGCCCCAGCAGGACCATGACCACCAACCCAAGGGCAAAAACCACATCCCATGCCTTCACTCCTCACAAATGGAAATCATGTGTGAGCACATCGCCTGCTGACCCACACTGGGACAACCTGGTGTGACAGTCAGCTGCTGAAATATACTCCAGGAGGGAACAGCACTGGCAGAATCAGCAGGCTAGGGATGAGTGTTTTCTGCTCCATATTGGCTTATTTCTGCTTTCATCTGTTCCCCACTTGGTTCACACCTGTGCTGGTGGAACAGGGCCTTCCTTTACCCTGGAATTCAACAAAGACCAGGAGTGGTGTTCAAACCCCAACAAGCGTCACTGGAGACCCAAAAGGAGTAGTTTCAGATGAATAAAGGGGATTGGTGCTCCCCACCATCCCTTTAGTCTTGTCAAAATGAAAAGCCTCACAGTGATTTTCAGTCATGGTTCCTGAGTTCTTTTTTCAGGGAACACAAATCCCTTTGGCACCCTAAAGTTGTTTGTAAAGAGGATGCCAGATTCCAGCCTGGATTCCTCCTGCCCACAGTCCTCAAACCTGCTGAGCTGGCAAAAAGACCACTGAGAGCATGTGGAAGCATGTGCTCAGTGCTGCCGTTCCTGGGAGCATCTCTGGAGCACCTGAGCACCCCTAGACCTCGGCCCTCCGTGGTGGGAATGCCCTCAACCACACGGCTCAAACCACTGTGCTCAGGTGCACACCCGCACGCACACCCGAGTACTCACTCATCCTTGCTCCCTCTGTTTCAGCCTCAGGAATGCTGCTGACATCACAGCTGGCAGGAAAGGGGCTGCCGAGCAGGTTTTGCCATCACAGTGATCCCAGCGTGTGCAATATCCACTCTCCCTCCACACCACCTTGTCCCCTCCCAGGGTCTTCCCACAAACACCATTGCTGTGGAAATGCTCTGATTTTGCTGTGAAGAGCTAAACTAGGAGCAAAAACCTTGGCACACCCCCTGTGGCTTGGCACCACCCACAGATGTCTGCAGGCAAAGCCAGATCCTGCTCAGGGTTCTCACTTCCAAGTCTTTGGCATCCACCCCTAACTCCCTTTGGCCACCCCATGGCCATAGCTGCTTTTTTCCCCCAAGTTTCCCAAAACCTGATCTCAGTGATAATATCTGGAGTGAGGCAGAAAGCTTTGTAGTGACTTGGCACTTCTCATTGCCTGGAAACTTTACCCAGATTTGATGTGGTTTCTTGCTTCTCCTGAGGAGAGGGGGCTCTGTCCCACTCCAGCAAATCTCCATTTAATTGTAAGATTAAACAGTTCCTCCTTTTGGTTTCTGAAGTATTTTCTGAAGTATTTTCCAGTGTTTAAAATTCTCAAGTATTAACACATGACAGAGTAATTTGTAACTCCCAGACAAAAACAACCTGGTACACAGGCTAATGACAAGCTCTTCTGATGTTTGACTCCAAAGTATGGCCATATAACAGAAACATGTAGACAATGAGTAATCTTCTTAATGGCCAGAAATTGGGGGACTTCATCAGAGCAAAGAAATAAGGTAAAGTAGATGTTTGTAGCCATTGAAGTTTTGAACAAAACCTCAAGGGCTTCACCCCAGGACTCAGGCAGGCACCCAGCACATTCCTGGCAGCTGCAGAAAAAATAGGGTCCCAGGAGAACTTCTTACCTGTAGAATGGGATCAGAGAGACACCCAGGTCCTTCCTGATGCTCAAGGACCACCCAGACTAAATAGTGCTGCATTGACTAAAATGAGCCTCGGTCACCACTTGTTTCTTGGGTAGATGATGGTTTAAGTCTTACCTGGTTCATTAAGATCCACCCATCTGTACTGGGGCATGGCAGCCACTTTGCATCCCCCCATCAGCAGCAGCAACTCCAGTGCTTTGCAAGGGTTCAGCTGGTGCTCGTACAGTGGTATAACAGCCTTCCTCAGTGGGTGTGTTAGACATTCTTTATCACTTAAAAAACCAAACCAAACCAAAAACAAATTAAAAACCCAAACAAACAGACACACACACACAAAAAAAAAAAAACAAACCAAACAAAAAAAAAAAACACCTCACCTAAATAAAAAGAGGACTAAACTGATCCATACATATAGGTCATATAGGTCAGGGGCAGGGAGGAAGCTACTCATTTTTACTGTCCAAATTCAGTGGCTCGGACAGCTTTATTTCAAAACTGTGGTGACCCAAATTACACAAAGAGATTTAATGGGAAATTGATATGCCAGCAGTGTTTTGCATCCTTTTAAATCACTGATTGCTTTTTGCATAGCTTGTTTTGTGTACCTTGTTTTTATTCTTGATCACTTTTGCTTGCTATCTGCAACAGGCAAGAGAGCAAATTTATCTGATTTCCAGTCTGTTGCCACGTTGGCTTTACACATAGCAACAAGGAGAAGAAACCTTTTCTGTTTCTTTTTTTTTTCTCATAGTAAAAAACAACCTGCAGTCTCCAAAAATCACATCAGAGACACTGAAGGAGAGGAAAAGCTCTGCCAACCCCTGTCCTCTTTCAGTCATGTCATGTTTTATCAGTGATGGGTGGTTTGCCTTGCCTGTTCCACCAAAGCAGCCCTTGGCAATCTTCTTGCAGTAGAACAGTGCTGTTTCCCAACCACAACCAAAAAAATTCAGTCTTCAGAGAAGCTCCTGAGACAAGAGGAGAGAGCCAGGAACATGTAAATGTGGGGCTTATTTATTTATGACTTAAACCTCTGAGTGCCAAACCACCTGGCAATGTGAGTGCCCTCCCTCCATTTCATCCAAACCTACATGGTGCTGAGCAAACATCAGCAGAGGTGGTGATGAAGATGATGATAATTACTTAATTAATTGAAATCTTCAAACACACCTGACTCAGATTTAACAGCCCTGGCCTTTTTTATTCTTTGGTCTGGGCCCCCATTCCAGTGATACTGGAAGGCAGGAATGTTACATCCTCGTTCACCTGATGAGGAAACCAAGGCAAGGCAGTGGAGGAGGTTGCTGGAGTGCAGTAAGGGTGAGTCACAGCTGGCATGTGCACGCAGGAAATTCCCTCACGGTTCTCCATTTTGCTTTTGCTTCCCATGGAAACAGAAATTAAGCAAGGGTGTTGTCTGTCTCTGTCTTTCCTAGTGTGTGATTTTCAACCCACAGAGGCTGCTTCCCCTCCAGATGTGTGTGTTTCAGAGCCCCTTTGAGTGATTTGGCAGCTCATCTGAGAGGAGGAGAAAGACCAAAGTCTTCCTCCACTGGGAGGAAGATAGTGAAGCACTCTGAACTGCCCTAGTAGCCACTCATTACTCCACACAAGAGGGAGCTACCAGAAATCCTCTTCAAAGCTCTGATGTTCCAGGAACACCTTGCGAAAGTTTTACCCTGTGGGTGTTAAAGCTGTTCTCTTGGGCCTCCTTTAGCACTGGGATGAGTCCCCAGTATCATCCCATGGGGTGCTTTGGGGCTGGAAGGACAGAGAGATGCACTCTGGTTTTGGACCAGGATGAACCCCTCTTTCCTGGCCCCTACAGCCCCTGCAGGGCTGCTCTGTGAGCCACACCTGTCATCTCCTGGGGTCAGAGATACCTTCCCCATCAGGGAAGACCATTTTGAGGTCTACACAAGGGTCATTCCACAAAAAACCAACCAACCAACCAACCAACCAACCAAACAAACAAACAAAAAAAAAAAACCACTAGGCACTGGCTTCAGGGAATCTGCGAAAATGTGCTTTGCTATCCTTTGCCCAGTCTGACTTCAAAGAGCACCTCGGAGATGGTGATCTCACTTAGGAGCATTTCCTCTTGATTTGTCTTTAAACAAGCTGTGAATCTGTACCCAAGACTCAGGGTGCTACTTGTGAAAGGGATGGAGACAAAAAGGAAACAATCTTCAGGCGATTGTAACATTGTAAGGTCTCTGTATCCATAGGATGAACAGATGTGCAGGCTGGGAATCTTCTGTTCCCGAAATAAATCATGGGAAAGGATGTAGTAGAAAGGTTGATGTTACAAGGGACAGAGTGTGCCTGGAAAAAGAAGGACCACTCATCGTCTTGTCCACTCTGAGGATGAGGGCATCAAAAAAATGGTCAGGGGGCAGGATCAAAACAAACCAAAGGAAAAGATTCTGCACCCAAACAGGTCATTAGATTGGGCAGCTGTTTTGCACAGGATATTACAAATGCCTAAAATGTATCCAGCTTCAAAAATAACTAAACAAACAAATGGGAGGAAAACTTGCTGAAGACTACTAAACACAAGGACATTTCTGACTCAGGGAGTCTGAGTCACAAAAAAATGTCAGAGGTTGAGGAAATGTTCTGGAGAAGTATCACTTGTCCTTACACCCTTCCAAGGGTGGAATGCCATGGAGAGAAGTGCTGGGATGGATAGGCCCCTGTGGATATAGAAACACTCAGCACTGAAGTTTAATGTTGGTCATAATAGGTTTTTTATCTGCCTCTGTGAATCTGCCCCAAGATCTCACTGCTGTGCTGAGCAAAGCCATCTCTGGAGGGAGCTGAAAGGAGGGGGGCCTGGGAACATGTGGCACCCAGCAGGCGAGGAAAGGAGATAGAGCCCATCAGGACTTGTGCAGGCAGGACCCTGATGATAAGGTGATGTCAGGGGAATCACCTAGTGCAGCGCTTTGATAGAGCAGCAGCTGCTGGGTCTGAAGCCAAGAAACTGAGCCTGAAGGCCCTGAGATAAGACAAGGGCAGAGGGCGGCCATGGCCTGGCAGTGAGAATTTCCAAAGCTCCTTTTTCATTCCAGTGACACAGGAAAACAAGGCCAAAAAGGGAAAATATTCAAAGTAATTAATACATAGTCCAAGCAGGCACAGCCCAGCTCAGTTGCCCAGCCCAAGCTTCAGGGTCAGGCTCTGAAGATATGTGTGACATCTTCATGCTCTTCATAACCAAGATGCCCTCAGAATTGTATGATAAAAGGACAGGCAAAAGCAGAATTCAGCGTCATCCCAACAGAGGGTAGCAGCTTTCAATCTTTTGGGCTCTTCTTATGTCTATAAAAGAGGTGAGTCCACTGCCCCTCAAACAGGCTCCAAATTCTCAAGCCCTCCGTTGCTTCCACCAAATTGTTGCCATTTGGTGACTGTACACAATCTTCACTGCAAGGGCACTGCAAAGCATTGTCATCCCTCCCTCTGTGTGCAACACATCTCTTATGAAGTCAGTGCCAGTGGTGGCAGAGAGCCCCAAAGTCTTGTGTCTCATTCTGCAACCGCTTCCAATGTCAATAAAATGCTGATGGCCACATCGTCAAACCAATGACTGAGAAACACAGTCAGGGATGAGATCCTATCCAGAGGAACCTGGACAAGCTCAAGGTGTGGGCCCATGGGAATTTCATGGCATTCGACTAGTTCAGGGTGCTGCACTTGGGCCAGGGACAGCCGCGGTATCAGCACAGGCTGGGGCATGAACAGACCGAGAGCAGCCCTGTTGAGAAGGACTTGGGGGTGCTGGTGGGTGAGAGGCTGGACATGACCCAGCCATGTGCACTCACAGCCAGAAACCAGACGTGTCCTGGGCTGCATCCAGAGTGGGGTGGGCAGCAGGTGAGGGAGGGGTTTCTGCTTCTCAGCTCTGCTGAAACCCCACCTGGAGCATGGCATCCAGCTCTGGAGCCACTGGCATAAGAAAAACATGGACCTGTGTGCTGGTTTTGGCTGGGGTAGAGTTAATTTCCTTCACAGTTAATTTTCATCACAGGTATGGGACTGTGCTTTGGGTTTGTATGGAACACAGTGATAATAATACAGAGATGGTTTTCCTCATTGCTGGGCAACCCCTGCACAGAGCAAAGGCTTTTTCTGCTTTTTGTATTGCCACACTGGTGAGGAGGCTGGGAGTGTATGGGAAGTTGTGAGGAGACACAGTTGACCCTGGCTGACCAAAAGGATATTCCATGCCACATGACATCAAGCTCAGTATAGAAAGTAGGGGGGAAGAGGGGTGTGGGGGGACATTTGGACTAATGGGGTTTGTCTTCCCAAGTCATCATTACATGTGAGGGGGCCCTGTTTTCCTGGAGAGGTCTGAACTCCCATCTGCCCATGGAAAGCAGTGAATCAATTCCTTGTGTTGCTTTGCTTGTCTGCATGGCTTTTGCTTTCCCCGTAAAACTGTCATGCTCTCAAACTATGAGTTTTCTCACTTTTATGCTCCCAGTCCTCTCTCCCAAACCTACTGAGGGGGAGTGAGCGAGCAGCTGTGTGGGGCTTGGTTGCTGGCTGTGGTTAAACCACAGCAAACTGTCAGAGGAGTGATGGATGCCCTGGATGTCCCTGTAAATACTCAAGGCCAGGTTGAATGGGGCTCTGAGCAACCAGCCCTAATTGAAGATGACCCTGATCATTGCAGGGGGGTGGGACCAGCTGAGCTTTAGAGGTCCCCCCCAACCCAAACTGTTCTGTCATTTCATGATTCAGTAAGTGAGAAGCCTTTTGTTTTATTTGGTTTTACCAAGCGTTTGGAAATACCTCCAAGGATTAGAACAGCCAGGATCCTCACAAGCTTCTGTTTTCCAAGAGCCCCAAATAATACGGGCTTATAATATTGCTTATAATATGGGCTTTTATTATTTTTTAATCATCAGAATGTGAACAGTAACAGTGGGTTATTTTCACTGTGGTCTGTTATCAGATCTTTTTACAGCTTTTGGAGATATTTAAACAGCAAGTATATGTGAAAGAAGCATCTATATATGTACATTTCATATGTATGTGAAAGGCATGATGTGGGTGACTGCAAAGAAAAAGGAGGGTAGGGTAGTAGTGTCAATGGGACAGTATTTTCACACATATTAAAAGAACACACAGAAAAATGCCTTATGATCAAGCCAAGCTTGGAAATGGTTCTAAAAGAAACAGCTTTAGACCGTTAGAGGACAAGCCAGGCATGCTCTTTGTAAACCCACCCTCCTAATTGCTTTTGCTCCTAAGTGTTCAGGTTTATGAAAATATGTCTCACTCTAGGGAAAAACTCTGCATTTCTGAAGCTGAGCACGTGTTCTGCTGCCTAGGGGAGGATCTGAGTGTCCTGGCAATGCTCACTAGTGCTGCACTTTAAAAAAAAAAAAAAAGAAGAAGAAGAGAGATAAGTATACTAAAAATGAATGTTGAAAGAAGAACATGCTTGAGGTGCAGAAAAGCTTTTGTCCAAGTTGTGTGGCTTTCATGGTATTTTGGCTGCTTCTTTACAAAGGGAAGTATTCACTCCCTGTAAAGTACCACTGCTTCCTCTGGTTCCCATTTTTCAGTCCCTGCTCCATACATTTTCCCTGTGGAGAGAGATGCTTTCAGGCCTCCATCCCACAGGGCTTTTCTGCTTTGCCTCACTCAGCCCACTTTCACACCAAAGAGGCACCATAAAGAGAGAAATAGTTAAAACTTGCCTTTTTTGCTTCTTCTTGACAGCTGGAAAGTATTCTCAGGGGTTTTATTTTAACAGAGCAGAAGTGAGGGAAGGGCCTTTGATTATCTTGGACATGAGGGGAGTGCAGACCCACAGGACCAGACTGCAGCCAGCTCACCCAGCTGAACACCTCCCCTGCAACACCAGCAAAAGTGTTTTAATTTAAAACACTGTGCAAATGAGTGTCCAGATGCAAAGACCTAGTTGGGTCTTAAAGTCCCTCCCTCTTCTAGACCCTTGGGATGTCCACACATAGGAAAAACAAACCCATCTGAGATAAAATCCACAGCTTACCATTTGGGGCAGCACCAGGGCCTTCTCCACCTTTAAAATGGGTGTGCTCCTGCAGAAGGGAGTGGCCCTGACGTGAATCCACATGCAACCCTGGCTGTTGGCTGCTTCTGCACCCTGCCAGCCCCTGAACTGACAGCTGAAGATTGGAAAAGGGGAACCACCCACCCTACAAGCCAGACAGAAGATGCTGAGATGTGCTGGATGGGACAAGGAAATGGGATGCATCGAGAGCTTGAAGTTGGTGTGGCCAACAGGTTTCCTTCAGGATGGAGAAGCATAAGGGTAATTAATGGAAATCTCACTGTGGGTAAACAAGTCTGCAGGAGATTTACCTGGCCCTGCAGGCAGCTGTAGATGGGGACTGAGATGCTGGCACAGATGAGCACTGAGGGACAGGCACTGCAGGGCACAGCCATGCTCAGGCATGTCCACAGGTGCCACAGGAACCCTCCTGCAGGGCTGAGCCCTCCAGTCCCAGTCAGAAAAACAGAGCAGGATCATAACTGGGGTTGTCCCAAGGTCTGCAGCAGGGTGCTGAGGGAGCAGGGGAGCTGGTGGGGACAAGAAGCAGATGATCAAACCCCTGAGTAGTCCCTGCAGGCTCCTGGCTCTGCATCCAGGACTGTGTGAGAGCACTGCTCTCCCACATGGACAATGCTGGAGGGTTTTGGCCTTCTGAGCTCACACCAGTGGTTTTCTGTTTGTTTTTTGAGGTTTTTTCCCAGACCCGTAGATGCTCTTTCCAAATTTCCACAGGACAGCAAGCCCTAGGGTGGAGATGACAGCGCCTCTCAGCATGTTTGGACCAGGCAGCAAGGCTTCTCTAGACTTGCTCACCTGTTTGTGAAATTTGCTTTAATTACCCTCATGGTGATCCAGGCTCCTGCAGGAAAGTTCAGCCTCTTCCTCCATGCACATGAGTGCACAGACCAGTCTGTAGGGCCAGTGCAGGGGTCTTCCCCTTCCTGACTCTCCTTCACACCCACCACAGTGTGGTTTCCAGAGCTCACAGCCTACCCATGCACACAGAGGAGTGAGACATTGCTTTTGCCACACAAGTCCTATACACAGTTTTTCAGGGGAACATCTCATTTTCAGGAACTAGAAGTGCAGATGTGTTGAGGGAGCATCTCCTGCCCCAGCCTCTCTCTGGACCTTCTCACCCAGGGGATTCTCTCTGCCATTCATCCCCACAGGCCTGTTGCTTGTGCCTGGGTCTTGGTGGTTATGCTGCAGTTTCGTTTCATTCCTCAGGCCTATTGACATTTTTTGTGGGAAGGGTCATGAAAAGGCCAAATTCAGCCTCAGGAAAGCAAGGTCCAACTCAGCTCCGTTGGCCCTCCCTGTTTCCCAATAGAAACTCTTCCTTGTGTTCAGTTTTCAATGCCCCAGGCAGGATCTGAGCTGTGCATCTTCATCTAAGCCTAGCTAGTCCTGCATTTTAATGGAGTTAATGGCATTGCTGCTGGAGACCAGCCCACAGAGACCATCCAAGGTGTGGCAGCAAGTGACAGCACTTGTAAGTTCAGCTGACAGTGTCTGATAATGTGCCATTCAGCACTGAACATGCTGTGGATGCCCCCAATCCAAGAATTATGTGAGACCTAGAAGAGTTTCCTCCTCCCCTTTCCTCACCTTCTGCAAAATTCTGTCCCTTCTCACCCTGACTTCTGCCCAAATACAAGGAGCTGCTGCTCTGCAGATAAAAGCAGGGTCTGATGAACCCATTCAGGAGTGCACCACGCAGCTGCTCTGTGAACTCCAGCTCCTTCACTCCACTGCCAGTGCCTGCCTAACCCAGGAATGGGGATAGCCACGAGTCTCTGCCTGGTGGTCATCCACCCTCAAAGGACAGTCAGTCCTGAAGAGCTGACCCTGCAGTAGAGGTGAAGGTGAAACAGTGGGAAAGTTGGCTTAGGCTGATGCCTGTCCCAGAGCACACCCAGGCCCCTATGCTGCCTTATCACAGTGATGCTGACAGCCATGCTGTAATGCTTGAGATGGGATGTCATGTCCTGTGCAGCAAGAATAATCTAGAATGCCACTTCCCAATATAGAAACTATTGCTGGGACTGAACAATATGGATATCCCACTTACAGCCCCATCAATAAAGCATTATGTCCACCTCCATGCTTTGGAGGGTGGCAATGGTACTTCAGGCTTCAGCAGGATCCTGATGGGTCCCTTCCCACTCAGCATGTTCTGTGATTCTATATTATGAGTCTCCGAGAATCACAGCACATACCACCACCACTGTGTGCAGCTGGAAAACTTGTCTAGAGCTGGCAGGTTGAAGGCCCTCAGATATTTCTGCACATTGAGCCCAGAATGGGAGGTGTAAGATAATCTGAACAGCTGGTTACCTGAACTCTTTGGAAATACAAACCGCTGTCTGACAGGCATAAGGTCACAGCCGTCACACTCCTCAGGCCCTGGAATCACAGCTGGAATAGCATTGTAATGCACTTATAATTTATTCATCAGCTGAATGAGAGCAGCAGCAGGCATTGTGATGGCACTCTTTTATCAAGCCCTGGTGATGGACTTCATCCATTTTAAAAGAGCAAACTGGAGTCAAATGGAAAAAAAAATTAAAACCAACTATATTCATATAAAACAAGGAAAAAAAAAAAAAAGGAAAGTCAAAATCAGGAAAAAGATAAATCCTCTCCACTAAAGACCTGTTTTCGCTCCTCTTCATTTTTCTTTTGCTTTGCACTGAATCTTCCTAACTTTGCATTTCTCTGCTGGTGGCTACTTTGATGCAGAAGGCTCCCATTTAACCCATATGCTGCTGATTGATGCTCAAAAGCATCTTTTCATTCCTGTGATGAGTTCTGCCTGAGGATCAGCTCGCCCCATTTTTAGGTGAAAGAGAGCCAGAAGGGGAATTGCAGGAGACAGACTTTTATTCTCAAAGATTCACAGTTGTTTCCCTTAAGGACTTGGGTGCTCTTCTCCCCCAAATATAGGAGCTTGTGTAGGTGCCAATATGAAGCTGAGGACTTTTGTATGCCTGGTTTTTATTTTTTTGGAGGTGAGAATCACCTTGTGCAGTAATGCTACATTGTTCACTCGGGCAGCAGAGCACAGAATTGCACTTTGATCCCCCTCAGTAAATGCTCAAGGAGTTTTATGGAAAATGTTTCCTTGGCATCAGAGCATTAGTGTCTGGGCTGAGATCCATTTCCATGATGCCTGCCTGTCTTCCAGTCTGGGACTCAAGTATCTATAAAAGAAGTAGCCCCAGGATCCTCTGTCACTGGTTCTTCTAGGGCTAAGAAACCAGCCTGCAAGGCCCCAGGTGGTGTTTCCCTTGGCCCATGGGCAGGTTGTGCTGCTGCCGTGGGAACGATGGGCTGCCAACACTTGTATGGCAGTGGCTGGAGATTTGCATCCAGCCCGGGCAATGGAATTCCAGGAAGGAGATGGAAGAAATAACCCTGGCCCCGCCTCTCTATCTTCCATATCCCTCTAGTGATACTGACAAGAAGAAAACAGGGTGAGATTTGGGCAGAGGGAAGACCTATCAGTTCTCTAATAGGAAGGGGAGCTGAGCCCGGAGCTGAGCCACGTTGACCTAGGAGCAAGCAAAACTCCCCTTTGGGCAGTCTGAAGGACAAATATTAAAGAACTGGTTGGGCAAATGTCTTGGGCTGTTTAGGACAAGCTGATACTGTCTTGGGGCAGGAGGGTGATGAGTTGGACCTCCTAGTGTCCTGCTCTGCTGCAGGAGAGCCCAAGGAATAGCTGTTGGTGCTTTGACTTACAAAAGACTCTTGAGGGGAAGTGGAAGCTGAGCAGAACTCCTACCCTCTGTCTGATCTTCCTCATCATGTCACTATCTGACATGCTGGGGTGAGACAGTGTTAAAGTCCAGTCCAGAGTCTCCAGGATCCTTGTTGATGCTTTGCCAAAGTAGGGAGGAGGCAGCAGGAGAGGAAATGGTGTTGTCTTTTATCCCAGCTGAGTTCAGTTCCCTCGGGGAAGGAGCAGGTATCTCATCCTTTCAGCCACTCAGGAAAGAAATTAGATAAAGCAGTAAAGAGTATCACATGAGATGATTCTGCCCCAGGAATGGAGTTGCACAGGGAGGACCTTCCATTTCTTCCCACCTCTTGTCCCCTATCTCTGACTGCTGATGGAACAGTAACCCTCTAGTGCAACACCAAGACAGGTTTGCATTTTCAAAGCTTCCACTGTTGCTAAGCAGAGGAGTTAACTCTCAGTTTGTCATCCTCCATGAACACAGCTCAGCGGAAGAAAGAAATAAGGAAAAGAGGCATTAAAAACAGATGATGACAGTAAAGCAGAAGGAACTTAAAGAGGCGGTTTAATCTCAGGTTTACCTATTACACCAGTGGCACGCTGTGGTCGTTTCCAGCAACAAGTTCTGCTTCTGAGGGCTGGATCAATTGCACTTGTAACCTTGTTCTCTCCCAGTGAGACTTACCCTTTCTGCAGCCACATATTTCTATACCAGGCTTTATTTCTTGCTGTCTGAGACCAAAGAACAAACTGATTCCTTCTGGTGAAAATAAAGTAAAAGAGGGATCAACACAGTTTGTGGCATCCCATACCCTGCAGAGACACCTGTTTGTAGGCAGGCAGTGACCATTCACAGAAGAACAGCTAAAGGAGTAGGATGACAGTGTTTCATCTTTTCATTACAATTTATCAGAGGTGATTAGAGGGGAGAAATGCCATATGATACACAAAAGACTTGCGTCAACCTCAGGGCATCCAGGGCTTGGGGAAGAGGATGCCAGGCAGAGGAGCTGAGCCTTCCTGAGAGTACAGGCAGAAATGCAGGCAGGAGGCTTGGAGGGGGTGCCAGGCAGCCCAGGCTTCAAAATGCTCTCCTGCTTCAACAGTTTCTACTTTGTTTGAGTGTTGAATGCTTTTGCAAGAGAGGGGAAAAAAACTTGGAGGGAAAAAGACCAATACTGTCTCCAAAAGCAGACCCAGTGGAAAATTTTCAGTCTGCCCTACTGAATACATCAGGGCTTGCTTTACTTTTTGCCTTGCATGATTACCTCTTTCATTAACATTCAAGACAGGCAGCAGGTAGAGATAAACCCTGAATAACTCCAAACTTTGCTTCTCCCACCTCTCCCAGTCTTAGGCTGGTTCAGACAAAGCTTGCGCTGGAGGCAAGCTGCAAGGAGAGATGTTTTGATTATCATAGAAATAGGGGCAGTGCAGTCCCAAAAGACCTCAGCTCCTGCACATTTTCCTCTGAGTTGGCTGGCACCAACACAGAAGGTCACAGTATGTGTTCCGTCCATCAACTCAAGACAATTTAAGATGGATGTGAAGATCCTGGAATGTGTCCTGAAGAGGGCAACAAAGGTGGTGAAAGGGCTGGAAAGGATGTCCTGTGAGGAACAGGTGAGTACTTTGGGTATGTCAAGTTTGAAGAAAGGAGTGGTTCAGAGTATTGCTCTCTACAGGTTTCTGAAGAGAGGAAGTGGAGAGGGAAGTGTTGAGTTCTTCTCCCTGGTATCCAGTGACAGCACATGTGGAAATGGTTCAAAGCTGTGCCAGGGAAGGTTTAGACTTGACACCAGGAAGTACTTCTTTGCAAAGAGGGTGGACAGATACTGCATCAGGCTTCCTGGAGAGGTGGTCCATACCTCCAGCCTGTCGGTGTTCAGGGGACATTGGGATAATGCCCATAACAGCATGCATGAACTTTTGGTCTGCACTGAATTGGTCAGACAGTTGTGGGTCCCTTTAAACTGGAACAGTGAATTCTATTCTATTCTGTTGGCATAAATAAAGAGAACATGGGACTGAACTCCCACCAGAAAACACACACAGCATGGTACTTCCTATCCACCAAGGAGCTTCTGTGATAAACAGCATTTTATGCTCCAGCCCTCCAGCTCCCACCAGAAGATGTGAGAGCTGAACTATGCAGCTTTCTGTAAATGTGAGCTCACTCCAAGGTGGCAAACAGTGAGCAAGAGTGCTGCAGGGAAGCACATGTAGGAGGACACACTCTTCAGCATAGCCAAGCAAGCTGAGGATGGACAAGGCATGTTCATCAACATGTTTATCAATGGCTATGGTATTGAAGAAGAGCTCATCTCAGCTCACAATGAAAATGATGCCAGTCCCCACAGGAACATTTTCCATGGTAAGACAGGATTTAATGAGGGCTGGAGTGTTTCATAGCCTGGAGGCAGTCACAAGCCCTGGACTGGGTACCACTGCCAGTGCAGGAACATCTTTGGAGAGGGTAATGGAAACCACTCTGGGGAAAGCTCAAGAGTCAGGAAAAGGGCAAGAAGAGCAGTCACAGGGACAAAGGGGAGGATGCCATGCTTGCCGCTTGGCAAGAGCATATTTGTCCAGGTAACAGCTGGTACTTGGGAAAAAACATCTCTCTCCTGCTCTCCTCCCCAGGCCAAGGTATGGAGGAAGCAGAGCCATCAGGTGCCAGGTAGAGACTTTCAGGCTGTCCCAGCCGTGTGATCTCCCACCAATGCAGGGGGCCCTCACTGTAAGTCCTGTGCCTTCAGGGAAGTCCATGGCTCTGAAAAAGGTAGATTGATCCAGCAGTCATTCATGCCCACGGGGTTGTAATTGGGATGGGGAAGCATGAGGGGTGATGGAGGCAAGGAAGAATGTTAAAGCTATGTAATGGTTTAAAGATTTTGGGACACATCACCCAACCTATTTGTCCAAGGACCAGGTGCTTCTGTGAGGTGGCCTAAGCCCTGCCACATGCAGGATGAAAGAAATGCCAAGTACAAATGGGTTGTCCTCCTCCTGGACAGTCACTGTTATTTCTCCTTCTTTATTTTCATAATGAATATTAATTAATTTATTCATTACAGCCTTGCTAAGGAACAGATGCTGGCTCATGTTCACTAGTTGATATACCTCAACCCCTCTCCAAACATTTTTCACCATGAACTAAACTGGGGAATGGGAGGAAGGCTCAAAATGGCATGCTCTGGCATGTCCATGGAGAATGTGAAAACAACACACAGGATGCGGGGGGACCTGGCTGCCTACTCATGCCCTATTGCTGCTGTGGGAGCTGCTGCAGGATTTTTAGGGAACCCTGGGTCATGCAAGTTCACTTTTCAAAAACCATCCTCTGTACAAAAATGGCTAGTTTGTGACTGTGGGTGCCTGTCAGTGGACCAACTATGCCCTGCTGTACTCATCCATGATCTGGACAGGCTGGATCAGTGGGCTGAGGCCATTTGTGTGAGGTTCAACAGCCAAGTGCTGGGTCCTGCCCTTGGGTCACATCCCCCTGCAGTGCTCCAGGCTTTGGGCAGAATGGCTGGAAAAAAGTCTGGTGGGAAAGGGGTGCTGGTAACAGTGGCTGAACATGATCCACAATGTGCCCACAGGGGCAAGAAAGCCAGTGGAATCCTGGCCTGTGTAATCAGTGGTGTGAGCAGCAGGAATAGGAAAGCAATTCTTCCCCTCTACTCAGCACCGGTGATGCCACACCTGGAGTCCTGTGTCCAGTTCTGGGCCTCTCAGTTCAGGAAGGACACTGAGGTGCTGGAGGAGGTCCAGAGAGGGGCAATGAAGCTGTTGGTGAAGGGTCTGGAGCACAAGTCCTGTGAGGAGAGGCTGTGGGAGGTGGGAGTGCTAAGCGTGAAGGAGGTTCGGGGCGGGGGGGACACCCTATTGCTCTCTGTGACCTGAAAGGAGGGCACAGTCAGGTGGGAGTCAGGCTCTTCTCCTAAGTAACCAGTGGTGGGATGAGAGGACATAGAACCATAGAATATGCTGAGTTGGAAAGGAACCATCAGAATCATTGTATCAAATTCCTGGCCCTGCACAGCACACCCCAACAATCACGCCATATGCCTGAGAGCATTGTCCAAATGCTTCCTGAGCTCTGTCAGGCTTGGTGCTGTGCCCATTTCCCTGGGGAGCCTGTTCAGCACCCAACCATCCTCTGGGTGCAAAACTTTTTCCTGATATCCAACCTAACCCTCCCTGACTCAGCTTCATGCCATTTCCTTGGGCTCCATCCCTTGCCATGAGACTGAAGAGATCAGTGCCTGCCCTTCTGCTTCCCCCTGGGAGGATGCTGAAGACCACAGTGAGGTCTCCCCTCAGTCTCTGATTCTCCAGGCTGAACACACCAAATTCCCTTAGCTGCTCCTCACACAACTTCCCCTCCAGACCCTTCACCATCCTCGTGGTCCTCCTTTGGACACTCCCTTATGGCTTAATGTCTTTTTTATAGCCTCCAGCTGTGCTAGGGCAGGTTCAGGTTGGACTTTGGGACACATTTTTCCACAGGAGGGGGCTGTTAGACATTAGAATTGGATTAGACATTGGAATGGACTCCACCTCCACGTCCCCAGAGGAGTTTAAGGAAAGCCTTGGACATGGCATACAGTACCCTGGTCGAGTTAGCAACTCGGACTCACTGATATCGGGAGATTGCCTCTTCTAACCTAATCAACCTGCGATCCTGTGACCCCCTCCTCCCACTTCTCCTCACCCCCCTGCCCCACGTGGCTGCAATCCCGATGCCCATCCCGATGACCATCCGCATCCCGATGCCCATCCCCATCCTGATTCCAATGCCCATCCCCATCCTGATGCCCAATCTGATGTCGATTCCCATCCCCATGTCGATTCCAATGCTCATCCCTATGCCCATCCCCAACCAGATGCCTATTCCCAACCCGATGCCCATCCCCATCCCCACCCCCATCCA
>VXAU01004327.1:1697-76103 GCA_013399695.1 Formicarius rufipectus | reverse complement strand
GATGGTGGGTGCGCGGCTCCTTTAAGCGCACGCGGCGAGGGGCGTGGCGTGCCGGAACCGGAGGCGTGGCTAACCTGGACGAAGAGGCGTGGTCTGTGTTCCACGGGGGCGTGGCATTTATCGGGAGGGGGCGAGGCCTGTGCAGGAGAGAACGCGGGTGTGCCGAAGTGGGCGTGGTCTCTAGTGGGGGGCGTGTCCTGTGCNGGGAGTTTGGTGTTCATGCCGAAGGGGGCGTGTCTCCGCGGTAGGGGGCGTGTCCCCGCGGAAGGGGGCGTGTCCGGCGCGGCGCGCTGAGGTCAGCGCGAGCGGCGCCGTCACAAAAGGAAGTGGCGGCGGCGGGTCCGTCAGCGCGGGGAGGGGCGGGGGCGGCTCCGGCACCTCCGGTAGCACCGGGAACACCGGCACCAGCGGGGCGGCCGCGGCGGGGGCCGCGCCGCGCCATGGCCCAGCAGCAGATGAGCAGCTCGCAGAAGGCGCTGATGCTGGAGCTGAAGTCGCTGCAGGAGGAGCCGGTCGAGGGCTTCCGCATCACCCTGGTCGATGAGTCCGACCTCTACAACTGGGAGGTGGCGATCTTCGGGCCCCCCAACACGTTGTACGAGGGCGGGTACTTCAAGGTAGGGCCTTACCCCCGCCCGTCGGGCCGCGCTGTGGGGCTGGGCCGGGGCCCGGCCTGCGGGAGGGGGCTCGGGCTCGGCCTGGGCCGTGGGGGCGCCGCGGCACGGCCTCCGCTGAGCTCGGAGACTACTCTGGAGTCTGGAGGACTCCTTTAGGCCCTCGGGGCAGGGCGAGAGTTCGCCCCTCCCGCCCCGAGTTGCTCCCTCGGCGCTGCTGTGTGTGCATGTCACAGAAACACGGGGGTCTGGCGGATGGGAGGGACCTCTGGTAGCGCAGAGTTCGTGTGTCCATATTCTTCCAGGACCTGGAGGGAACCTACGGGGAAGATGGGGCAAGGCTGTTTACAAGAGCATGGAGTGATAGGGCAAGGGGGAATGGCTTCAAACTGAAAGAGAGTAGGTTTAGGTTAGAAATTGGGGAGAAATTCTTTACTGCTAAGGTGGTGAGGCTCTGGCACAGCTTGCTGTGGATGTCCTGTCCATGGAAGTGTTCAGGGACAGGTTGGATGGGGCTCCAAACAACACAGTCTAGTGGAAGGTGTCCCTGCCCATGGTAGGGGGTTTGGAACGGCATGATATGTAAGGTCCCTTCCAAACCGAACTATTCTACAAGTCTATGATACTTATTTCAAAGTAAGGGGCTTCTCAGCAGTCTCTCGACAGCTTCACTCCTATATGACTAATTCAGGGTATAAACTGTGTTTTCCTCAGAACTCAATGGACTTCAGGGCTGTTTTATGTGATTATTTTTTCTACTCCTGTTTTCTTCCTCTCCAGACTTTCAGAAGGCAGCCTTCAAAGGGCTGCAGCAACTCTGAATGGGTGAAGGTAGATAAGTGCTTTCAATTCCTCTCTCAGTCTTCCTGTTAATACAAAAAAACTTTTGTGGTTGCTCTTTCCACTCTTGTACATACAGCAGGTAAAAAATCTGGCACAGCTGTCTCAGAAAAGAACTGAACGATGCAGACTTAAGTTATCAAAACAACTGGGGGAGGAGTTGCACTTTTTTTCTTAAACCAAGCACCTTGGTTGTTTGGGTGTTCAGAGGATACACTGTATCAGGCACACTCACCTGCAGTCAATGTCTGCTTGATCTTTGGCAAAATATCGTTCCCACCAGTTTGTTTCTCCCTGCAGTTAACTGTTTTAGTTATGGCTCCTGCATCTCCCATTTAATGCCCTTTAGATTCTGGCAAACTGAACAAAATTTTGAATAGTGTCTTTGCTTGACTAACATGCACCTTTGGTGCCTTTTGGCCTCTCCAGGTCAAGGTTTAAGAGCTTTGTTCCACAAAACCAAAATAACCTGTAGCTTGGGGAATAATAGATTTGAGTCACGTTCAGTTTGGCCTCATTGTTTGGGAGGAAGGGAAGACTTTGGCACAAGGCTTGCCTTTTGTAATGATTTGGCTGGCTTACTCATGTAGGTGTGATCGGTGTATTCTTAGACTCACCTCCATTATTACTTATTTAGGAAGTCACTTGAGTTGTTGCTAACAGTGTCATCTTTACATCCGAATGGTCTGGTGACCTCTTCCTGCCCTTAAATTACTCATCCATTTTTTTTCAAGGAAATCATAACGGATCAAAATATTTTTGTTTGGTTGAGGAACTCTTCTGACTGTGTGTTTGCAGTTGTTCCTGGAAAGAAGCTGAAGCCACCTGTGATATAATTTGGGGATGTATGTTAGCAAGTGCTTATATTTAGGCAAGGTTGCCAATTGATTTATGCCATTATTGTGACTTCACTGTCTTTTTGAGTATTGGATGTCTTTGGATTGTTGTGTCTTTCTTCTAAATTCTTTTCACCAGTCCTGTGATACTTGTTTCGAGAATGGGAGGCTGAGATCTCTTGATGCCTCCACAGTGGCAGAATTCCCTTCAAGTGGCATGGCTGAAGTTTCTTGTGTTTTTTCTGTCTCATCTCTGCTACAGGAGGAGCTCTGCGTAGTGGGTTTTTGTAACATCTAATCTTTGGTTATGCATTCTGACTTCTGAGGCACTGAGAAAGTGGTCTTAAACCCTTGTTCTGCCCCTGGGGAGAAGTGATATTCTTCACTCTCTTTGTATTAGGCATTCAGCCAAACCTTTAGATGCATTTAGACTTGGCTTATGGAGTCTCCCAGAAATAAGATTAATACCAAAACTTTATTTGCTGGGTGACTTCTGTGATGTATTGATAGTATGTGCTGTTCTGAACTAGTGCTCACTGTGCATATCTTTCATTTTACAGATTTCTTGACTTGATGAAATATCTGCCTTCATCTTGTTTTGTATTTTTAGTTTACCCAGGTTAGGTAAGCAGGAAAGAAACATGCAATTATAGGATGTAGCTTTTTTCAGCTTTGTGCCAGTGAGAGTTCGGGAACTGTCTTCCACTTGAAGTGTTGTTTTTGTGAAGTTAAGCTAAAGTATAAATACCTTGATGAAAACTTGTGCTTAATGTGACCTTAATAAAGTGCTAATGATTGTTGATAGGGAATACAGGTGCTTTGTTTGTGCCTATGGAGCTCTTGGAGGTGGGGGCATCAGCTTTTGGCATCTTGGAGAGATGCAGCCTTTCACTCTGGGTTGTTGAACTAACTGAATAAATTGAAAGGAGGGAGGTGCTCTCTGCACCTCCTTGTCAGAAGTTAATGTTGTCAAAAGCTGGTTCAACATTTCAACAGATTCTGGTTTCAGTTGCAAATCCTGTAACTCTAGTATTTGATAAATTGAACCAGAAAACAAATCTCCCTGAATGTTTAAATGGTGGGGTATCACAGTGCTGGCTATAATAAAGTGAGGAATTTCTTAAAAATTCAGGCACATCATCTAAGCATATCTTATCAGCTAGTATAGCATGCTCAGGTCTGCTGCAGTGCTTCAGAGTTTGGGACTGGCAGCTAGATGGAAAGGGCAGCAGCCTTCAGGAGCAACAACTGTGTGAAGAGCAGCTTGTATCAGCAAGGGATGATCCAGCACCCCCCCCACTCCTCTATGAGGTCAGCTGAAGGAGGACATCAGCGGTGGAGGTTATATCAACCTTTGTCTTACCTGGTGACTGTATTTCCAGTCATACGGCATAGCTTTCTGATGTTTTGGGCAACTCTTTGTTTAAGTTCCAGGTTACCATCCTCAGGGAAGACTCTTCCATATGCTGGTTACCTCTAATTCCTCACTAGCAAGGCAAAAATAGCACAGGGAAGTGATGTTAAATCCTACAAAGAAGTTATGATGAGAGCTAATGTCTGTCCCTCAGTTGCTGTCAATAAGAAATTGCCAGTTTAACTGAAGTTCTGGCAGAATCATTTGTGTTGGGCTACAGGCATTTGCCTACCATGGGTGAACTTGATTTTTGGTCCCAGACTCAGAGAGTTTAAGTGTGAAGTGTAGGTAGACCTTGTGTGTCTCAGATGTTGCTCACAACTGATTCTGTGACAAAGGAAAGATTTTTCTCAGAATGAAGTGCTTCGTGTCCAGGTCACAGATAATGACACTTGCTACTTTCTTAAGTCAGCTGGGAAGGACATGGTGTGGTAAAACAGGTCTTTGGATCAGACCCCATTGGGCTATGTGGTAGTTCTGAATTGCTCTGGAAGTGATGGGAATGTGTTTTTCTGGTTTTGCGGGCAATTCCTGAGCATCAGAGACCCGCATTGTGCTCTCATCTGCAGAACTCGGTGTGAGCAGTTCTGCCTTTATGCCATATGCATCTTCTGTTCATCTGAGAGAGTCCTTTGCAGGAGAACATTCCCCGGCCTTAATTTTGCTGGTACTTAAATGGGGACCACCACAACAAAGGTTATTATGCTGTAATACTGTGATGATAGGTGCTAGTTGGGGTAGATCCCAGTGGCTGAGGAATGTGCATGGTGAAACCTTCACTGTTTCGAGCTGACTGTTCATGTCTTTGTCTTGAAATCCAGAGTCTTTTTTTGATGCTTGAGCCTTCAGAGCCTGGAGGTTGATGAAGTTTTGCCCAATACTTTCATCAAATGGTATTTTCAGGATACTTGCAGGACTGATGTCTTACTCAAGGTCCTGAGTGTTTGATGCAATTGCACTCTAGCACCACAGCTTCTTATTTTTCTTTAAGAAATACAATTCTTCTAATTTTTTTTTGTTGTTGTTGAATGGTATTGTGCTGGGAGTCAGTGGTTCAGGAGAGGTACAAGTGAGAAATTATGCAAATAGAAACTTCATTATTGAGCATAAAGCACTACCAGGAGCACGGTTTGACCAAGCACACTGTGTTGAGAAGCATGTTTAATGTAGAGCAAAAGTCAATATTAAAAGCTCCTTCAGAGGTGATTCAGTCTGAGTAGATTAAAATTAATACACCTAGCATGAGAGGAAACAAGAAAAATTAACTACATTATTAGAGTTACTATTTGGTAGTTCTTAAGGTATTTTTCCAACTTGAAGGAACAAGCCTGGACACATAACTTGGAAGGGGAAAAAACACCAAGCATTATGATTGGTTTTGTCAAGCAATTTGGGGGCTAAATGCTTGTCAAGGCATTGTTAACCTTTCTTTTTGTAACTCATAAACCCTATGCTGTATGACATTCTGTATTGTTGGATCTCAGCTTCTTCCAGGTAATTTGATTTCAAAGTAATTTGCAGTATTTGTTAATAGTTCAGAGCAGGAAATAGGGAATTTATGGATAAACAATAGCAAGTATGAACACCATGTTTAAAAGTATGATATTGTAGTCTACTTCTCAGAAAGCCTAAAATTATGCCAATAGAAGTTTCCTAAGCACTTATCATTAATTGTAGAACATTTAACTCCAAAAGCTTACTTAATTTCAGGGAAAGAATGTGAGATACTCTGTGCACAAAGCTGCCTTAAAAAGCTGCCTACAGGCCTCTGCCTTGCAAGGTACTACAGAGTTTCTCTCTGTGTACTTGGTTTCCTATTTTTGTTGCCTTTAGCCATCATTGATGGTGATAAGCAGTGATTTGATGCAGCGAAGGGATACGGAATTGCGGGTGAAGAGAGCTCTGCTTGCTCCCGGTCTGTAGAGCTCCAGTTCGGAGTGGGCTGTCTCCAAAACAAAGGAGCCTCTAGGCTGTCTGCAGGCAGGGAGGCAAAAAGCCTCTGATGTTGGTTCATGGATCATAATCACAGTTATGATCTCAGAGTCTCAGGCCTGGGTGATACCCCACAGTCCCTCACTCTGCTGTTGCATATAGTTTTTTGAATGGCTACACCTGGGGGCTGCACAGACAACTCGTCCATCCTGTAGCCTGTTTGGGACATCAGTGCATACTCAGGAGCAAATAGATAAGGTCATTTTGGGAGGCAGCTCACAGCCCTTCCCCAGGGCCCTTCTGATCCAGGTAGGATTACTGTGTGTGCTGAGAAGCACAGTTAGTGTTTTTCACTTCAGGTACTGCCTGAATATGAGATCACATGCAGTTAGGTCCTGTTGTATGGCAACAGGAGAACTGTAGCTCAGTCCAACTCTGCCATTAGAATAAAATAGAAGGCTTTCCATGTGGATAGCTTGAGCACTGTTGATTTGCCTAATTTTTGTACAGAGTGGTCTTTGGATAAGGTAAAATACAACTTTGCCTTTTTTGTCACTTGGGTAGCAATGCATGGAACTGTAACTCTTGGAACTTCTTGCCTGCCTTTTCAAGAAACAGTAACAGAGCATGTAGTCTTAATTGTGGTTCATGTTATAGGAATTAGTGGAAGTCTTTGAATCTATAGTGTTGGAAGAGTGGTTTTTGTTGTTTGGTTTGTTTGTTGTTTTTTGTTTGTTTTTTTGTTTGTTTGTTTGGGTTTGTTTGTTTGTTTTCCTGTGTAAATCCTTTAGATTGAGTATTTCAGTGATGTTATGCCAGTGTCTGAGGGATTTACACATCTGTAACTTTTCAAAAACTCAAATGAGTTTTTGCCTCACAGTTTCTGAAGTCACTCTTAGACTGCCTACTATTTACATGATGATGTATCCACATAGGTATCTTCTCTTTAATAGCCCTTTAGGTCTACTGCACAATGCTCATTTTATATCTAGAAGGTAAGGAATGCCAGAAAAAACTCTTGCAGAACTCTTAACTCTGATCTTTGATGTGCAGTTTGGTTGTGTAGTTTATGGCATGTTCATCGGGTGTTTGAGGTGATGAATAGTATGGACTAGATGATGGAAGTTTTATGTGGAGCTGAAGTGTAACAGAGTTCAAGTTGGAAGTGTCTCGGTTACAGATGGACAGCAGTGTAGATGAGCTAGAGGTTATGTGACTCATAGTACAACAGGCCCTCTTATAATTTTGCCTGCACGTGGTCAGATGAGGGCATACACACATGTATGTGCACAAAATTAGCTAGCTATTTCCAGAATGCTGCTTCATTTTTAAAGTCTTAGTGTTTTTATCCAGCACTATTAGTTAGAGGAATTGCTAGATTGATCTTGCTGAGCTTTTGTGGTAGTGACTTGTTGAGAATGTCTCATCTCACTAGGCCAGTTTGATAGTCATAACTTTGGCATTGTGTACCCTCCCTTGAGGCACTGGTAGCCAAGATTAACCAAACTGATTGATTCATTGCCTAACTCCACACTTTCTGAAATATTTAGGATGCAGAAATATTTGCTGAAAGTGGCTTACAAAAAGGAAGTAAATGACAGCTACTGAGTTAGGGTGTTTTGGAATCTTGCCTAACTTGAACAAATGTGACCTCAAGATTCCTGGATGTTTGTTGTTTTAAATTGAGGCTTTTACCTGGAGAATGATAACATAAAGGGGCTGAATGTTTAGTGGGTGACACTTTGAGGTTTCATAGTACTTGTAATTAACAAAAAGAAGACTGCCTGTCAGGCAGGCTGTTGCTTATTCCTAAAGGTTTTAGTACTAAAAGCATGACACAGTTTCCTTTTGGTCTGTTTTGTTGTCTTTTAATTATACAGGTAGTTTAAAATTTTGGATAAACAATTTTTGCATGAGAAACCTAAGTCAGTAGCACTAAGGACATATTTGAAAAAGCAATGTGATGCTTCCCCAAGTTATGTTTTCTAGTCAAGTATTTGAAACATATGTTTTAATGTTCATTGTAGCTAAATATTCGAAGGGGTTAGGATGCGCTGCCAGAGCACTGGAACAGTTGTACTACTTGGGTCGATTTTTGAGCAATAGGAACTTGTCTACTATGCAAAAATTCTTTGGTTTTGAATTAATCCTTAAACATCTCTGCATCTAGAAGCCTTTTGCTGTCAGACTTAGGCAAAGGCTGAAATAATATTCTCTTTTGCAGCACCCTCTTTGGCCTTGTCAAAACAAAAGCCATGCAATGGAGTAGTTTTGACTTACCATACATTCTGTGAATACGCATTTGTTCTTGCATGAAGTCTGCTCCTAAAGGCCCCTTGTTCTTGGATGTAAACCACACTGGTGTGCAAGTGTTTGCTTATCTTGGCTTGAATAACTATCTGTAAAAGCAGTCACCTTTATTGAAAGAATGGACTTCTTATAATGTATTGAAAAAACCTGCATTTCATCTGTGTTCCCAGTTACTTCTCTACAGAACAGTAACTGTACCCACACTTAGTAGCTTAATGCCTTTCAGTGATGTAAGTAGTATAACTTGAGAGGCTGCCTTTTCCTCTGTACCTTTTAAGTGTCTTGTAGCTATTGCCTAAACCCCTTCTAATTTGTCATTCATGTGGTAACAAAATGCCCCTACCCAAATGCTTGAGATGAAGGTGTGTGGCACTTTTTGTTAAGGAGGAAAAGCCTTGTCTGTTCTTAATGATACTTCCACTTCAGTGGGATCTCTGCCTAACCTCATATTTTTATTGCTGTGTCCATATTACTCAAAAGGCTAAGCAAAAAAGACATTGAGACACAACTCTTGCAGACAATTTAGCATCCATGTTCAGTGGATGATGGTAACATTTCTTCTCTTGTATAACTCTAAGTGTCAAGTGGCTGTTTCTTGAGACAACCGTAGTCATGTTTAAACAACTCTCTATAAAGGACCTGTTGTGTCACCTTTTTGTTGCGGGGACAAGGGCGTTGGGTTCTCTGTTGTTTTGGTATTTTTAAAATAGTTCTAAATGAAACTAGACATTTTGTATTGCTGTATGATCTCTACTGGAGCATATAAAAATTAAAGTTTTGAGACCAACATATGGAATGATTTCCATTTCTCAGTCTCTGCCAGAAAACTGAAAGCTTATGTGCTTCAAAATTTTGCTAATATGCTTTCTGTGAAATTAAACTGTTTTTTTAAATTTTTTTTTTCTCCCCGCTAGTTGCTGTCTTTGATTTGTGTGGAAGGAGCTTGGCTGCCTTTGGCCTGAAATACATTAATAGTGGCACTACTGTGGGAAGTTGGATAGGAGCCTGTGAACGTTTGAGTTTTTGTGTCTTGAAACTGGCTGAATTATTTTTGAAAACTTCTTAATCCTGAAGATTATTTTGACCTTCCGAGGTTTATGGGCAAACTTATCAGGAGTTTAAAACCAGCCTAAACAGAGTAATTGTCATGTATTTCTGGAGATATTTTAAATTGCAATAATATTTGAGTATGTGGTGTTGATCCCATATCATCTATGGCTATTCTACCTTTGGAAAGATACAGGTTAGTTGTAGTGGCTGTCACTAAGGAGGGATGGAAAGAGAAGTCTGCCGGTCTTGACCACTTCATTCTGTGTGTTATGGAATAAGTTTGGACTCTAGTGCTGTTAGAGGTGATACTCCAATTTCCTTGATTCAAAGCAGCATGCCTAATGTTCAGCTTGGACAAATCACTGCTAATTTCTGTCCAGTTTTCAAGCTCATCCCACACCTACTGAGCAGTTCACTTTTCTTCACATCTCTGGTGTGATATGCTTATGCTTGGGTTCTTCAACAAGGGACCATACTTTGCCTGCAAGGAACAGCTAAGTAATCTGCTGGCAGTCAACAAAAGCTGTGACAAGCCATGGTGGGATGGCAGCTGCAGATGTGTGGTACCTACCTCAGCCAGGGCATTTCCTTCTGGCAGTTGTACATGTGTTGATAAGTGGTAGATTGGGTCCATCTGGGATAAGGGCCATGAGTAACCATCCCAAAGCAGGACATTGCCTGTTGCTGTGCCTCATGGAAGTGCAATGAAATGTCACATGAGCATATCTTCAGCATGTGCACCACACTTGAGATCTCTCCTGCTGTCCAGGCAGCTGGTGCCACATTCTGTGAGGTCAGGTCTGTGCAATGGCAGAGGCATGGGAGAATGTTCTACTGTGCTTGGCCACAAGAGACCTGTCATTGTCATGCTGCCAGGCCTCTTCATTTTTCTTGGAGACTCTTGGAATCCAAGCCCATTTCAGGCATGTCCCTCTTCCTTTAACTCGTATCCTAAACTGGAGTAACTGTGATTTGAATCATGACTGCAGGCTGATATAAGGTCACCAGTGTGACCTGGCTAGAGCTCATGGTGTCTCAGCCTTATTCTGTTTCATCTTCCCCCCTGCAGCTCTCAGCTCTGAGTGTGTGGATGACTTTCACCCACTTACAATCGTAGGATCATTAAGGGTGGAAAAGACCTCTAAGATCACCAAACCAACGCCAGTCCAGCACCCCCACCATGTTCGTCACTAAACCATGTCCTCCAGTGCCACAGACACCTGTTTTCCCAAGAGAACAGTGAAGTACTTTTGGCCTGCCTACATCCAACCTATGCTTCCAAGATGGGTAATGCCTGCTTTTAATGCAAAAGTGATGCTAGAACAGCCTCGTACTGCAGAGCTCTGGCTGGAGGTTAATGGACAGAGACAAACTCTTTGTTTTTTGGCATCTGCATCAGTTCTGCTGTATCTTTTGCATGGATCCATTTATTTGGGATTTGCTTTTTGTTCAGCTTACATTAATTCATAGCTGAGGTTAAAAAAATGTTTTGGGGTTTTTCTTTCCTCTTCTTGCTAAGTACAGAGCAGTGACTTCTGTGCTCTGGAAAAAAGAATAGGTACAGTATGTTTCACAGAATCAGTTAGATTGGAAAAGACATCTGAGATCATAAAGTCCAGCCTGTGACTGATCACCACCATGTCAACTAGACCAGAGCACCGAGTGCCACTTGAGTCTTTCCTTATACACCTTCAGGAATTGTGGCTGCACCCTGAGCAGCCCATTCTAATATCTAATCACCCTTTCTGTGAAGAACTTCTTCCTAATGTCCAGACTAAACTGTATCCTCTTGTCCTGTCACTGACTGCATGAGAGAAGAGCTCAACCCCCACCTGGCTACAACCTCCTTTCAGGGAGTTGCAGCAACAGATAAGGTCACCTCTGAGCCTCCTCTTCTCAGGTCCCTCAGCTGCTCCTCATAGGACTGACCTTCTAGACCCTTCACTAACTGTGTTTCCCTTCTCTGGACCTGCTCCAGCACCTCAGTGCCCTTCCTGAATTGAGGGGCACACTGCTGAAGGTTCAGCCTCACCAGGGCTGAGCACAGGGGTAACAAACCAGAACAAACTGTGTAAGTAGTGTTTTTTGCATGGTTGTCATCTAAACTATTTTAAATCTTTCTAGTAAAAAAAATACTCTGAAGGAGGTGTTTTATGGCAGAGGAACATGATGATGGCACTGGAAAGGAGTTCCCCTGTTCTCAGAAGTGACTTCAGTTTTGTTAGACTATTTTTGAGTGATACATAATTTGTACGGCTATAGTAATGCAGAAAAACTGAGGATAACAAAACTTGGGCAGAGCCTAAAGCCTAGTTTTAATGCTTGGTTGGCACATTGAATTTAAATCTGATTTTATGGATTAGTAACTGTAGGATGTCAACTTGAAGTAAGAGGGCTGTGGGAAATAAACTTCTTCCAAGAAAAGTTTGTGTCTGTTACTAGAAGTTATGGCCAATCAAACATCATCTTTTGATAGGCAGCAGCCAACAAACCTCCTTCAGTTCAGGTTTAGCTAACCTTAGTTGTTAAAACTATTAGATATTGCTGTGTCATGTTTGGTCTGAACACAAATCATTACAATCTGATGTTAGACTGGGTGAAAGGGATGAACAATCCAGAACTGGTCGTATGTTAGGCCCTTTATGGGAGTGAAGCACAGCACTTGTCCAGAACAGTCTGTGAATGCTACACAAACAGAATGGGAGCCAGTGCTGTGCTTTGTTCATCTCTAGTGACTGTAAGAGGTGCTCACATGAAGGACGCTGGGGTAACACTGGAGGAACTGTGTAGACACAGATGGGTTTGATTGTTAAGTAGGGTCAAAATGTTCTTTGACAAGAGTAATTTAGTGAGTAGGGAATAAGTTTTCTATCTGTGATGAGTTAATATTCATTATTCTGGATAAATTAACATCTTTATGTAAAATGGGTATATCTTATAATAGCATAATTGACTAAATTTGTAGGTAGAAAATCTCCTGCTTTTTATAAATAACACACGGGAAAGCTTTCTTCCAAAACAAATTCAACTTGTATGTTTACAAGTACAGTATTTAAATTTGGAATAGCCGAAGAAATTGTCAAGTGAATAGCTTTCAAGCTGCTTAAGCACAAAAGCAAAGAGACTTTTTTAATAAGAACTTCTGCTTATTCCTGGTTTTTAAAAATAAAAGCCTGAGCAGTTTCTTGAAGCGCCCCAGCACAGAACCTGATGTACTGACAAGTCACACTCCTCTGCACAGACTTTGTCCATGAGGCAGCTGCAGCAGTTCTCTAAGAGCAAAAAATAAAGCTGGGGTTGTGTAACTTAACCTGGGGGAGGAGGGGGACATTCCTGGTGTTGAAGAGAAAGCAGTCAAGTCAAGGCCTGAGAATGTAGGCTTGTGAGATGTATGCTATGCAGGCTTCACAAATAAATCTCAGAAAGAGTGTATTGTGGGGAATCTGGGTGAGCTTCTTGTTGGAGGGGGCAAAGTTATCCTATGTCTGCCTCATCATTTGAAATGTTGGAGGGATCTGCTCTGATTTTGAAGCTACCCAGCTTTTTTACCTCCCACCTCTGGGATTTCTTTTTTGTAGTGTATTAATTGCTCCAGCCTCTTGTGCACTTCCACTATATCCATCCTGGGTCTTCTCTCCTGTGCTTTGAAGAGTAGGTTCAAAATGAAGCCTCTCAGCATAGAGAAACCAGCATGTGGGATTTGATGTCAAGTGTGGAAGTGTGAAATGGCTCACAGCTCCGGAGCACAGCCAGGGAAGTGGCACGTTGTGGAGCTGGCACATTCACAGGGCAAGATTTGGTTACAGTCAGTTAGGATGAGGTTTGAGGTGTATTACTGACATGCCTCTGAGTTCTGTGTGCTTGTCACCCAAAGTGCAATTACCCAGGCTATGCCACAACACTGAGCTTAACACATGGGCTGCAAGCCAAATTCTTCACTTAGCAAGCACTTTAAATAGAAAACTACAGCACAACTGGCCTGCAGGTACCTTTCCTTTTATAAGGAAAGCTGGTGTTTCTCACTGCCTTAACCATAAATGCATTGATAAATGCTGGTATATAATACTTACTTGCTAGAACAATGTTCAGTCACAGCTTAATATGACTGCATTCTACAGTTTGAGTTCCAGGTGGAATATAAAGCCCTTAACTTCTCTAATTATGTTAACCTTGTATAAATAGGTACAGTGAAAGGAATATGTGGGGCATTCTCCAATGACACTGTGGCAACCATGGCAAACCACCAAGGTCCACAGCAATAAACCATTGAGATCACTTCATAGTGTTTAAGTATGTCTGCAATGCAGCAATAGTACATTTGACCTGTCTCAAGCACAGTAGTGGGGTCTGGTAGCGACAGCGTGATATTTAACACCAGTTGTGAACTGACCCAGCTTAAGAGCTGGTTTTGCAGCCCATGCTTAATCCCATGTTGCCATGGCTCGACTGCTACCGGTATCCGTGCTAATGGATGCAAAGCCAGCACAGTTGCAGCTGTAAATCTCTAAGGCACAGCAGTGAGGGCCATGTAGGTATAAACTTGGGAAGCTGCTCTCATGTGGCTTGAGATGCTGATGATATAAAGAGGGTGGTAGCTTTGTTGGTGTTAGAACTTAACCAAACCTGGCTTAACTGTTTTTGTTGGC
This sequence comes from Formicarius rufipectus, assembly GCA_013399695.1. Classification (NCBI taxonomy): domain Eukaryota; kingdom Metazoa; phylum Chordata; class Aves; order Passeriformes; family Formicariidae; genus Formicarius; species Formicarius rufipectus. The sequence goes on along the minus strand of VXAU01004327.1, from coordinate 62,461 downwards.
TTATCCCATATTGTAAAAGGTATAAAATCTGATCAAAGCTCTTGCTGTGATGGAACTTGTGAAGCTTTCTTATTTGGGTTTAACATAGGTTGTTTGGGGGAAGGGAAGTGCTATTCAGGATCTTATTTCCATACTTTTACTATTGAGAAACTCCTAGAAATTGTATTATACCATCCTAGGACTTGGCTGCTTGCAGAACTTGGCTGAATTTGCCACTAGGTTTCATGGCTGCTGTGGCAGAGAGTTTGACAGATTAAGCCTCACTTAGTTAAAACGTTCATATAGTTATGGGGATTATCTGCTTACCCATTGCTTTGTGGAGGTTCTGTGATGTTTTTTTACAAAAAATGCATATGGATATGCATTTCAGGGCCTAACTGGGTTTGATAAGTGTAAGAAACATTGTGTCACTTCCTGTTTCTCCTGGTAACAGACAACAAAATCAAAGGAGGCTTCATTGAGCCACTTACACGAATAGCATGAATGTGCATAACCCAGGTTTGGATACCTCTGTGATTGCCTCACTGCCTTGGAATTGAAGCTATCAGACTTCTTCCAGCTTTACAGGAAACTTCACTTTTCAGGGTATAATTAAAACAAAGCTGTTTCTACGACACAAACTTGAGATTCTTAGGACAGAAGATCTCAAAAGCTACTACTAAAAGTTAAAAAAACCCAAAAGCCATATTTCAAAATTATTGTTTCTGGCAGCTGATTTCCTAGAAGTCATGGTGAACGGAAGGGAAGCCCAGGATAGATGAGCTGAGGTGCTGGTGTTGATGAAGTAGTTGTCTTGGCAACTGCAGCCACTTAAATATCTTCAGGAAAATAGCAAGCAAGTGTTAAGATTGAGAAATGGGAATGGGTTGACAGAAGAACCAGGAGCAATGAGCAGCTTGAGGCTTATACAGGGAGTTGATTTGACTACAACAGCAAGTTGTTGGTTTCAGTGGTGGGATTCTTGAGTGATGCAGCTCTGATGGTTCTTCTTCTGTAATGACTGTGTGCCTGGCTGTCCTGTTGCTGGATGAGGCAAGATCTCTGGGGACACTCCTCCCAGGGTATATTTGTCCCCAGAAAGATGACTGATGCATGTGGTGTGAACTGAGATTCTACTGAAGTGCTTCATTTTGCAGCTCCACTGTTCAGCGTATTCATACAAATATTGCAGCAAATCCCAGTGCGAAATAAACCCTGCATGCAAGGTACTAGTATGAGAATTGTGTTCCATGTCAGAGCTAAACTGCTGAAGCTGCAGCTGTATCAGTGATTGTTCTTAATCTCTGTAATGCTTTCCATGGTGAGAAATTGAGCCATCTTACTGTGTGTGTTTTGCTAGTTGTGATTGCGCGTGCTGGTATATGGTTCTGTAGATAAAACTGTTAATTTTTAATCTGATATTTTTCTTCTGGAGCAAGTAATTCTCTTTCACTTCGGCACAAAAAGCAAACCCGGAGAAATCCCAACTGAGTAAAATGAGTGGAGTTTAAGCCAGTTGTTTCCTGCTGCTACAAGCATATTTGTAGCTGCCAACTATGACAGGTATTTCTACAGTCACTGAATCTTAAGCAGAACACCAGGTGCTCAGAGAAGTTACAGAAAACTAGGTGTACGCTCTCTGCCTCTCATCTAATAGCTGGTTTCTGAGCTTCTCTTTGTGTAGTAACTTGTGAAGAGTCATAGTCAGAAGCTTCATATAAATGTAAGTGAAAAACTCACAAGTTAATTCTAACTGCAAAGGGGCAGAAAGTGGTGAAAACTGCTGATAGGATCAATTTCCTATCATATTTTTTCCCTAGAAAAATCCTATCCTCCAGATACTGGAACAGTCACTAGATTGATGTGGGTTTTTTTTTTACCTACATGTTTAAAAGATACTGGTAGTGGTCAGGATATGAGGCAGACAATATGATACAGATCCAGTTTGGTACTCTGGTTATTTCATTTGGTCATTTGACCATCTATTTCTACTTAACCACATTCTTCAACACAAGCAAAATCCCTTCTGACTTTCTTTAGTAGCCAGTGTAAGCCTGTGTTACATTAATAGTTGAGTTGTCTTCTGAAGCTTTGCCAAATTGGAGAGAAGTTTTCCTTGGCAAGTGACATCAGCTTCTGCTGTACTGAAACGTTAAAAACTTGCAGTCCCTGGTGTAGTGCAGCTACTGATGGAAGCTGTTTCATTTGTGAGTAGCTTCTGCTGAAGGAGCAATGGCAAAAACATCTCTTTAGGCTTTTCCCCCTTTCTGGCTTATAATTTTTTAACCTGTCTCACATCTCACTCTGACCCTTCAAGATGTTTTTACACTGAAAGTGCTACTCTGATACGGGACTTCGTAAGGCTTCTGTAACTTCATCTGAGACTGATCAACAGATTAAGACTCACAAATTACTTCTGGAAGTAGAGTAGTGTATTTTCCAAGTATTTCCTGTCCTTGGCAAAGAATATTTAATTAAAAAGGAGATAAAACCTGATCACCTTTTGTAAATGTTGGAATCCTGTGCTTGTATCTGCTCTGCATTTTAGACCTGCCATTCTTTTTTATCCATCTGCTTTCACTATTTCAATAGCTAAAAATTCCGAAAAGACCTAGTACAATCAAAACCACCCTCTTGTCGAAATGAAGTTTGATAGAGAAAGCTTTATAAACGACGCACTACTACTACATAGAGTAGTCTGGGTTTTCTGAAGAGAGCATATGGTAACTGGCACTTCAGCTAGAGATGACTTGGTAATTTTAACTCCTTTGTCTGAGTCCCTCTGCCATTTCATGAGGATAATGGCAAATGAAGCTGCTTTTTGTAGATGCAAGGAAAGCAGGCTGCAAAAAATATTGGATTTCTGTACTTCTTTAATTACTCTATCAGACATGGACTGGACTGATATCTTGGAGTCCAAGGTATGAGATTGAAGTTGTTAAACTCTTCTAAAATGAACAGTCCTGCCACTGGAGCAAAGCTTCTTGTGAATGGAGAATATCTTGATTTTCTGATCTCTTTCAGGACAGGACAAGGCAAGCCCATTAAACAACTTTGGAATTTTTTATTTTTTTTTTTTTAGCTTAAGGTTGTATCTGGTTACTGAAATCAGCAAACAAACCACCTTACTGAGGTGTTGGTCTGGGTGTTTTGTTGTGTTGGTCTGGCTTTGAGGGTGAGTCACATCAGCTTCTGTGACTTAAACATCTCAGTTCTAGTTTAGTGTGTTGCAAGCATTTGTGAATATGAGTCAGCTGAATTTTGGGTTAAGCTGTTTTTATTCCAAGATAGATGTAATATACAGTTGAACAAGCTTGCTAAAGAATCCTGAACCTGAGCTAGTGATGTCTAGTTTGGTTTTGGTTTTTGTAAACCTGATCCTTAGTGCAGTTTAGCTAAGAGTTGCTGGAACAATGGGCATGATTTCTACTGCTCTGTGCTAAGCAAAACAATCAGAAAGGAAACCTTATCTATGGTATAGTGGCTGACTTATACCACAAGGTGTGGTTTTCCTTTAATCCTTTTATAAACTGTTTTATCCTAGCTAATGTAATTGTGGATGTTCTTATTACCAATATAATTCCTAATTCCTTTTGAACTCTGCTAAACTGTTGGCCCTAATGCTGCTTAGCAATAATTAGCAAAACACAGGTGGTTTCTATAGTGTTTAGATCAAACCTTTGAAATTTTGTTTGTGCTGACCTGTTATGCTTCTGTGTTGGTAATACTTCCACTGCTGAACAGTGATGTGGAACTCCTCCAGACGGGTGCTCAAATGAGCCTGACTGTCAGCCTTGAGCCTGGATCTCTCCTTTGTTTTGTCTTCAAAGCTCTCATGTTGTGTTCCCACTTGATATGGCAGGCTTTTAAGAGTGCTTGATAGCCTTCCCAAACTATGGAGTATTTTATAGGAAGCTTCACCTTCACAAAGGAAACAAAGCATCTGTATCCCTTTTTTTGATGTTTTTGATCTGCTTTGCTGGATCCCATTCTACCCTTTGCAGTTTAACCATGACTGTGACAAAGAAGGAATGGTAGTTTGTGTTCAGATGTTTTGGGTGTCTGATCTGGAGGTTGCTTAGCTCTGCTAGGATACTGGGAAGGCCTTCACTTCATGATTTTGATTAATTTCTTCCTTTCTTACATGTTTGTTCTAGACAAGTTTTGTTGTTCAAAGTCAAAGCTTCACTTAAGGAATAGTACAGACTTCTTAAATAATCCGTGCTTTTGCAGCAGTATTTTTATCCCATGCATTCTTGCCTTGTAACTTAATCACAGGTTTAGGTCAATCTGTGGTAAGTAGGGTAAAGAACTGAAATTGGCCAGAGGTGCCTGAAGTGTCTACAACTTAATTACAGAAGGGCGGCATTAAGGGCCACCCCACTTATTTTACATGCCCAGCTTTGTAGTGGGACTTGGAGAGCTTCTGCCATCTCTTGCCTGGGGACAACTGTGCCCTCCTCAGGTTCTTGGCTTCTGCAAGAAATTTAATATGTGGCTCTCAGCCAAAAGTACTGGAGATGTGTTCAGTTCCTTCTTCATCTTAAAGGGACTGAGCCCATATCTTCTGGGTTTTGTTTTGTTTGGGTTTTTTTTGAGGTAACATAGTTGTCAGGCTGTGGGTTTATACTGAGGAGTCCTTCCTTCCCCTGGCTGAAAGTTTTGCCTCCTAGGCTCTCATCTGCATGGTGGGGAAGGGCCAAAACCCAACCAGGAGTGCAGGAACTTGCCTCTATAGCTTAAGGTGCACAGCTGGAATGAGGAATTGCTCCTGTTTATCAGCTCACTTGCCAGTGTGAAATGTTACTGATCCTGACAGTTTTTTCCAAGCTCTGTGGTCTTTTGTTTTCTGGCCTGGGCTTTTGCATTCCTGTCTGGACAGTGGGAAAGCTGAAGAGAGCTGTACTTAATGCCCTTTAGGGTAAGACATCCACCCAGAAGGTGGAGGATGTAAGTTGAAGTGCCTTTGGGCCAAATGCCCCCGTGTCAGCTGATTGAATAAGGTGTCCCAGTTTAGCTGATTTTTTTTTTTCTTTTGAGTAAAATAGGACAATTATCTGAATGACATGCATGGTACAAGTGGTCACATAGAAGATTTCATGCTCTGAGTCAGCCTTGAACATATACCTGTGTGTAACCTTGAGTTCAGTATTGAATTCCCAGAGCTCAGTGTTCAGGACATGTCAGGGCATTTTGTTTCTTGTTGCTTCTCTTGGTCAGGTCACCAAGCACTGCTGAGAAGGGATATAATGAGAATCCTGGGTTTAGACCTGGAGTTTCCTAAGGTGAGTCCCTAGTTAGCACTGGCTCCTGAGATGCATTTCACAAGCATCAGATTTGTCATGCCCACCCATGAAATGCTTATCATGTTGCTCCTGTTCTAACAAGGCCCATAAAATGCAAGGATAAACTACTTTTATGCAGTTATTAATTAATCTTTTCTGGAGAGTGCAGGATCCTATTTTCCTCTCTAAATTTCTGTTCTTACAGTTTTGGAGGACACATCTGTATATATAGGGTAACAAGGTAGGCTCAACCACTTCCTGTGCTGTGCTCAGTCCTAGTTATGTATTTATGGCAGAAAGTCTTTCTATGTAACAGGTAGATGACTTAAAAATCCAACCTTATAAACACTTTGTCATTGTCTGACTTGTTCTGCATATTCTTTTTTTTTTTTTGATGAAATTTTCTCATTAGTTTGCTGTAGTTAGTTGTCTCTTGGATGAAGCTGTGATTCTAAAGACATTTCACACTGGAAGCAACTTCAATGTCCTATGATAACATGTACAAGAATGTCAGATCAGTCAGTGTTTAATTTGTGAATTAAAAATATTGCTGTGGTGGCTTTTTGTGTTAAGCTACTGGACTGTAAGGACAATGAACTAGTGATGCGGACTTCCATGATCATTAATTTGATACTGCAATAGCTGTGTTTAAAGCTAACTGCTCACAGTAAGAAATCAAATGAGCTATGTGTTACCTTAGATATAATTAGTTACACAGCCTTGTATGTTTATTTTGGTGATTAGAGCAGAAGCACAAAACCCTCTAAGATATACAGTGCAGAAGTGATTGTACAGGGAATGAGAGCTCTGCAGCACATACAGCACAGTGCACAGTGTGGGTTGCCCTGCACTGGATTTGCTGAGAATTTTTTTTTCCATGTTGATGGGAAAATCTCAGCATTTTAATCCTGGTGGCTGCAGTAGTTATGGCCCTGTGTGAAATACGAGGTCTGGTGTCCATAGACTGAGTACTCTGAATGGTGGGGCAGTATTGCAGCAAATATGAAAGAGCTTCTGCTGCACAGGACATTGGTTGGATATTCCTGAGGTCAATTCCCTGGCATCCAACTCCTCTGTTTTCCCCTTGAGAAAGATCAGGGCTCTTGAGCCTGAATTGTTGTCCCACTTGCAGTTAGTACAGGCTATAGACAGTCACAGTCAACCTTTGTGTCTCTGCAGGCTTTCTGTCTTGAGAGAATGACATTACTTCACTGAGCAACACTGAACAATAGTTAATTATGTAGATGTCTTCCAAATACTTGTTTTGAAGCACTTTGAAGCCATAAAATATATTTGATCTACAGCAGAGCTGCAAGTATATCTGCTTCTAGCACAAGGGCCATCCTGCCAGCAGGAGAAAGTCCTTCTTCCCACAAAGCCTGAATTGAATCAAAGAGTTTTTGGTTTGTTTGGTTGGTTTTTTGTTGTTTGTTTGTGTTTTTTTTGTTTGGTTGGAGTTTGTTTGTTGTTTGTTTGTGGTTTTTTTTGTGGTGGGAGTAGTTGTTTCTTTAAAGCACCTGGAACTGCCTTTGAACTGGTGGTTGTTTCAGCATCCAATTATTCTTTTTCTGCTTTCATGCATTGATACATGCTATGACTGATGCCTCTTTGGGAAGAGGCTAACTGAAAATATTGCAGGGTAACTTGAGCAGCTAATAATGTGGTACTCAAATGAGGCTGACTTCTGTATAATGAAAATGAAGGAGGATATTTTGTAACTTGTCTCTTTTTACAGAAGGCTGTCAGTGCTGTTGTTGCATTTTTAAGGGTGACATACTTGTGTAATGTCCAGTATGATGAGGCTGTAACTTGCTGGGTGCTCTCAAACCTGTTAACCCAGCCCACAAGTGCAATAAGAGGTTTGTGGTTACTAATGAGCTGGAAAAATGATGGTTACTGTACGGCTTGTGGTATGCAAATATAGGTAAATTAGAGGTCTCTTGGAAGCCCAGCATACTCTGAAAGGTGGTGACAGGTGACTTTTCTGCTCTAACTAGACTGTGTAAGAGGTGGTTTCTGGTGGGTGCTTACTTCTTCCACTCTCCCAAAAAGTTAAATGTGGTATGTTAATGACATGCTCCAAAGAGGTACATGTGCTGCTGAAGCTGTAATTCTAAAATCTACATTATAAATCAGGTGATCCAAATCTGGTCAAAAATTGTTGGCTTTACTGTCTTTATTACTAAACAAGCAAGCAGGTCACTAATTTTGCATAGATTGTTTTTCCCTGCTGCCATTCCCCTGAACTACAGTTGCCAAGGTATGCTTGTGCATTGGGATGGAAAAGGAAGGAAAACCCTGGCTATGCTTTGTCTTCCCAGAGTAGAAAAGTACTGGTAGAGTACGTGTGCAGTATTTGGATTATCAACAGATTATTAACACCTACAGCCACAACTGACAGTGTACGGAATTGTCCTGTGGTGAGTTTTCTACTAGGAAGGGTAACACTGGTATTTGCAGAGGATTTTTTTCTGTCCATGCAATCCCACACTTACTGAAAGATTCAAATCGTTGCTGGTCTAAGGATGTTCTTTCTGACTGAACTATTGACACTTTACTCCATAAATAAGGGTCTAAGCAGTGACTTCTTCCGAAACAATCCATTTAAATTAAAAACGAGGCACTTTCAGGCTAGTTTGTAGCTTGGCTGCATGAACAATGGTACCACATGGGGTGGGAGGAGGAACCTCTGCTATGACTTGCACTGGTTTGGTCCTCTTTTACTTAGTGCTAATTTGGGTGCTGAGTTGTTTCTTTAAGTACAAGCACTGAGGATTTATTGGAGCCATGCTTGAGTATAAGAAATAGGAAACAACAGTCTATGTATTTCAGATTTTGTGGGGTTGAAATGCCAGTGACAGTGATGCCCACACTGTCATCATACATCTGGTTCTTAGTCTGTTTGAAGTAGTAATTCCAGTTGCTGCCTGTGTCCCAATTTGACAACACATTCCCTGTGGTACTTGTTTGGGACCCTGAGCTATCCTGCTCAGTGTGTAACTGGTAAGCTGCTCGTGGAGTACCTGTTAGACCTCACTTTAGATCTACAGCATTTTTAAAAAAAAAAAAAAAAAAAAAAAAAAAAAAAAACANAAAAAAAACAAAAAAAAACAAGCTCTGGGGGTGTTTTGGCACTGAGCTCCCAGAGCATCTCTGTTTCTCTGAGCAGCTGCTGTGGTGCAGCTGCTTGTGCACAAACACAACTGTGCTCATGACCATTAGAGCTGCTACTCCAAATGTCTGTAGTGATGCAGAGAATCTTGGGAGTAATGGGCAAGCGGGGTACTGAGGACCCACCTGATGTTGTTTAAAGACAGCTGAGGAAGAAGTGCATCTTTACTAGTGAGGGGGACAAAAAAAAAAAAAAAAAAACCAGATGCAATTTCAAGTTTTTAGCGATACTTTGAAGTTAGTTCAGTAGAAGTTTGTCAAGTCACAGTGTGGATACTTTCTACCATCCTAGTCAACTGTAACAATAAAGTTTACAAGGATGCTACTTCTTTTCAGTACCTTCTTGCAACTGAATCTGTCTCAACTGGGAAGTCCCAAGCCATATCTCTAATCTTCTTTTACCACCAGCTTTCACCTGTGTTCACCATCAAGTACCTCTTGAGCTTCCTCAGTGCTTTATTGAGTTCATTGTTGCATTTTCTGCTGTTCTAAAGAGCTTCCTCACTGCTGAGAGGCCCTTCATCCTGGTGTCCAGATGTTAGAAAGATAAATTATTTCTTGGTAGAATAGCCTTGTTCAGCTTTAGGCCTTGACGTGATTCAGTTATCTCAGACCGGGATGGGGAGGGAGGGAGTTTAACAAAGCTTTAGAGGCAGGACGTACCCCTAATAGTGGGCACAAAGAATGCAGCATTTACCAGCCACAAGGACGTTTGGCAGAACTCCCAAGATAAGGGAGAAACTAACAAAGTCAACTGAGCTGAAAGCAGCTTCAACTGGATGAAAGGTAACTGCCACCACCTCACAGGCTCACCAACTCGAAAAACCCACTGACTCAAAAGAAGCGAAAGCCTGAGCATGCAGACTAATGAGAAGTGAGAGAATCGTTTCATCAAAAGAAGAGAGATACTGATTAATGAGGGAACTATGTAACTTGTAGCCAATGGACATTAATGCCTTTGTTTGCTAGAATGTATATATAGTGAAAGGTTATGGTAGTAATTTTTCTGGCTCTGTGGACTCCCCATCCAGCCCCCATTGCTGTGCAGAACTGTAAATAAATCAAATGCCTCAACAGAGTGTGGGGATCTGCCTCTTGCACACCAGGGGAAAGAACCCATTTTGGGGCAGCAGCACTGCATCACGATGAAGCTGATTGCATGGAAAAGCAGCTTGAAGGAATCTCCAAATCTGGTTTTGGCATTAGTAGGAGGTTGCTTCCAAATAGTTGATACTTGAATCAAACTGTCATATTTCAATTTATTGTCCTTCCCAATACTGCTTTGTGCATTAGATAACAATTGCTTCTGTCTGCTCTGTCCTGTGTTTTCTCTGATACTGCCTGATAGGTTTTAGTAAAATACTTAAGGCAACCTGATTTGCAGTATGTGGGGAGGAAAAGAACAGCAAAAGAGAGGCTTTAAATATGGTTTGGTCAGCCATTGTAAATTAATATAGACATTTTTGCAAACAATTAGTAGCAAAGGCAGATGAGATCCTAAAACTAATGTGTAGAGTGTCAGCCTCTTTGCCTGAGATGTACACCTGGAATCTCTGCATAATGTTTTGACTGAGAATATCACAGTGTAACTTAGTAGCCCTGATCTTTTGTATTAGCAGGAAGATAATTCTCAGTTAACCTTATAAATCTGAATTTTTCCACAGCTGCTGTTATTACAAGAGTTTAGTACCACTTGAAATGTATAGCACATAGAAAAGTAATATTGGGCTAAATACATCTTTCTGAAAGCATCCTCTGAGAAGAATCCAGGAGTCTAAATGCTGACTTCTGGAGTGTGGGTAGTCAGTTTGGTGTGTTCCCTGCATCTTTGCTGTACAGACTGCTAAGTGCTTCAAGGCTGGGAAGTGTCAGACTGAAATGGCACACAGAGTACCTAAAATAACTTAGGATTTTAGATTGCTGTAGGTGATTTATACTATTCAAGAAGCAAATCACCATAGATCAGGTGCTGAAGACCAGGGTTGTTAAGAATTTGAAACTGCAGAATACTTACCAGGTAGAAAATAATTAAATTGCCATATAGAAAACCTTCTATCTGATGGGTTTGCTTACATTCTGGGGACAGGCTAAATGTGTTAATAAAATTAAAGAAGTTTTCTTCACTTCCATGACCAAGGGATGGCAGGGTCGCTCCAAGGAAGGGAACTGACTGACCATTTAGCTTGTGATATACTCTGACATCCTGTGCTCTGTGCTGCATTAGGGTGCAGGTGAGCTGGGTTTTGTACTGATGTCTCTGCATATCTTATGTGGTAAGTGTCTGACCTAGCCAAAACATTTCTGAGATGGGAGTGCCCTGGCTCCCCACACATGCCATGGGTCTACACATGCAGTTCATGCTCCAGATTCTGTAGAGGAACTGCTGCTCTGCCATACAGACACTGCTTAACAATTGTGGAAATGCTGGTTATTAGAGTGGGATTGCAGACATTTTTGCCATAGTACACAACTTGAATTAAGCAGCTGCAGCTGGTTTCCTGGGATACCAGAGTAGAAACCATGAACAGATTAAGTGTTGTTCCCCTTTTGCTCTTGGAGTCATTGACTGGCTTGTCAGCGTTGGCTAATCAACTTACATTGCAGGTTTGTTTGAAGTGTACCATATTTGGAATAGATTAGCAATATCAATATGATGTAATTTGTTTTGTAGCACATGAAGCTGAAGACTGAAGTCAAAGGCAGGGGTCTTTATCATTCCCTATGCTTTCTGTGGTAGGTGCAGGTAATCTACTTGTGTAGCTCTCAAGTGTCCTGTTAGGAGGGTTATGGATTCTTGACAATGCTGCATGTTAGTGTGAATGTCTTAAAATGAGACACAGAGGATAACTTGTCAAGCCTTCTGATATTTGTTTTTTTATATCCAGATGAGTAGTATGATTTCGACTTTTTATACTGATGCTCTAAGTTAGCAAGCTCTGACCTGAGCCCTTCAAATGTTGGGAATATCAAAAAGCCCCTTAAAAGTGATCTTTTTTTAGAATTTCTCTTTTCTCGTAGTGAATACTGAACAGTAACCTTCAGAACAAAGTGGTATACTTTCTGTACCAGGAATTTGTAGGAATCTCTTGCCATTTGTGGTGGTAATTTGTTGGAGTTGGAGAGGATAACTTTTCTGAACTTCATAGCATGCTAATTTGAAACCATATTGAGTATCTTGAATTGCAGGCTGTTTGAGACAGATTCTTACCCTACTGCTAAAGCCTGGTTTGTTTTATGCACTGATATTTAATTTTGCTGATATTGATAATGCACTAAAGTTAATACACCTTAAAATCCTTTGGCAGGGGAGTGGCTGAGAAACGAGGAGATTGCTCGATGCTCAATCTGTACCTAAAGGTACCCTGTTTGAGAGAGGGAACTTGTTGAGAAATGTTTTTTCACTTCCTCTGTTTCTAAATTCGACGTGAAAGAAAAACAAATTATGGACGTTGTATATACTGTATGTGAATTCTGCGACTTCCTGGGATAGTAATGACTTTGAGTTCCCCTCCCAAACTTACATGACAGTGGTAAGTTTGCTATCTCTTGCTCCAGCAAGTTTCAGAAAGCTCCAGCTTCTGGTGACCTAATTGGTGCCTAAGGTGGTAATCAGGGTTCTAAAAAGCTCTGAAGAAAGTCCTATTAGGGTAGGTATTCATGACTGTACTAACAAGTGGGTGCAAAGTGGGAGTTAAAAGGGTTTCTCTTATCTCTATATGATTGCTTAGTATTGCTGTGCAGGGGAGGAGAGCTCTGCTGCTACTGCAAAGCATCTTTGTAGTAAGGAGGTGTTCTAATTGATCCATAAGCATTGCTTCTGGATGTGTTCAGGAGCACTAAAGTGTTCTGTAAATAAAGCAGGAGATTACCGTTCTGTTATTATATTCCCAAGGAATATGTCAGTTTATAAGAGCAGTGTGAGGATTTTATTTAAAATTGATGAGTTCAAGTTGGTAGTGCTTGTGTGAACATCAAAACGAACGCTAGTGATGTTCCTTGCCCATGGGTTTGGTGCATTGGAAAAGATTGCTGCCAATTCATGGGACCACTTTGTCCTTTAAAGTCTGGTAGAGTTACTGAGTTTTGGGTGTTTGGCTTTATAGAAAGCAAGCTTGTTGGCCGGGAGTTTTGAGTAGTGTGGTGTAAACCTCTGCTTTCAGTGGGACAGCTAAAGGCAAAGTGGTTTTGGACACCTTCAGGATATTCTGTGTTGCACCAGAACCATCAATATTGGATATAGAACGGCCTAATGCTGAGCAGGAAGAAGCAATGCTAAGGGTTAGATGTACAGAAGTCTTTTGTTGTGCTGTTCATCTGTTTTGACAGTGGATTTGTGAGTGCATGTTACACGGGTCACCCAAAATCGAACTTTGGTGCACTTTATAGGCATCATTGATTCTGTTGCTAAGAGGTGGATCATCTTCATGTCACAGGGTTACTTCAGGATTGTGGAAGGATGTGGAGGCAAATTGTCCTGATCTCGACCTTTTGGTACAGCAGGGAAGACTCTTCAATCTGATACTCAACTTCCTGGACTGCCTTCTGTGCCACTGAAGGTCACTGCTATTGCAGTGACTGATGGAGATCATTTTGCTCATCTGAAAATGCTTTTCCTTAGAGGCAATGAAAATTGGGACAAGGTGGGGTGGGAGGAACTAGAGGCTCTAGTAAATAATAGGCATGTCCAAGAGTGGGACCAAAGGAAACTTTTGAGTGATTTTGGTGTTGGTGTGGGGTTTTTTTTTTTTTTTTTGTTTTGGTTTGGTTTTGTTTTTGGTTTGGGTTTGGGTTTGGTTTGGGTTTGGGTTTGGTTTGGGTTTGGGTTTGGTTTGGGTTTGGGTTTGGTTTGGGTTTGGGTTTGGTTTGGGTTTGGGTTTGGTTTGGGTTTGGGTTTGGTTTGGGTTTGGGTTTGGTTTGGGTTTGGGTTTGGTTTGGGTTTGGGTTTGGTTTGGGTTTGGGTTTGGTTTGGGTTTGGGTTTGGTTTGGGTTTGGGTTTGGTTTGGGTTTGGGTTTGGTTTGGGTTTGGGTTTGGTTTGGGTTTGGGTTTGGTTTGGGTTTGGGTTTGGTTTGGGTTTGGGTTTGGTTTGGGTTTGGGTTTGGTTTGGGTTTGGGTTTGGTTTGGGTTTGGGTTTGGTTTGGGTTTGGGTTTGGTTTGGGTTTGGGTTTGGTTTGGGTTTGGGTTTGGTTTGGGTTTGGGTTTGGTTTGGGTTTGGGTTTGGTTTGGGTTTGGGTTTGGTTTGGGTTTGGGTTTGGTTTGGGTTTGGGTTTGGTTTGGGTTTGGGTTTGGTTTGGGTTTGGGTTTGGTTTGGGTTTGGGTTTGGTTTGGGTTTGGGTTTGGTTTGGGTTTGGGTTTGGTTTGGGTTTGGGTTTGGTTTGGGTTTGGGTTTGGTTTGGGTTTGGGTTTGGTTTGGGTTTGGGTTTGGTTTGGGTTTGGGTTTGGTTTGGGTTTGGGTTTGGTTTGGGTTTGGGTTTGGTTTGGGTTTGGGTTTGGTTTGGGTTTGGGTTTGGTTTGGGTTTGGGTTTGGTTTGGGTTTGGGTTTGGTTTGGGTTTGGGTTTGGTTTGGGTTTGGGTTTGGTTTGGGTTTGGGTTTGGTTTGGGTTTGGGTTTGGTTTGGGTTTGGGTTTGGTTTGGGTTTGGGTTTGGTTTGGGTTTGGGTTTGGTTTGGGTTTGGGTTTGGTTTGGGTTTGGGTTTGGTTTGGGTTTGGGTTTGGTTTGGGTTTGGGTTTGGTTTGGGTTTGGGTTTGGTTTGGGTTTGGGTTTGGTTTGGGTTTGGGTTTGGTTTGGGTTTGGGTTTGGTTTGGGTTTGGGTTTGGTTTGGGTTTGGGTTTGGTTTGGGTTTGGGTTTGGTTTGGGTTTGGGTTTGGTTTGGGTTTGGGTTTGGTTTGGGTTTGGGTTTGGTTTGGGTTTGGGTTTGGTTTGGGTTTGGGTTTGGTTTGGGTTTGGGTTTGGTTTGGGTTTGGGTTTGGTTTGGGTTTGGGTTTGGTTTGGGTTTGGGTTTGGTTTGGGTTTGGGTTTGGTTTGGGTTTGGGTTTGGTTTGGGTTTGGGTTTGGTTTGGGTTTGGGTTTGGTTTGGGTTTGGGTTTGGTTTGGGTTTGGGTTTGGTTTGGGTTTGGGTTTGGTTTGGGTTTGGGTTTGGTTTGGGTTTGGGTTTGGTTTGGGTTTGGGTTTGGTTTGGGTTTGGGTTTGGTTTGGGTTTGGGTTTGGTTTGGGTTTGGGTTTGGTTTGGGTTTGGGTTTGGTTTGGGTTTGGGTTTGGTTTGGGTTTGGGTTTGGTTTGGGTTTGGGTTTGGTTTGGGTTTGGGTTTGGTTTGGGTTTGGGTTTGGTTTGGGTTTGGGTTTGGTTTGGGTTTGGGTTTGGTTTGGGTTTGGGTTTGGTTTGGGTTTGGGTTTGGTTTGGGTTTGGGTTTGGTTTGGGTTTTGGTTTTTGTTTTGGTTGGTTGGGTTTGTTTTTTTTTCAGGGGAGGGGAAGGTGCTTTTAATGAGTTCCTGCAGTTGCCCCCAATGCCACCATCCTTACAGTACAGGTACTTCCTCCATGTGCTGCTTGAAACTTTGTAGTATGACAGGGTGTATAACCTGGGATGTTTTCTATGAGTTCCAGTATTGCCTCTTGTATGGCTGGATGCTTGTAAAACTGAAAACACATGTGTAGCATAAAGCTTTTTTTAGACTGAAATTTCCACTCTGTGGCTGCTCCTGTGGAGGAAGGCAGCTGAAAGCAGAGCAGAGTAAAGCAGCTGCAGGAAAACCATTGACTCCTGTTGGTTGCCTTGCAGCGTTCTCCCATCCCAGACAATACTATGGGCTCCCCCAAAATCTGCCAAGACATACAGAGCTTTTAAATGCACATCTTTCTGTTCTTGTTCCACAGCAGCATCTGCTGAATTCAGTGGGTTTTTTTTCCAGGAAATGAGTTCTATGCAGAAATATAATTGTTAACAATGTAGAAGTATAACTCTGACGTCTACACAGGGGGAAGGAGATTCTTTTGACTTCCAGTCAGTTTGCAGTATAATTTTCGTCCAGAGGTCTAACACAGCAGTATGGTTTCTTATGATTTAAATAATATATGCTGATGCTTACCTTTTTATATATAATTTACTACGCAGAGAATACCTTGAGGGCTATACTTTTTATTTCATTATATCCAGGTCTTCTAAAACAAACCCAAACAACTGGCAATTACTGTAAACATACTGATAATGTGTAGATGGCTTTTTAAGTTACTTTGCGAACAGCTGTATAACTTTTTGTAGTATTTGGGGGAAAATATTAACATCAGTTCTATTAATTGATTTTGGGGAAATGTTACTTTGCATATCAGATGGAATGTAAGGAAGAGAGAGGCCTAGAGTTGTCAGACAAATCTTTCAGCTGACAAAAAACAAACCTCTGAAGTACTTTGACAGTGTCTAGCCAGCAATTGTTGTTACAAAGTGCTGAAACAGCATTAACTTTTTCAGCATCTGAACCTTGTAAGTACAAACAAAAACTGGCAGTTTTACTCAGTACCTGATGCCAAATGCTCCAGTTCTTCAAGGGCTCTTACTGGAACCTAAATGATACATTGAGTTGATACAGCCAAATCACCAAACATGGGTTTTTGCTTTCTTTTTTGCTAGAGTATAGGCAGTGTTACATCTGCATTAATGCTTTCCAAGAAGTGCAATGTTACAGGGCTTCCTAAAAGAGCAAAACTACCTTTCCAGTTCTGTGCCACATCAACGTAGTTGCAGCAGGTCACAAGAAAGAGAAAATCCGTAATTAATGATACCTGCTGGTCTTGTCAAATGGAGTGTAAATAGAACTGCTTCCAGTTGGTACTCCAGTCCTATTACCTATGGGAGGTGCTGCTCTGACGGCAATGTAAAATTGCTCAAAGAATATGTTTCTGCCATGCAAATCTAGGTAAACATCCTTACCTTCTGTGTGCACAGACGCAGTTTATTTTGAAAACAGTGGTCCACCTGTGCCAGTATAACTTGGTGCAGAAGTCGGGTACAGACACAGTTCCTTGTTCTCAGAAACTTTCAGAACTCCTTATTCAGTTAATGCACTGAATGTTATCTGTCTGAAGCTGAAGAGGACCAGAATCATGCTGGTCTGTTCCCTTATTGAATCAATGCAAGGTAACACTTGTAGACAATCTGCTATTTAAGTCATCCTACTTGGTCCCGAGTGTGTCTGTGTGTGTAAGTGGCTTTCAGGTCACATCGCTGGTAACCAGACTGGGGGTCAGTGAATGCCAGCAAGGCTGTTGGCTTATCCTTGAGCATCTGCTAATTCATGATCACATCTGCTTTGTCACCACTAGAGGCTCCTCCAAGTCGTGTTTTGGACTCATTTCTGTCAGGAAGCAGCTTATGCTCTGAGTAGCATGCGCATGTCCAAATTTGTCAGTGTAACACTGCTTTACAAGAAGTTAATTTTTATTTTTTAGTCAAAATGCAGCCATTTCTTGATACCATGGCTGAACCCAAGTTATCTGTTTGACGTAGTTACAGGTCATTAACTACTGATGAACCTTAAAGCAATGTTGACTAAAAGTTTCTTGTGTTGCTTGCTGGTAGGTGAAAAAAAACAGGCAGGAAAATATTTGATGGTGAGTGCAGGTAAATAATTTCTTTTAACAGCAGCATATTTATCTCAGCATAGATAAGGCTATAATTATCAACACAGATTATTTTATGGCTCACAGCCTCCTTGTGTATCTGGGGTAGGTTTCCTGTGACAGGGCTGTACTTACACTGACATTCTCAAAACATCAGCTTTTACTTCAAACTGCTTATTCCTGCACTGTGACTTGATAAAGTGTAAGCATCTTGTATTGGGTGCACTGTGTCTGATCCTGTAAATGTTCAAGAGTTAATTTGGTAAGACAGGAAAGAATATCACTGTGGGATTGTATCTAGCATACAAATACGGATGAATGTCTGTTCTTTGCCATTCTTGGGTTTTGGTAGCCTTGGCTTGTTCTATTTAGTGTCAAGTCTTGTGCTGAGGTATTAGGTTTTTGCAGATGTGTGGGTATCATTTTTCTTTAGATTGAGTAAGAGAGAATCCGGTTTCCAAACTGACTGTATGGATGCTTTGAGTTTTGAGTGTGGAAGTGTGATAATTACATATGATGATGTATTTAGAAAGTGGAGGAACTTTTAGAAGAGACTTCCTAGAAAAACAACATGGCTTATCTTTGTGGAGAGTTCAAGATAAAATGGTGCTGTGTTATTGATCTACACATGAGAACCCTTAAGAAGGGTTTTTTTATTATGTGTTTCCCTAGCATTCAGCTACTGTTCTTAAACTTCAAGACTTTAGAAACAGACTTGAAAAATAAGTTATCCAAACATATCACCACAAGGTAAACATCAGAAGAGTCTAAATAGAAGTTGATGCCTTGCAGTAGAAAACATGTTCTGTCTGGAAGTTCTCTACTTTTTTTTGCCTTGAGATATCACCTGTTCCTACAAATCTCTGTTGGCATAAATGCAGCATGAGAGCTCTTGCTGTCAGTCTGATGTGTCAGTTTATCTTGTTGCTCATCCTAGGCTGGTCTGCTTATTTTCCTTATTGTTGTGTTAGGAAGTTTCTCTTCATCAACACTCCAGCTCTTCCTGAAAGCAGACTGTCAATCTACCGTGGATCATCTTCCCTCCTGTGCCACTTACAAGTGATTACTTACTGGTCACACAAATTTCTTCCAAAGGTAAACCAGATATGCCACTTCAAGAGTAACATTTATGATGTGCTAAAATATAGGAAGAAAAATTAAATTACTTACTATTTTGCCTCACATCCTTTTTTGGTACTGGCAGGAGATACTGCGTAATGTTAAAGCTGTTAAGGAGTTGCCTTTAGTCACACAATTACACAGCTTGCGTTTGACTTCCCTACAAGATCCATCTTTGTCTGTCCACTGTACAAGATCTCTTGCCTGTATTCTCATCTTGCGTATGTCGCATTAAATTTCTGTCTTGACCTTAATCCTCCTGACCTGTGGTAGGCTGAAGTGATTCTTCCTGGCTGCTACTCTTACCCTGTATGTCTTCAAACTTAATGGTTTCAGTTAATTAGATTGACGTTTGGATTTCAAGGATGTGCATTTATGTACCAAGCTTTGCTTCACTGCACTACTTCTGCTTTTATCAGAAGTATATAAAGGATACCTTGAATTATGCTGTGCTGCAGATGACTCAGAATGCTCCACACCCCTTTGCTGTCTCTTTCAGAAGATTTTTCAGCAAGTTGAGGATTCTGGCTTTATCTGGATGTCATGTTAGTAACTGACATGGCAACAAGTTGAACAACAGCTAGAAAAACCAATGCTGGTTTTCATATCAGTGTTGTACTTTCTCTTGTATGTCCATCTGGCCTGAAAGATGGCTATTTAAGCATCTGTGTATTAATGATGAGCAAGAACAATTTTGTAGACAGTTCTTTTCTAGCTGTGAGTAATTGGTTTTTTTAATGGAATGTGGTTGATAGAGCAAGGAACTGGTTTCCTGGTTGTCTGTAGGAACTGAGGACGTTATGGCCAGGGACATGTTTCTCAGTAGCTGTTTTCCTTAGGGCCATGTTGGGTGCATGAAGATCTCTGTTGTATATGGTCTATATGGCAGATGACAAAAGGCAACTCATAATGAGTTTCAAAGAACAGTAGTCCTTTGTAACCACTGAAGGCAGGTCTGGGTCAGTTCAATAACTTGACCTTGTGACTACAGCAGTCTAATCTGCCTTTGCTTTCTTTCTTTTTTTTTTTCTTCTTTTTGAAAGGAGACATTGAGATAAGAGCCATTTGTCTGCCTGGTGTAGTGCAGCTGTTGCACATACAATTGCAAGAGCTGGTAGTGTGTCAGATACTGTGGCTTTTACCGCCTCAGCCCATGCAGGAGTACTTTGTAGTGTCATAAGTAGCTAATAATACTCTGCAGGCCTCCATGATCTACCTCTGTTTTTTAATTTAAAGTGGGTGTCTGTGTTTTGAAATCATTAAATGAATTAAACATAATTTGAGCTGGGCTGGTTTTGCTTAGTAGATGAAAACTCAAATTGAGACTCTAGCATTTCAGTAATAATGTGGAATTTGGACAGGTTGTCTTTTCTTGGAAAAAAAAAATCTGGGATCTGGGTTAGGATTCATCTTTCTTTAGTTCTCATCCCTTGTAGTGCCACTTACTGGCAACTCAGTTATTGTTGCTCTTGAGTAAGGCTGTAACTGATTCTGATGCTGTGACCTCCAAATCATCTAAGCACAAGGCAGGGGCGAAAAAAGGCTAAGAATGACAGAATGCTGAATGCCTCGTGAATTTGGCTCCACACTAGAAAAAAAACCCACTCGAAATCTGATCCTGTAGATACAATAGCCTGAGGAGCAAGGACGGGTAGCTATCAGCTAGTGCACTTGCCTAAGATAAAACTTTAAACTTGGTCAGTTTGAAGCAGCCTGTAGTAATGGAGCTCACAGGTGCATCATGAAGTAATGTCAAAATTTGCTTTTGTGTCTCCAATATAAGCTTCTCACTAGCAAACAGCTGCTGACACAGTGCCAGTTCCTGCAGAGAAGTGGAGGATGCTGGGCAGGGAGGGAACCTTCATTCATGTATCCGACCTCACTGGCTTGTGCAGGATCATAGACCCCATGCATATGGGTTGTACACTGGGTTTATTAATAACACAGTTGTATCAGTATAGGATTATAAATCTAGACTAATAAATTGCTGATCAGATATCCATGCTAGGAGATGCTGCTGCTGATTTAGCTATTTGCTTGGCAGTGGTACAGTCCTACAGACTTTCTGCTGCTGAGCCTGCCCAGATTTACTGTCTGTATCCATCTCCAAACAGGAGTTCTTACAATCAGCACTGCAGTGGGTGAAAAATATGTAACTGGGCTGCATAATTGCTTCACTGAATTCTGCATGGCAGTCATTGTAGATAAGATTTCAAGTGCAGATCCTTTGTGCTGCCATTCAGCTTCCAGAAACGTGTGTACCTTGTTTAAGGAAAGGCTGGTGTGCCAGCTTGAGAAGTCTAGTCAGAGAGCTGCTGCTTGCTGTGCTGGGAAAGGCAAAGTTGTGTAACACTGCAGCACAGTGCTATGGTTTACACTTACAGTGCTATAAATATGCCTTTCCCCTTGCTGCTTATGAAAGAGGTGACTGCATCAAGACCTTCCCTGTGTTTTTGGCAGAACATGTGACTGGCTGTCCCTTGAGGAGAGCTTTCTTTTTGCATCCAGCATATGAAGAGAATCAAGGCAATTAGTCATTCACTGACTCATGAATGGTGCTTGTTTAAAGAATTGGCTAAAAATAGTTAAAACAGGCTGAAGGAAATGGTGTTCTCATATTGAGCTAGCTTGGACATCTCTTCACTCAGCAGATATAAACATTATGGCTTGCTTCACCAAACAATAAAGCAATCTGTTGTGTTTGGGAAGGATGCAAATGTGGGAATGAATAGGTGAAAACACAGAAACTCTGTCAAGGCAGATGCGAAATGCTGGAAAACTGGGATATGCTTTGATTGTGGTTAATCATAGAATCCAGAATATTGGAAGGGACCTTGAAGATCACCTAGTCCCAACCCACCTTGCCATGGGCAGGGACTTCTCCTACTAGACCAAGTTCCTCAAGGCCTTACCCAACCTGACTTCAAGCAGTGCCCAGGTTGGGGCATGCACAACCTGCCTGAGCAGCACGCTGTGGCAGTGTCTTACCACTCTCACAGTAAAGAATTTCTTTCCAACTAAGTTACCCATCTTTTCATTTGTACCCATTAATTTTCATCCTACTACTGTGGTTTCTGACAGACTCCTTCTCTGGCTTCCCTGGGGGCTCCCTTCAGATACTGAATGAGGTCTCCACACAACTGTCTCTTCTCCAGGCTGAACAGCCCAGCTCTCTTCCTAGGGGAGGTGCTTCTCTCCTCTTACCAACCTTCTGTCCTCCTTTGGACTTGTTCCAACAGTTCCATGTCCTTCTTAAGCTTGGGGGCATGAGAAACTGGACATGAAACCGCAGGTGGGATTTCCCAGGAGCAGCGGACAGGGACACAACCCCCTCCTGTGCCCTGCTGGCCATGCTCCTTTACATACACACCACGATACATTTCCCTTTCTGGCCTGCGAGCGCACACTGCGGCTCACGGGGAGCTTTTCAGCAACCATCACCCCACTTCCTTCTCCACCCAACCAAATGGTGTGCCTTGGATTGCTGGAGATGTCATCAGCTGATGCAGTTCTTCATAAGAGACAATATTCCAGACCCTGAGGCCTGGCAAGTAGATTTGGATGCCCAGACTGACAACCTTGTGCACATGTAATGGGAGGACTTATACATATGATGCCAGATACGCCAGTAATGTAGGATGATACCTTGAATAAGCAGTCTCAAATACTCCCACCATTGCTCCAGCAAAACTGTAGTTTTTACAAATGCAAAACTGCTTTTTTCAGAAGTGGACACAAACTATTTCTGGAACAGCTACAGTCATGTTACAGCTTTACCAGTTCATGTATCAGCATTCTCAGTTATACCTGCAGTAGGCCTTCTTCAAGTGCCAGCTTAGGGCTCTGCTTCACAGCAGAAGATGCATGATTGTAAACTTTAGATGTGGTATCCTTAAGTATCTTTTGGCTCCTTCAACAAGTATCAGATGCTATAGGGAAACTTAAGGTTTACACATCTGGAGTTATTTTTCCTATTTTGTCCACATGTTGAAGTCAGTGTGTTTGTACAGATATAAATAAAAACTGAGTCATCTCTTTCTGCCTGGAAAATGGTTACACAGAGTAAACTCCCTGCATAACACACACACCCAGTGACCCCAGTGTCAAGCAGTATCATGCGCAGGCATCAGAACCAAGAGCACAATCTCTGCACCAGCCCTTCAGCCATGGTTCAAGTCTGCCAACATCTGGCCTATCATAAATCACTTAATATATTCCATCTTAACTTTTTTTTTTACCCCTCATTAGATCAGGCCTGATCCTGGAGTGAAGGTTAAGTTGTGGGTGAAAACTAGTAATATTTCACCATGGGAATTCCTGGGACTATGACATCATGCTGAGGTTTATGTATCTTTCTCCTATGGGAATCTGAAATTGCCTTAGTGCTTGGCTCCTGTGATCTAAGTTCAGGTAAAGCTGTTAGGCCAGCAGCTTACCCTATGGAAGAGGATCAGATAGTCTTTTGTGATATTGTGTCTTGTAATTGCCTTTTCAGTGATGAGGTGGAAAACAGGAGCAAAAATTGAGTAAAAATGGGCCAGTTATAGAATATTTTGATGTTTCAGGATGCCACTGCTTCCAACTCAGTATCTCTTGCTGGATATTGCATCTCCTGCACATGCTGAAATGATGGTGTTTTCTGTAGCATGAAAAGTCAAAGTAGTGGAAGGGAACCTGGCAAGTTGTTAGCTAAGTGTAAGTGAGTGCTCCTGTAAGCTACTCTTTCACCTGAGCTCTGAGGGCACTGACCTGCAATTCTGGGGAAAAAAATGTCCAATTAGTACAACTGTGTTTTAAGAGCTTATACTAAATAGTTCAGAAGTCCAGTCCTGTTTGGAAACTCTCTTGCTTTGCCATGGTCAGCCTGGGACATAGAGCTGAGGCAGGAGAAATCTCTCTGTCAAACCACAGAGGGCCTAGCAGTACTGATGTGTGTGTGTGTGTGTGGCTGAAAGATGGGCACCTGGGGCCATGCTTGGCATGTGCAACCAGAGAGGGGAGCAGCTTCAGGCGTGTGCAGGTGGCTTCTGAACAAGGGGAACTTCTCCTCATCCAGCTGTCAGCCTGTCCCGTTGTCTGTAGAAGAGCATGAACAGCTGCCTGCTCTGAAGCTGGATGCTCCTTGACTCCAGAGCATGGACAGTGTTTCTCAGCAGAACCAGAGGGGTGGGGGTATGGTTCAGGCTGAACAGGACAATTAGCTCTGAAGTGCCATGGACTGCCTCTGTGATAAAACCCTCTGAAAGAAGGAAATACCTGAACTGCATGAGGTGCTGAACACATTGTCCTGCTAGGCTAACTCAGTCTCTAGATGAGTAGCACTGCCATGAGCAGTTATTGCCATGAAGGCTAGCATTTCTAGAAAGGAACTTTTATGTTAATAAAGGGAGACAATATTTAAAAAGTACTTTTGCTTTTTTTTGTATAATGTTAGAAGAAAACTCTTTGGTTTCCAGGCACTCCTTATTCTAACTTAATTGTTCAGGGCAGTTTTATTTACTCTGCTCCTGTGAGTGATAACCCAGGCAGCAGGAGTGTGAATGTACAAGATTGCAGCAGCTTGGATGCAAACCAGCTTAACAGGGTTTAGGAAATCCCCTTTGTATCATTCAGCTCAACTATGGTTTCATGTTTACTATTAGTCCTGATTTCACATGTAAGGAGGAAAAGACCAATATATGGGTGAAAGCCTTTTCTCTAAGGGCTTTCTCTAAAGCTTTATGCTTTGGTCTAGATTGTGTGCCTTAACAACCATCTCAGATTTATGAACACCGATATGACAAATATCAGAATATATATCTATACATATTTAATGAAATTTTACTGTTAAAATAAATTTTTGAAAAAGGAAACTAGTTTGTACCAGAGGGAATCTTCCACTGGCAATAGCAGCTTTAGTAATACCCCAAATAACTAAATTAGGTGGTATATACAAGATATGATTTAGTATAAGACAAGAATGGGCTCATGCCTGTCAGACCAGTCTTTGATTGTGTAAGCTAATCCCACTTCTTGGCTCATCATTACCCTGCTGTTCTTGTGGCTCTATTTTCTTTCTGGTTTAGAGCTTAATGTTCTTTTCATGAGATCTATTTCATTTTTCACATTCAGGTCTTTGTGTTTTAAATTCCTTATGAAGCAGTGCAGGTAATGCAGGACTTAAGGTGTTTGCTGCTCTTAATGTTCATATACCTGCTGCAGCACCAAGAGAGTTTTCAGGACTCACAAGGCTTAATTGGTCTGGTCACTCATCTTGGATCAGAGATGTGCTTCTGGTTCTCTCAAAGCGTAACAGATGTCAATAAAGATCGATACGGTGCTGGTGGAAATGAAGCAAAAACTGGGCTTAAAATACCAAGCTAGTGCCCAACTCTGCCACAAGACATTACTTATGTCCTAAGTCATAATAACTGGAGCTGAAGTAGCAATGTTGCCCCTATATGCATTTTTACCTGATCAAATAGTTGGCAATGCAACAGGCCTAGAGATATGGTGCTGCCTTACAGGTTCTGACCTGGACAATACTGAGGTGCTTGAAACCTCATTGATGTGAGGAACAGGCTGCTGGTGCTGACTGCTGGCCTGTACTGGACCTGTTTTCTGGCACATGGTATTTAATACTGCACACGCTCATCCAGGCTTACTGTGGAAGAGGAGAATCCATTAAGTGAATTGTGCACATGCTTGGTGCACCAGAAGCAGTAAAGCATTTTGTGGGATTAGATCTTAACACTTCACCCAGCAGTGGCCTGTAGTTCCTGTTTTTGCTTTTCCTGCATGTTCAGAGTGTGGAACACTCTGCAGCACGTGGCCAGGACCCATCATCTGGTGAGAAGTGCACAGTGAGGAACCTGGCTGTGCCTCTTAAGGAAAATGAGGATACCTTGAGGTGACTGCCAGTCTACCAGGGCAGGGTGGGTGACCTGTAAAAGACCTTGGTGGTCCCTGCACACTGAGCCAGTAGGAGCTTGTCTGTGGGCTGGCTGTGTCAGATAATTACAAATAACTGCAAAATAAATTAAAACCTCAAAGCACTTACTTTGTATGTGATCTTAAATACATTTTGAAAAAGATGCTTGGCTTCACTGATGCTATGTTTTCATAGGGGTGGGGTCACTGAGCGTCTGGGGTCTGTGCTGGCCATTGTCAAAGTTGTGTGTGCTCCCCATTACCCTCAGATCCTCAGATCAGATCAGGTGTGATGCTGGTGGCTTTCCAGGAGTTGTGTGCACTTCCCCAGGGACCTTTCTGCAGGGGGCAGGTAGGATGTATTCATCATTGCTACCCTTGCTGCCTGAGAACCAAGGATTTAGGTTTTGTCAACTTGAGAGGAGTGTAAGAAATCTGTGTCAGTCTACTGATGTGTCACTTACAGCTAAAAGTACTGAATTTCTAGACAGCTGTAGCGAGGAGGGCATCCAGACTATGCTAGTCCTGCTGGCCAAGCTTTGCTAAGCCAGGCCAGGATGCTTTTGGGCACCTGAGCACACTCTGGCTCATGTGCAGCTGCTGCTGACCAGCATCTCAAGGATCTTTTTTTTTTGGCCAGGCAGCTTCTCAGCCATTCTGCCCTGAGCCTGGAGTGCTGCTTAGAGTAGTTGTGGCTCAGGTGGAAGTGTTGAGTCTTCTGGGGCAAAACCTCAAGAAACAAAGTTGCTGTAGTAGTTGTTCATGGTAACTCAGTGAATAATTCCATGGTTGGCAGAAATACTTTGTATTTTCAGGCACATAACACGGGATCTAGTGGACTCTGTTTTTGTGACATACATAGCAAAATCTATGGCTTTGCCTTATTGAAATAAAGGACAGGTTATAATGCTAAAGTGCAGTCATGTTTGAGGATGCAAGGGAGCAAGGCAGTAAAACAGGAAACAAAGTGACTATCCTGGTAGCAATATTCTTAAAATATGTGCCATGGTGGAACTTGGAGGTTGAAGTTCTTGTGCAGAAGCTGTAAATGCCTGGATCTTCTGCCAGGCTGGACTATCCAGAGGAGTTTATTTTTCTAGGGACTAAAAGCATAACTAATTATAAAAACTGGAGAAGGGGGGAATGGGCTGATGGCTGGTCTCCACCTTTCTGACTATTGACTATGTATGGTGATGCCAAAGAGCCATGGCAAGCAGTTGGCTAAAATCAGGAAAAAATGAAAGAGGGTTATTTCTCCCCAGTTTAAGCTCAGCTAGAGGAGTCAAGCACATGGTGAATGGAGTAATTGTTGGGTATTTGCAGGGAGGGACTGAGCTTGCACCTTTAGTCCTCCTAAATTAGTTTGTCTGGCTGTAACTGAGCAAACAAGCTGCCTGAAAACTCTGTCTCTCTCTGGTACATAGCAACCTGGCTGAACTTAACAGAAATGAGCTGATTTGCCTTACATCAGAGAAATTGTAGGGAGAAAACCACTTTTGGATCTCTATTTAGAAAGTAAGTTTATTGCTTAATTTGGTCTTTTTGTATTTTAACATGTTTAGAATCGGGCTTTCAGTGGGGAAAAAAAATGACCTGTAATCGTGACTGTTGCTGCATCTTTGCAGGCAGTCTTGCAGCTTGTCTTGGAAATTCTTGGCTTGCCTAACCCACACAGAAACCCAAATAGCATTCAGCAAGAGCAGAGTGGGCTTACGTAACTTCCCATGGTTCCTCTTACAGAAGAGATATGAAGTAATTCTCTCGGATCTGTTTGTAATGGCCTGGAAAAGCATCTGGTTTCACTTTCAAATTTTGGATGATCTCACTGTAGGGACTGACGTGGTGCTCTTTTTGTTTGGAAAAATTCCCTGCCTGGAATGGGAGGTTTTGGTGTCTTTTGGCTCTGAAATCAGGTTTGTACAGAAGCTTCAATTGCTTTGTGCTCCAGTACAGCATCTCAATGTGCTAAACAATTGCAGACTAGTTAGAAACAGCTTATCAACACATAATGTGACTGCTTTCTCTAAATATGTGATGCATTACTATGTTGTAGCTGCTTTCCTGTGGGAAGAAAGTATTTCCATAATTTCTTCAACTGCATTTTCTGGCTGTAGAGCTCAAGAGCATCCTTCATGTGATGCAACACCACATACCATAGTGGTAATTACTGTAGTCAGGTAGTCCCCTTCTACTAAAGGTTTGTCTGTAAAACAGGATTTAGAAGTTTGGAACAGTCTTCCAGGATCTACACCTTCTGCATGAGTCTGCATCACATACAGGGACCATAACTAGTGCTCCAGGCTCAGCTTTAGGAGTGGTCTTCTTGAGAGAAAACCCTCTGCATTAGACAATTTAAGAGCAGAGGGGTTTTACTGAGAGGAACAAGATCTGCACTCCTTGACCATCCAGTGTGGAATATAAACATGGCAGTTCTGGTACTGTGCTGGTACTATGCTTTTTGGTTTGGTCACCGAGGAATATTACCTGTGTAGAAGACAGATTTTGACAGCAAAAATCTTGTAGGTAGCTCAGTCCTGAGTTTTGTTGTTTCTTCCATTTTTTAATCTCAGTCCTTGGGCTGTTTTATGTCTTAGATCTCATGAAACTGCAAGTAAGCACAGGAATGGGCTTTCTTGGAAAAACCCCCATGGTCGGGCTGAGTCTGCAGCTACATGATGTAATAACTTGAGTTGGGGTGAATGTGCTCTGCTCTGAGTAAATCTCTGCTCTGCTCCCAGTGCAGGGTGGCTTGTTGTATATCCAGACATGTCCTTGCTGCAGCAGTCTCTCTCTTCTGCAGTGATGTGGTGACAAGAGGCACTTGCTCGACTGCTCTTCCCTGCAATTCACTTTAAGCAGATCATAAATCCCTTGGTGTGATGTGCTGTGGCAAATGACTGTGGGGTGAGGACTCAGTTGTGCTGTAACATACCCACATACACTCAGCATCATCAGCAGGCACGTACAGACTACAAAGCCACATGAGCTGATGAGCTCTTATGTAAAGGTGAACAGAAAACCTTATTTTCTTGGCTGCCTGGCACTCTGGTCCCATACAACATAGACTGCAATGCAAAGGTGTATGCTGATAAGTGAAACTGTACCCAGGTACTTCATGCTTCATAATCCTTTTGTTTGATTGTCTCCTTCTGTTTTTGGGAATGAAACTTCGTTTAGTTCATCTTGTTGAACTAAGTTCAGCACCCTGTGTCCAGGTGGCATGGGTAGGTAGTGGAAGGGGGGTGAGTGGCAGGGGATGGCCTGGAACTCTGCTTCCACAATCTGGCTTGTGGAATCTTTTCTTATGTTCTTGCTCTCACATGAGCCTGGCCCTGGTGCAGAGGCCAGGAGAAGGTTCTCTGGACATCCCACACTGGGTTGGTGGTGGGACTTTGTCGGCAGGTTGAGCAGTTCCAAGGGAAGAGTTTGTACTCCACAGCACAGCAAATCCTTCTTTCAAAATCCCCCTTTCAGAGAGGAGTACTTTGGGCACTTGGTGAGCCCACATTGAGACTGCTGAGAATGGCAGAACAGGACAGAGAAGTTAATATCCAGTGCCAGGATCTCTGCAGCCTGCCCATGACTGGCCCTGCTCAGAGTCATCCCCCACAGCTGGTTGCTGGCCACTGGAGGGGAATGTTTGCTGTCACTGCCCATCAATATTCAGTTCATCAAGTTGCACTAATGTGCTAAACAGACACTGATGGTATTGAGACTTCAGAAATGCCTGTGGTGGCAAAGCATGTAGTATTAGGAACATAGGTAGATGAACCATCTTAACTTTGGCACAAGAAAGGAACAAAAACTTTGGATCTCTGTAGAGCGAGTTATATAAAAATTTCTTTTTCCTCATGGAGAGAATAATTTTAAGTGTTTGCACAGGCAAATGTAACACAGGTCTATTCAACTTAGCAAACATTTTATTTTTTTTAGTCTGCCTTTTGAACCCAGTAGTATCTTGAGTTATAACTTTTCCAGTGTATTTTATCCTGTTTAACAACAGTTGTTGAATAGTGTTTCTTGAATTAGGACATGGTAAACACTTTTGACTTGTTTTCTGAGCATTACCAACCAATCCTAGGTGTTTAGATTTTTTTTTCAGTTACCATTTTACTCATAGGAAATTGTATAGAGTTATACTGTGGCACCACATGGACTCTGGTTTATAAAATGTGAAATTTTGTAGCTTTAATGAAATGGAGTTTTTTCCAATCTTTTCTGTAATGGTTGCTTGTTGATATTTTTTGTTGTTCCATAATTAAAATTTTAATATTTTTTTTCAGGCTCACATTAAATTTCCTATTGACTATCCATATTCACCACCTACCTTCAGATTCCTGACCAAAATGTGGCACCCCAACATTTATGAGGTAAGGTGTTTTTTAAACAACTCTTTCTCAGGCATGTGAGAAGGCTTTCTGCTTTCTTAAACTTAATACATGTTAATGTACTAAGAGGCTAATGTACCAGAGGCTAATCAGGGCTGTGGTCTGCCAATAATTGGATCACAGTATGACATAGCAAGTCCAGAAGGGGAGTGATTCTCTATAGGTGCAACTGGTTCAATGTTACCTAGTGTGGCAGAGCTGCATTTGAAAGCTGAAGGCCTGTTTTGGTTCAAAACTTGACTTTTAGTGGAGGTAGGTCAAATCCTTGCTGAACTTTTGGATATCCTAGACAAGTATCAGCCTGCTAGGAAAACTGGTCAAGTAGTTTGAGGACCTAAAGGCCTTTCCAAAATGTTCCTGTTGGTGCAGGCCTGTCACCTTATGAGAGGTTCTGCAGGTTCCCTTTGGACCCACTTGAAATAGGAACATCACTTCTCTTGCTGTGAACAAATGATGGTTTCAGTTGGTGCCTTGGGTATGGAAAGCCCTTTTCTGACAAATTTTTGCTGCTAAATGCCCATCTTGGAATGGGTGTGCTTCAAGTATCGTGGTGAGACCAGCACTGGTGACGTAGTAATAAATGGCTAAAAGCCTTGCCAAAATTCAGTGCATAACAGGACAGTAATCAGCTTTAGTTACTGACTGCTCATAGGGATTGCCCAGAGACATCCTCAAATGAGTTATCTGGCTTGGGCTTTGTACTTGGCACACAATGTTGCATGTAACCAAGGACAGTGTTTTCTTTTAACACTCAGTTTCAGTTACGTGAGAGTTTGATCTATACTTAAAGACAACTTTGAGATCTGCATATTATTGCAGAGTGGTACTGTGGATTTTGATTCTGAATCCAGAAATCCTCCTGCAGGAAGTGGGAAATGGTTGCCAAAATGATATGTACAAAATGGGTCTTGGGGAGGACCTCTCCCAGTCTGGTGGAAAAGATGATAAATTTGCTCTAAAAACAACTGAAGGTAGGAGGAGAAACTAACCAAGAATTTGATGGGTGTATTTTGGCTTTACCTGTGAAATACTCTAGCTCTCAGCTTTGTACTCAGTGTTCATAGCAGTATTTCTTGTAGCTGAGGGAATCTGACGCAGCTTGCAGCCTGTTTTGGAAACAACATTTAACTAATGAAGATGAGGCACTGGGATAACTCCAAATGGAACTGAGACTAACAGAGTGCTTGAGGCTTGAGGGTTTGTCAGGAGGAGGGGAAAAAAACCCCAGCTTTTAGTGCAAGGAAGATGAAAGAAAGTAGCAGTTTGCAGGATCTGCTGGTAGGACCAGATGGAGAGGTTGGAGCTGATGTTCCAGTTCTGAGCAATGAGACTTGAGTAATTTATATTTTTCCCATCTCCACTTTACTTGGGTCACCTAGTTGAATTTGGGAAAACTGCATTCTCTTGTTCTGTATTTTTATGACGTAACAGTTCTCAGTCCTAGATAGAATTGTGGCTATTTCCCATTGGCAGATGAATACCCCATCCTCCTTGTCTGTATCTTTTAAAAGTGTGTGTAGGGAATGGCTCACTCCTTGGCTACCCTGATCCCTAAAACCTTATGCTGATCTCACCAGTCCCCATTATACCTTTACCCTTCCATACTCTAATGCAGTGCAGTTCCCAGACACAACATTGATTGTTGCAAGAGGGAAACTTCTCATATCCTTGCTTCCTTCTTTATCTTTATATTGCCAAGTATCTGTTTGTCCATGTGCTGCCCACCTGATCACTTCAGGAGCTTCTCCCAAGTGCTGTGATGCTTTCTCTGAGCCACCAGCATGGCATTCTCCCAGGAAATGGTTAAAGGACAAGCTCAATGATTAACAAAAACAGAATAGACTGTGAACATAATTTAATGTTAGTAAAGTTAACTTCACCTTAAAATTATACTAAAAAAATTTCAAGGTTGCACAAGCCTGTTGGAGACTGAAAAAGAAAACTGCCTTCTTCTGGCAAACTGTTACAGCAACAGAAGTATGTGCTTTGGTATTCAGCAGCTCCAGGTGCTGCATTGCTGTGTTCTTGCCTAAAACCTGCTTCAAAGTGACAAGGGCTTGCTAGATTAGCAAACCTGGCAGGGTTGGTGCACCACTGAAATCTGGATACTGATCACAACCCTCCAACGCTGAGGTAGGATCTTGTTTGGCAATAAAACAAAAATTGTTGTTAATCAAGGTGAGTTGAAGTGTTTGTGAGGCCCTTCAGGTGAGCTGCTGCAGTCTATGGCTGTGAGCACTGGCTTGGGCTCAAAGACACAGATGCTGTTGCTGTGAGAGCCCTGCTCTGCACTCCAGCAGTGTTGGAAGGACCTGAGACCAGGTGTGTGGAGAGTTGCCAGCCTGGAATCTCAAACAGAACCAATCCTGCCATCAACCTGTGCCCTGGCTTGCTGTGACAAGGGCCAGCGTGGGTGCTGCCCCTCAGCTGTGGCTGTGCCTCTTGAAGGTGTGGGGCTGCTCTAGGAACTTGTACATCCTCCCAGCAGCTGGCTGTATGGGAGAGCAAGCCCGGGGAGGCCAACATGTGCTGGCTGGCCTCAGGACTCCTCTGCACCTTCACCTCATCCTATAATAAAGCATTGGGACCCCATGAGTCCCTCATCTACTTCCGTGGAGGATATCAGCTGTGATGGGTATTCCTACAGCACTCCTACCAAGTAATTGTGTCAGAGTGCTGTGCTGATGGAGAATTGGGTTTACAGGCTTCTTAAAATGTTTATAAATGTAGGCATTATGGAGCTTTAAATCTATATTCAGGCCTTAACAGTGGTGAGTAGACCTCATACTGAGGATTATGAGGCTGTATGGCTTCCATATGCTGCCAGAGTATCTTGCTTGCTGGAAGGGATTTTCAGTGAAACCTTCAGAGACCTTCTCCTGATTTTTCACCTGATATTTTGAACAGCTGTGTCCTAGGGGAGCAATGTAAGCCTGCCCCACACCATCTGTTCGACATCTTTGTGTCCTGGGAGAACAAATGTTTTCATACCTGAGCTAGTAGAGAGCAATAAACCCTTCAATTCAAAAATCCCTGTAGCCAACTCAGCTACCACTGGGAACACCAGATTTTTTAACTCTACTTTGGGTCTCCTGTGACTGAAGTTCATTTCTGTCACTGTGACAGGACTTCCTATCTGGAGACCGATTTAGTGTTATGCTATCTTATTGCTATTTTTGCCTGACTTGCTGCATTCTTTAAACCTGACTTTCTCTGACTTAGACTGGGGGTTTTTTTGCCAATTTGCAGACTAACCCTTGCATATAAATAAAGTAGATCCAGGATGAATTGAGAACCATTTCCAGTTCTTGCCAGCTTTTTTTTTTTTTTCTTTGGGTGTTCATATCAGCAAGGCTAAACTGCTAAAGATGTAGACAGAGTTGTGGAGTTGAATCATCAGACTTCAGGCTCAAGCCAGGCTATTCTCAGTGCTTTTTTCTGTCTTACAGAATGGAGATGTATGTATTTCAATTCTTCACCCACCTGTAGATGACCCACAAAGTGGAGAGCTGCCATCTGAGAGGTGGAACCCTACCCAGAATGTCAGGTAACTGAATATGATAAGCAATGGTGACCTCAAAGGCCTGTTGTGTCTGCAAGACTAAGGCCTCTGATGGGAGAGATTTGGAAGGGAATTTGAGGTTTTGGGGTTTTAAGACTTGAATCAGTCTGGTAAGAACCAGACTTACCAAGCTGCCTGAAGGTACTGGAAGTGCTGTGTGTCCTGATACTGGACTGACAGTGCAGAGCCTTCTGTCCTATTCACAGGGTCTCATGCTCTTCAGCCAGATTATCTCAAATGTTCTTGCCTTTCCAGACATTGTTATCTTCTTTGGGATACTGCTAGTGAAAAAGTACATTTTTGAGTGTTCAGGCCCAGTAGAAGCAGCTCTACATAACCCTGCCTTTTGTTTGACTTCTGTGGTTTGTCTGTCTCCTGTCCTGCTCTGTGGTCTCTTGAACAGCTAGCTGGGTGGTTTTCTTCCTTCCAAAAAAGCCAAAGGATCACTGAGTGCCAGAGGCATTCAAGGCCTAACTTGTCCATGTTTTTGAAACAGCAGCTGAATTTCACTCTCATTACAAGATACTGTTTGTAAAGAACTGACTAGATGATAATCCACAGCTCACAGCTAGGAAGCAGCTTTGGGCATTCATTACATATATCACACATCCATTTGACCATTTTGTTATGTTCAACCCTAATGACTGACATGGACCTTCTCATGGTGCTCGTTCTCTCATTTCTGCTCTCCTTCACAATTGCATTTTTTACTGCTTACTCTCTTGAAAGATCTTGGGCATAAGGATGATGTTTGCAGACAAAACATTTCTCAGCTGTATCAGCAACTGGAAAAAAAACAGTCCTTCACTAATAGCCTGGGACCAGCATCAGCCATTGGCTGAGTGCCAACAGAAACACACCCTGCTGGAGTTCCATCTGGCACTGGAAGGCTCCAGAATGTTAGAGGCAGGCAGTGGGGCTGAAGATGTGGAAGGGAGCATGTTTGTCATGGGCTGCCTGTGTAATTTGGGGCTGTTCCTCAACTGCTGAACTTTGTAAATCCTGCCAGGCATTGACTGACTGCCAGAGGTGACCAGGGTTGAAATGTCTGAAGGGGGGGATGTCATTGTTCAATTTTGAGAGCACCTGTGCTTCCACCTCTAAGGGTGCCAAACAGACTCATTAATTTTTTTAAAATACAGTCAAGTATGGACTTTCCCATCACTGGGAGCTAGGTGAGGCAGGCACAAGTAAATATAAATACAGCAAACATACATCAAGATGTTAAGGAATGCCAGTGTTGTCTGTGTGGCAGAGAATACTGCTTCCTGTGTCCTATGGAGCTGAGGAAGTGGTGTCAGGGGTTGGGGATCTTTGATTATTTCAGTTGTCCTTCTCCATATTTCCCTGTCTCCTCCCTGTCCTTGAACTGCACACCCAGAACTCAGCACAGTGTTCAAGATGTTGGTACATCTGGATCTCATGCAAATAAGTGATGTCCTGTCTTGCTGTTGCTTTGTTTCACAAGGATTCCCATTCTTCGTGGCTTTTTTTTGGCTGCATCAGATTGGGGCAGGCTCTGCAAACAGCTCCATGCACTAACGTAACTGTCAGTACAACCTAAGCCAAAACATTTAACTCCATATTGGAGAGCAAAAATGTGCTAGAATGAATCAATGCCTACCTCCAAAGGTGACTCTGAGAGGCTACAGTGTGGAAAGCAGCTGGAACAAAATAAAACACTTTTTCAACAAGGACTCTAATAGCGTGTGTTGGTTGGGAGCACCAGCCAGTTTGCATTGTGTCTGGGATGAAATCCGTCTGTCTCTGAGCCTTTGGTTGATACATGGAGAGAAAAAGGCCTTTAACAAGTCTGTTTCCTTGAGCCTCTGCTGGC
Organism: Formicarius rufipectus; assembly: GCA_013399695.1. Classification (NCBI taxonomy): domain Eukaryota; kingdom Metazoa; phylum Chordata; class Aves; order Passeriformes; family Formicariidae; genus Formicarius; species Formicarius rufipectus. The sequence continues at coordinate 27,600 of VXAU01004327.1, read as the reverse complement.
TGCTCTTCCCTAATGGTAAAAGGATGGATAGAGATTCACTCTGAAGACAAGAGCACCGTAAACTCTGAACAGTTCACTGTTCTCCAGAATGAGGTGAGGGATTTAAGGAGGTAGAACCAGTCTTGAAATCCCCACTCTTCATGCCATCACCTTGTGTGAAACAACATGCTAGAATGTGATCCCTGACAATATCCCAGAGCCTCAGTCTGTGTGTAGTCCATGCGGTTTGTGTCTGATGAAGAGGTTTTCAGTCTTATATGGCTGAAATTTTTTTAATGGTTTTGTTCTGTCAGACTCTGTGCTGGGATGCCTTGTGGTTACTGTACCTTGTTCACCTTGCTTACCCACAGCAGCCAGGTTTGAACGGGACAAGACTGTCCAACTCTTAAGGATATCAACAGGAATGGAGCTGATCTAATGTGTTGGTTGGGAATGTAGAGCTCAGAGAGAGTCACCTCTAATACAGTTGCCTTGGTATATATGAGTAGCTTTGCAGTGACTTTGGAGTCTGGGCACTGCAGTGGAAATATTGGCTTCTCCTCACTGTTGCTGGCAGTGTGGTAGAGCAGATGCTAAATCCAGACTTGAATTACTGTCCCTGTCCTTCCCTAAACTCTACAGTAAAGCTGCATGATGCTGGAGCTGACACACTGGCTTTGCAGCCTGTTTTCTGAGAATCAAAAGCTTCTAAATGAATTTTTGAAATGAAGTAGATGGTGATGTCTTCTGCCCATCGTTCCGGTATGACCAGAAGGTTTTTTTCCCAGAGCTGCTGTTCTCTTTTCCTACAGAATTATGTAACTTGGAAAAAAGAGTAATTGTATAAGCTTCTCATGACAGCTGTGCTGAACAGTCTGGCCAGACACAAGTGTTTGCTTTCAAAACCCTTCAAGAAAATCAGCATCCAAATGACCAAGCATTTCCTGGAATTGAGTCCCAGATATATGGTCTGGTAGATGCACTCAGCACATACTGCTCTGACCATGCCCCTGAATTATTGTGAGCACAGCTGCAGCTCCAAGGCCCCTTTAATTAAGTTCTGCAAGGGGGTTGTTATGTGCTGCTGTGCTTCAAGACTTGCTCCTTGCCTCTTGTTCTTCCCTGCCCTTGGATGGGAAGTTGTTGCTGGCAGGACCACTGGGACAGGGTTGGCTGTTGCAGTGGCTGGGTGTGTGGGGCTCTCTGTTGGTGTTTGTGTGGGTTGCAGCATGAGGGCTGAAGTGCAGAGGGTTGTAGGAACCACAGGAGTAGGGTCTGCTCAAGGTGGGGTGGTGTTTGCCCCTGGTAAATGCCAGCAGAGCAGGGCAGCTGGCTGGGTCTGGGCTCCTGCTGGGAATCCAGGAAGGCTGTCTGTCTGCCAGGGGTTAAGTGACTGGCTTATGCTGGCTTTGCTGGGCACCAGCAGCTGAATCCTGCTGGGCCTTGGCAGCTGGCCTGGGTGTTGAAAAGCATCTGCACTGTCTTCCCCTTGCTGTGGTAGAGTGGTGCTGCAGCAGCTTTAGTGATGCAGGAGCTCAGGAGAGGAGAGACCTGCCCATGGCCTGGACCTCTCACCACCCGGTGGGGCAGGGAAAAAGCAGAGCAGCCTTTTCTGATGACCTTGAATCACAGTGGTCCTCCTCCCTGTGCAGGCAAACAGCCTGGCTTCCGGCTGGGGGGCTGCATGCCACCAGGAACAGGGTCACTGAGCACGTTTCCAGACACAAACCATCTGTGGATAGTGTGGACAGGCTGAATTCTGGTCTGATTGTAGCTTTGCCTGCTGCCCTGTCACAAGTACATGCACAGGCAAATGGTCTGCAGTGACATGAGGTTTGTATTGTGTCACCTTCTCTACACCAGTGTGAGGTTCATAAATACCTGCTCTCACTTAAATATTATCCTCAGTTAAGACCTGACTTAGACAAGTTCATGATGTATCACCCATAGAATTCATCAGCATCCAGAATCCATGAATGCATTAGCTCTGACTCTGCTGTTGTGGTTACCTCTTTCAGGACTATCTTACTGAGTGTAATCTCTTTGCTTAATGAGCCCAACACATTCTCCCCAGCCAATGTGGATGCATCAGTCATGTTCAGGAAATGGAGGGACAGTAAAGGAAAAGACAAGGAGTACGCCGAAATCATAAGGTAAGCTTTTCCATGTGTGGTGCTCTGTTACCAGCCTCCTGCTTTGGATCCCATGAAACAGGCTGCTTCTAGAATTTGCTGAAACTGGAGTTGTTTCTTTGGAAATGGATTTTACAATCTTATTCCCAGTCCATACATCTGTTCCCCCAGGGGTTTTCAGCACACAGAAGCAGTGCAAACTTCTGGAGCCGGAGGATTGGGCTAATACATCTCTTCTGTTTTCAGACTAATATGCCATGATGCTCTGCAAAACCTACTGGCTACTAGTAAATCCCAGTCAAAGTCCCTGCTTGCCTTTGAGCCCTGCATTGCTTGGGATGTGATGGTAACTGACTGCATCCTACTAATTCCTGTGCTTAATGCACACGAGTCATAACTGTCTCTCTCCAATTTGAAGGAGTATCAGTGGGATTTGGCAAGGACTTGGAAAGCTGGGTTTGATTAGCTGGAAGCGCTGCCCTTGGAGAAGTTCATAGTTCCTTCAGGAGTGAGGGAGGTGATATCAGTCTGGCCAGGGCTGCTGCAGAGCCTGGAACAGGACCACTGTTGTGAAGCCACCCCTGCACTGGCTGTGCCAGCTGGGCGAGTGGGATTTGGAGCTGGCAGAGCAGTCTGTCTGTGCAGAGACCCTCGCTGGGAGTTCAGTCCTCCAGCTCCCTCAGCATCAGCAGAGCTGGACATGCTTGGTGCACAGGGAGTGGCAGACTGAGGAGCAGGTGGGGGGGTGAGGGGACAGGGCTGCCATCTGCTCCTCCCTGCTGGGAGGCAGCAGCCAGAGCCTGTCCTGGGGGATGGGAAACACATGGCTTCTGCCAGCTCCAGGCTGTGCCATGGGGTGCAGCCCTGTGCTCCCACAGCTCTTACCCTCCAGTGCGAGCTCAGAGCTGCCAGAAGCTTGTAGCAATTACAGTTTTTAGCACCCTGGGGTAGAGTTGTCAGTGGTAGAGTCAATAAATCATCACACAGAATCCCTGACCATCCCTTCTGTAGCAAATGGACTTGGCTCTGAGCTATGGCAGGTCTCTTTATGTGGAGTCCTGTGGAATAATGGGTTTCATATGCGGCTGCAAACACCCTGGGCGTGTTCCCAACCCCAGGGCTGCAGGAACTAAATCCATTTCCAGTGCTGTTTGTGGTGCTTCATCCAAACCCCAGTTCTCCTGGCCCTGAGCTGCTGGGAGGGCTGGGCTGGGGCTGGCTGGGAGGTGGGAGTCGAGCTGAGCTGCCACTGGCACACGGCCCTGCTCACGTTCCTTCTGTGTCCTCCTCCCCACAGGAAACAAGTTTTGGCTACCAAAGCTGAGGCAGAGAAGGATGGCGTGAAGGTCCCCACTACACTGGCAGAGTACTGCATCAAAACTAAAGTGCCTTCCAATGACAACAGTTCAGATTTGCTTTACGACGACTTGTACGATGATGACATTGACGACGAAGACGAGGAGGAGGAGGATGCCGACTGTTACGATGATGATGATTCTGGCAACGAGGAGTCGTGACCTGCTCCCTCTATGCCCCTGTACTGCCCTGCCAACTCAGGCCAGAAGGGAGCAGCGGTAACCTAGCAGCAGTCCAGCAAAAAAGTGGGGGGGAGGGGGGAGTGTCAAACAAAAAAAAAAAATCCAAACAAAAACAAAACCCAACACAAAACTTTGTCTCCTGCTGTCTCCTGTTGTATGGATCTGTTTGCTCCTTTTTTATGGACCTTTTAGAGACCCTCCACAGAATGTCTGAATTCTTGCATTCTTAACCCTTTCATCACTGTATTACAATTTCTTTTTAAAAAAGAACCACCCCTTTTCACTTCTCTACGAAAAAATCACAGCAAAACAGGTTTGCTCGCGTTTAGATTCATGAATTAAATACAGTCTTGCATTGAGGTGTTTAATGTATTTAAAGCTGGAACAAACCCTTTGGAAGCCGGGTTTTCAGGAGCTCAAGTGCTGCATTTACTGGGAAGAAAAAAAATCCCTACGAAGCAAATTGCCAAGGTTTAGCTGCTCCATTTACAATAATAGCGTGTGTACATTCGTTTAGCCTTGTGGTGGTGGCTTTTCCTTTATAAGGTGTGGGGCGGAGAGTGTAAAGCTACTGTGTGTTGAGCTTGATGGGATGTCACTGAAAGGTACAGTATTCCTTTTCAGCCTGCTAAGTTAGAAAATAGCTGGCCCCTGGAGCCCTAGAGGGCACAATCAGCTTTGTCTCTGGCAAAGACTTGTGATATGAACCCTAAAATAAACACTTAACCCTTCACGGCTGTACAACTGAGCCCTGGGTTGCTATTTATTGTTTTCTTTGTTTTTACTTCAGACTAGGATAGGGTTGAAAAAGTTCAATTTAACTGTTCTGCTGCCCCTCTCTGGAGGGAGGAGAACAGATATGCATCCTGCTGCCCAGTGGGCCTCCATTCATCCTGAACTTATTTTTGGCAGTAGAAGAGACCAGTAGCCTCCTGCCCCAGTGCTTGCTAGCAGCCTTTGCTTCCTGCAGCCCCAACCCTGTGCAGCCCAAGCTGCTTCCTGTTGCTTACGTAGGTCATGTGTGAGTGAGTGCAGCTCTGCCTGGGGTGTCCAGGCTGTCCCTGTGCTCCTGGGACAGAGGGGGCTGGTGCTGTGCTCTCCCCTGCCTGGCTGGCTGGGGCATGGGTGTGTTCAGCCCCCCAGGACAGGGGTATCCAGAGCTTTCAGGCTGGAAGGGAAGGTCAGCATCAGGGTTTTTTGACAGGCTCTTCAGCATCATACTTCAGCTGGTGCCCTGAGCTCGACCTGCTGTGTGTTTTTGGTAGCTCTTGGCAGAGTTTAGGGCCCTCTGTCGTGGGCATGGGGATCCTGCATGTTCCTGTCTCAGAACCCTCTTCCTCAGTTCCCCAGCAACCTGACCCTCTTGCAGCGTGCTCTTTGTGCTTGGCTGTGGTGCAGTGCCCTGAGTTCACCTGTTGCATGATCCCTGGGTCGGCAGCGAGCCCCGGCAGCTCCGGGAGCAGCTCAGAGGTGCTGGCCCTGCTTGGGCGAGACCCTCGGTCCCCAGAGGTACAGAGGCATCCCCCTGGCCAGGGCCTGCACCTCCCCTCCGTGTATCTCAGGGTTTTCCATGGTACGTCACCAGCTGCGGCCCTTCGGGGATGCTTTGGGAACAGGCTTTGTTCTGGATCAGCTCTATCCGTGGCTGTGCCCCGCGGAGGGACCGAGCAAGCTCCAAGTGTGCTGCCCGAGGGAGAGGAGGGGAAAGCAGGAAAGGCAAAGGGCTGCCCTATGAAGTGAGAAAGGCAGATCTGTTTTCAAAGTGTTGCTTGGCTGGGGTTTGCAGCAGCAGGGACAGTCCCTGCCCGGGGATGGGCATCCCTCAGCCCCTAGAGAGTGAAGGCAGCCGTGTGGCGATTCCTTGTCCTCCGTGCTCCCCATGGCGCTCTGCCCTCCTGCTTGCATGTTACCTGGGAACCCCTCCCGAGGTGTCCCGCTCCGTCAGCTCGGCCTTCCAGCGAGGAGTGACTCAGCCCCAGGTGCTTTTTGGAGTGGGCAGTGGGGCTCCCCTGCCTCCGGCGAGTATGGGGCACCCCCAGCTCCGCACCAGCGCTGCGAGGGCAGCACTAGGCGTGGCAAAAGGGCCCTGGTGCTCCCGGCTGCGGGATCTGTCCTGGGGACACACCGGCGCAGGCACCGACCTTCAGCTTTGAGGTGGCTGTGGGAGGGTGAGGGAGCAGAGCGTGGCAGTGCTGACTGTGCCGATAGCTGGGTTGGAAATGAGGATACTGCATCTTTCAGGATTTCCCTTGTACTTCTGACCGTCTTCACTGTATACTCTCCAGTGACTTGTATTTTCAAGCTTGGTGTTGTAAGATGCATTATTATGACTCTTGTTTTACCCTTTTATAACGACAAGAAAGCAAAACCTCATTTGAGTGCTCCAACAATAACCAGACTAATTTCTCTTCCCCACTGTCCTGTGCAGTGTCATTGCTTGTTGACTTGCTGGTTTCCTTTTTTTGAGACACAACTCAAGTATGAGGGGATTTTTTTGAAACTATTTAAGAGATGATTGCAGAAAAATGTTTACCTACTCTGTGTATTCTGGTTTTTTTCTTAACCCTTCTTCTCCTGTTTCAGCCAATATTAGCGTTTACATTTGCAACTACATGTCCCTTCAAATGCAGTTTTCAACCATTCTGAAACCAGCAGGGTACACTAGATTTCTTAGTAGTTTTCTTAGCTGAACTCCCAGATGTTTTCCTTTTTTTTTCTTCAGTATAATTTACCAGAAAGAATTAACTGATGCATTTTTGTGTTGTCTATTTCAGTAGTTATATTTTGTCTTTTCTGCACATCTGTCTACTAATAAAAATGTGAAATGAAAATATCTCTGCACTGTTACTTCCCAGGTTGCATTGCATGGGTTATTCAAAGCTTTGAATAACAAGTTCAGTGCTGCTCTGGTGTTGGTGTGTACATCCACACACAGATACTGGAAAATAAAGCTGCTGTTTGACAGCTACCTAAGACTAAAGAACAGATTGATTTAGAGAAGGACTTTGGCAAAAGGCAATGGCTTTGCTGTTATATTTAGTCCTTCAAAGTCAAGAAGGGAGAAACCAGTGAGAAGCTGGTTCGTGGATTTGTGTGAGTGGAGCAGGGACACAGGACCTGGGTCAGAGCCGCTGCCAGGGGCCCGTGGTGCTACTGGTGGCCAGTGGCCTGTCCAGGGCAGGAGCAGGGCACTCCTGAAAGGCTCAGGCATGGCAGCAGAAAATTACTTTGGCCTCCTGCAGACACCTGGCAGAGAAATCGAGGCCATGGCTGCTGGCCCTGCCTGGCCCAGGAGGGTGGCAGAGTCTTTGACAGGCCTTGCTGCTGCAGCTGAGCTAAAATTAGTGGGACGAGCGTCAGGGAATGGCACTGCTCTTGGCATCGATGGCAGCACAACTGCTGAGTCAAATGTGGCTGTGGCCTGAATGCTTCTGCTGCACAGCCGTGCTTGGAGGAATGGAGGCACTGTGGAGCTGCCTTCCCTGTGGAGTGTCCGTGCTGGGGAACAGGGCCCAGAGGGATGGGATGCTGCTGTCTGGGATCTGCCTGTATCTCCTGCAGGGCCCTCCAGCCCTGGGCTGCCCGGAACTGCCAGGAGCTGCTCCCTCCAGCAGCAGGGATGGCACCAAAGGCTGGGCAGAGGATCCAGCCCCTCCTGTGCTAGGTGAACAGTCCGTGTGCTGCCCTTCTGTGCTCACAGCCAGGCTGAGGATGGTTTCCTGGCTGGGGACACTGGAGAAGCACTGGCTTTGCAGCAGTTCTGCTGCAAACATGAGGCTCAGGCACTGCTGGGGGCAGGCACCAACTCTCACCTGTTGTCTTCTCCAACTCCAGCTGCTTCTGGACCCTGGCACAGATGGAAGGACCAGATGCCCATCAGGGTAGGTCAGCACCACAAGTCTCTAAACAAGAACTCAAGTGTGTGAAGGCAGCTCTTGGGGCCTTTTTAAGCAACAACTCCGTGGGTAAATGAGGTGCTGTTGCTGTAAGGGCACAGCTGCTTATACAGCCCTTGTGCAAACTGTCAGGCCCCAGCCTGCAGAAACATTTTTGATCTCCTTGACATTCAAGCCCCCAAGCTGGTGGCAGTGGGACAGCAGCTGCCAAGGGCTTGCAGTAGCAGCTGCTGGACTTCAACCAGTGTCAAAACCTGAGCCAGGGCAGAGAAAGGCCAGCACAGTTCTTGTGCTGCTCAGAGGCTGGGGGTGGACTGGGTGACAACTGGCTCCCAGAGGGCCTGAGAGCTGGTAACAGGGAAGGCAAAAGTGGTTCTCAGGATAGAAACAATTTTTCTTGTGGATCTTAAGGGAAAAAATAATGTCCTTGCATGGTGTGTGCTTCATATTTACTCACTTCCTCTGCTGCTCAGGAAGAGAAACAGAAGACTTCCCCCTTGGGAGCCCTCACCACAGATCCTCCTTGCACTGGAGCCCATGGAACTTGTGGGCAAAGCAAGGGAGGGCCACGCTGCACCCTCTTCACCCCTCCCAGCTGCCCTGCAGGCACTCAGAGCACCAACCCAGACGACACTCCAGGCACAGTGCTCATGGCAGGGTCAGGGTGCTGCCCCCATTCCATCCCCACTGCAGCTGCCTCAGAGCTCTCACCCCCAGGTGAACTCCCCTCTGTCAGACCCTGGGGAGGGACAGGCTGTCAAACTGCTCCTGGAGCCTTTGAAAATGCAGACAAACACCACTGATACGCTCAGATCTTTATTAGGTGGAGGAAGGGCTATAAAATGAAACTCCTAGAACATTCACTGCATGGGTGCAGGACAAGAAGAACCAGGAGTTGCCTCCACAGTCTTTGTTCTAAAAAAAGTGGAGAGGGACAGATGAAGTTTCCATCCACTAGTTCTGGCTTTCCTGGGAGGGTGGCTCAGGGCGAAAAGAGGTACAAGACACAGCTTATACTTTTATTTAAGAAAACCGCTACATAGTTTTTGCCTCTAATGATGCAAAAGAGGTTCCAGGACACACTGAGCCATCCAAAGTCTCTTGCTAGAGAAAAACAACAACAAAAACAAAACAAAAAAACCCACAAAAAAAAAGAGAAAACCCTGTCCTTTTTTTTAATTATTATTCTTATTATCAAAAAATAAAAAAATTAAGAGGTGAGGCTGCAGCTCAAGGCCACAGTGACGAAACTGCCCATGAGTTTGTCTTCCATAGTAGGTGGGAGGGAGGAGATGAGAGAAGGGGGAGGGCCCACAGAACATTATTTTTTTCTTTCTTTTAATAACAGCTATACTGGGGGCTGGGGATAGAAATCAAACCAACATGAAACATCTTGATTTGTTTTATTTTGGAGGGCAGGTCACCTTATTTGCTTGAATTTAGAACTGCATTAAATAAATGGGCTCCAGCTCCAAAAAAAGGAAGGCGCAGTTTGTCTTTTGTCTGACAGAGTTGGAAAACCCACAGAGCTTAAAAAAAAAATGAACAAGGAAGGAAGGATGCCCTGGTGCAGATGGAAAATGAATAATTAGTTTTCCTACAAAGAAAATGAAACAGGCTTCAAGATGCAGAAAACCACATTTAGGCTCTATTACATTTACAAATACATACATAAATATATTACATACAACAGCAACTCAAAGAGGAAGCAGGCGAGTCACACAGAGGATGGCTGGCTGGCCACAGTTATCCCCACACAGATGTTTGGCTGAGCAGTTACTTCTAATAATTCCAAGAATGGGCTTCGGTTTTTATTTTCCTTTTTTGTTTTCTTTTTATTTGTTTTTATTTTTCCTTCTCTCCTTTCATTCTCTCTCCACCCCCCCCAAATTCGGATTTAGTTTGTCCAGTATGGAGAAGTGCCATAGGCGGTTTTGGTTGCCTGAGACTTTTGCTGCATGGTGCTGGGTTGGTTGCGTTGACCAGATCCACCCTAGAAAAGGGAAGCAGAGGAGACATGGGCACCAGTGCTCCCAGGAACAACAGGCCCACCCAGACATCCCCAGGGACAGCCCCGACACCCACCAACACTGCGATGCCCCCCCCAAAAGGGATCTGTTCCCACCCTGCAACGTGTCCACATCCTGGAACCAGGATGAGCATCCACAGGAACACCAAGCAGGAGTCTTGGGATGGACCATCCCACTGCCTCCCACTCAAGACAGGCTCAAGCACAAGGAAAGGGAGGAGCAGGACTGGGGACAGCAAAGCAGCTCTCCCAAGGTGAATGGAGACAGTGCACCAGACAAGGATGTCACTCATTCAGAGAGCAACAGCAAGGCCTACTTCTGGGCTCCAAGGCTGAACACTGTTCTTCCAGGCAATACTTAAGAGTGAAGAAAGGAAACACGTGTGCAGGTGAAATCAAATGGGACCTGACATGCAACCTACAAGGTTTGATTTCCCCCCAGAATCACAGTCCAACTGCTCAGTCCTGCTCTCAGGTCACAGACAGGGGACAGCAGCACTGGCCTCAGCTTCACCCCTCAGCCTCTTTCTCCACCCCTCATGTCAGGATGGGCTCTTCACACAGTCACAGCCTGACAGGGACCTCAGGAGATATCGTGTCTGACCCCTATGCTCATGAAGGATAACCTAGAGCCAGCTGCCCAGCACCATGTCCCCACAGCTCCAAGGATAGAGACTCCACCACCTTCCTGGGCAACCTGTGCCAGTGCTTGGTCACCATCCCAGTAAATACATGCCCCCAGATGTTCAGAGGGAACCTCCTGTGTCCCAGTCTGTGCCCACTGCCTCCGTTCCTGTCACTGGGTACCCCTGGAAACAGCTCTGTCCCTTTTTACACCCCACCTTTGGGTATTTCTGTACACTGATGAGATCCCCCCTTAGTGCTCTCCAGGCTGAACTGTCCCAGCTCTTTCAGCTTTTCCTCACAGGAGACAGGATCCAGTCCCTTTATCAATCCTTCACTGGCCTCTCCCATAGTGGGAAGCCAAGAACTGGACATGGTGCTGCAGCTGTGGCCTCACCAGTGCTGAGCTGAGGGCAAGGATCAGTTCCCTTGACCTGCTGGCAATGCTGTGCCCAGTCCAGCTCAGGATCCCATTGTCCTTTTTTGCTGCAAGGGCACTTTGCTGGCTCATGGTCACCTTGGAGCCCACCAGGGCCTTTCCTGCTGAGCTGCTTTCCAGCTGGGTGGTCTCTAAGATACGTTGGTGCATGGGGCTGTTCCTCCCCAGGGGCAGGACTTGGCATTTCCCTCGCTGAACTTCATGAGGTTCCCTCCCCAAACTGGCCAATAACATCAAGTCCTTCCATCTGCAATCGCTGCCAAGGCCCTTTTCCACTGAGCAAAGCAGACACCAGAAAAAACCCAAGCCCCAGGGCCCAGCTGGGACAGGGGGACCAATGCCTCAGGCAGCTGCAGAGGCAGACGGGGCTGACTCACCTGCCCATCCTGCTGAAGGTGGTGATGCAGCATCTGGGAATGAGGCTGCTGATGTGCAGGGAGGATATGGAGAAATGGGGCTGGAGCATAACCTGGGGCAGCACCAGGGTTCAGGGGCCCAGTTGATCCAAGAGCAGAGGGCAGGCTGAAGGGAGGTGGAGTGCCAGCATGGAATCCCTGTTTGTCAAACGTCTGCACAGGAGGCAACATTCACAGTGTCAGAGACCAGGACGAGCAGGCCCAGCCAGGGGAGAGCCAGAGTGTAGCCCAAACACATCACACTGACCCACGAGCAAGCCAAGGCACACAGTACAAGCAAGTACTCCAGAGGATGTGTCAGCTCCTGTTCTCACTCATAATTCTGCACTAATGGTCCTGACATTTTTATTTTCACAGATACTGTTTTCCTTTTTTCCCTGACCTCTTTTCAGTCAGAGGGACATAGGATGGCAGCAGCTACATGACTAGTCCTTCTTGCACTAAGTGGGCTCATCCTGGAATACCTGACCTACACAGGGCAGCCCAACAAAAATGCAAAAACTTGCAGTAATATTTTCCTCTCGCTGGCCAAAGCTTGACCCCTAAGTCTAAGCATGCAGCTGACAGCTGGCTTGCTGCCTGTAAGTACAGATGACAGCCAGACACTGATTCTCCTGACTGAGGGTGCAGGGAGGAGCAAAGAGAAGCTGGACACAAGCCCACTGCTCAGCTAGTCAAGGCACCTTCTGCTTTGCCTGGGAAGCTGCACACTGAGCAATGACCATGGGAGAGCCTGGGAGAGGGATCCTCAGGCGTAGGGATGGGCACTACTGCCTGGTCCCTCTGGTGAAAAGGATGTGGCCTCCTGACTGTCCTGCTCCAGGAGCTACTTTGACTACAAACACTGTCACCCATCACCTGGACTCTGCTGGCATGAGGTAGCTGGGGCAGTTTGAGGCACAGGGAGCACTGAGGCTCTGCCAGCAGCTGTTGTCAGGAGCTGATACAGCAGAAACAGTGGCACAGAGGACAAGGCTTTACTCCAACAGCAAACAGAGCCAGCATAAGAGAGGTCATAGCCTGCAGACCCTGAGACTGGCCAGCCTGGGAACAGAAGGGGAGTCATTGGCCTGGCCTGGGGCCATCAGGGAGAAGAGTCCAATGTTGCTCACCTGCGTCTTGTTATAGACTGAGCCGCTGATATCAGGCACACCCGTGTTACTTGAGGTCACAGAAACACCTGGAAAACAAAAATCCCACCAGCAATGAGAACACCACCCAGCACGATCCTGTGTTCTGCTCCAGGCATCTCTGGCAGCCTCGGTGGATGCACTGCCTGGCTGCTGCTGCCTGCCAGCCCCACAGGGCTCCCCGGGATCTCAGACCCATGGCAACCCTACATGGGAACAGAGGAGAGGGCACAGCTCCTCATTCCCACTGCAAAGCAGGATGCCAGCCCACTGGGATAAATCACCCAGGTCCACAACCCAGCGGTTGCCACTTGGATTTCAATGCACTTCACTGGGCAGCAGCTGCCAGCACTGAATGGTTGTTTAAGCTCACAAAAAGCCAGACTTTCCCTAGAATCAGGGGTGTGTTTGGCTCCTCTGCAGCATTCAAGAGCTTTCCAGCAGTTCCCTGAGCAATGAGCCTCAGCATCTCCAACATGTCTGAGCCTTTGTCCTTTCAGATACTGCAGAAGAGTGAGGGCTGTGATGCTGCCCTGCCCCAACAAGAGGGGCATCACTGACTCAGACTGGCTTCCAGATGGACCAGCTGGTGCCACAACAGGCTCAGGAACACTCACCAGCAAGGTGGCTCTCAAAACAGACACTCACAGCTTTATAAAGACTGGCTCTGATCATTTCACTTGGGTCAGAATCAAATCAGTGGTTCTTTGGCTGGTGACTCAGAGGGTGTGCACTCTTTAGTAACACAGCTTACTTTAAGCCTGTAATGGTCTTCAAAACATTGCTCTTTCTAGGATTGCTTCTCCACAAAGGAGAGCATGACCATCTGGTGTTTCAAATGCACAGCAAAGCTCAGTATTTGCTTAAACCCAGGGATGAACTAGTTAGTGCTAAGCAGTTCAGTATGGTCTACCAGCATGTGCACAATACAGATTTCACACGAGCTGTGTAAATTCTTCTGCCTTTATGGTCACAGAGGAAACATTTCCAGGCGTGGCACAAGGTGAGTTACAGGGTGTACAAACAGCAGCTAGACACCCCAGAGATGCGTGAAGTGCCCTGCTTGTCCCTAACACATGGCTGTCTCAGGGGCCTACTAGGAAACTTAAAATCTAGCCATCATTTGACAGAGGACCAATCCAGCAGCAGCATCCAACAGCTCAGGTTTCATAAACATGGCACTGCTGAAGGATCACCATGTTCTTCAGCAAACTCTGGCAGAGGAAACACCTCACCATCTACCCTGTGTATAACTGTGGACAGAGCTGCACATCAGCCACACAGATCTCTATGTAAAATTCCGTCCTGAGGTTCAGAAGGAACACCTGGGCCATTAGAAAAGCATTTTGCACACAGGAGATGGAGGAACAGCTCGGATTGTGCCCCCATTTGGAGCTGGTGGTCCGCACAGCCCTGGCTGTTTGCCCTTCCAAGCCCCACTCCAGAGCAACACCCAGTCTCACGTGTTACCTTTCCCAGGTCCAGTGCCAGCAGATTTGTTTTGTGCTTGAGATGATCCACTGTAGCCTCCTTTGCTGTAATCCCCAGCTGGTGTTCCCTGCGTTAAGTCATCGTAGCCTGCGGTGTGTACAAGACAAGGTGTGAGAGCGCGCGGGGGCGCGGCGGGCGCGGGGGCGCGGCGGGGACCCCTCACCTGCGCCGTAGCTGTGCTGCCCGTAGCCACTCGCCTGCTGGAAGGGAGTCGACGCCGTGTTCAGGTTGACCCCGTGCTGTTTAGCAGACGCTGGAGGCACCTGGACAAAGGACGGGAACAAAAGGCCCTCTGAAGCGAGGAGCGCAAGCTCCCTCTGCCATCTAGTGGGGAAGGCACCTCCGCCGGGGAAACCGTCTGGAGGTGGGAGGACTGGCGTGGCCTGGGACATGGCACGCACACTTCCAGCAGTAACTTGCTCTAAATGGAACTGTGAAAGACCAGGACTCCTGCGAGAGCCACCCCCGTGATTGAAGTGGAGCTCTCCCTCAGAACAGGCTGAATTTCTCTAACATTTCTCTAACAGCCTGAATGTAAACAGCATTGTCCCACAAGCCCAGGAAGAAAAGCCACCAAATCAAACTAAACATCAATTCCTGCCTGAGGCTCTGTTTCATAAAACACTGTCCTGAGGGCCCTAAGCAGACTCATCTGCCCTTCTGCCTGGAGCAGCACCTCTTCCCAAACAACCTTCTTCCTCCTAAGAGTTCCAGCCCTGCTCTCTGACTTAATGGAGTCTCCTCCACCCTTGAGAGGATCTCCACACCACTCTCAGCTCACTGGTTCAGCTTTGGGTCTCCCCTTGACTCTCCAGAGACCAGCAAGGACCTGCAGGAATCCCGAGTCCATGAGCTGCAGCTGTTTACAGAAAACTCTGTTTACAGCAGTCCATGACTTTTAAATTTCTTGTTTTCTCCAGGAAGGGACTGCATCTATTTTTCCATGTTGCAGATTTTTGGAGTTCCCTTGCAGACTGGGGAAGCTGGCTCTATTCCACTTTCATGAGACTCCACCTAAACAGCAACTCCAGCTCTGGGCTCCTCAGAATGAGAAAGCCATGGACCTGCTCAAGCAGAACCAGAGGAGGGTATAAAGAGGATCACAGGGATCAGCATCTCTCCTATGAGGACAGGCTGAGAGGTGGGGCTATTCAGCCTGGAGAGGGGAAGGCCCTGGGGAGACCTTACTGTCACTTCTCAATACTTAACAAGGGCTTACAGGAAAGATGGAAAAAACATTTTATCAGGCCCTGTAGTGACAGGACAAAGGGCAGTGGTTTTAAACTGAAAGTTAGTAGATTTAGATGAAATATAAAAGAAATATTCATCAATATGAGGGTGGCGTGGCACTGGAACAGATGCCTGGAGAAGCTGCGGATGCCCAGTCCCTGGAAGGGTTCCAGGCCAGACTGGATGGAGCTTTGAGCAACCTGGTCTAGCGGAAGGTGTCCCTGCCCACGGCAGGGAGTTTGGAATTAGATGGTCTTTGACAATCTCTTCCAACCCAAACCATTCTACAATTCCAAGATGCAGAACCATTGGGTTGGAGAAAGCCAGAGAGGCATGAAGGGAAGCTTACAGTGGAGGCTGTCACACTTACAAACATGGTTGGCCCATACTGGAATGCACTGGGAACACCGGGCACACCAGCATAATAAGGGAGCCCGGTGTAGCTGTACCCCGGGGGCAGGGTCGGGTTGAGGAAGGGCTGTTGAGTCGTGTGGTGAGTCTGTGTCTGGTTCTGCTGTGGCTGGGCGAGCGTGGTGGCCGGAGCAGGAGAGGCAGAATCCCCACGGCCAAATTTTGTTACATCACCTGCGAAAGAATGAACTGATCAGGAAAGCTATCAACGCTGCTCCAAAGGTGGAGAGTTCCATGGATTAAAATCCTCTAAATACAAGTGGACAACCACAGAAGAGAGCACATCCTACTCCTGCATTTGTTCATGGGAAGCCCTTTCCCAGCCTCTCTTCCTGACAGCCACAGGGATTTTGCCTGTTCATGACACAGAAATCCGTGCTGTGAATAATCCATTGATAAAAGTCAAGATACCAACACTCACCTATCTCACACGGTCTGAGCAGATTCATTACTATCAGATCATTGCAAAAAAAAACATGCTAAAGGCAGAAGTATGATAAATAGCCAAAAGCCAATGGTTGTTGGGTTAAAGTGTGACTCTTCAGAAGGTTAAACATTAGCTAAGCGCCATGTGCTGAAAGCAAGTTAGGATTTACAGGCAGTGATGGGCATATTTTTGCCAATGTCTGTTTATTTGTCAAGCATGACTAGTTAAGCTGTCCAGTTCCTCACACCACCAAAGTTCTGAAGACAGTAGCTGAAGGCCAGGAAAGCAAGGCTTGCACCGTGGGCCACCTTATTGGAGAAGCAGGAAGGGAAATTCAGTTATTAACCCAAAAGCAGCCTCCCAGGAGAATGGATTATGAAGCAGAAAATTTCCAAACACCTGCTTTTTCCAGCAGCCTACAGAGCAGCAGAGTCACATATTTTTTTTAAGGAGGTGATATACATCAATCACATATACCTCACTGCCAACCAGTATTGTTTTTTGCTGGGTACAGCACTTAATACCATCATTATAGGAACTACAGTGCCTATGGCTACAGTTTTAAGCTGTAATCAGGTGGCAGTGGATGGTTAAAACCACTGCTGAAAATCCTGAATGGCATTGATACCATCTTTGCACAATGATGACTTAAGAGAAAGAGCAGAAATGAGGAAGAGTTTTTTCATCCACATGCTTACAGAAGGGAAGAACAGTTCCACTTCCAGCTACAGCAGGATGACCTGCACTAGAAACCAGCACATCTCACCTAGCACCTTCATCTTTAAACAGCACTCACCTGAGTATGGGTTATTAGCAAGGCTCCCATCTCTGCCTGTCAAGGTTGCAGGAGCAGGGAATGTAATTCCATAGTAATCCTTGGAAAAAAAACAACATCATTTATTAATAGTTGAAACTGTAACAGAGATGAACAGCTCTCACAAACCCCACAGGATATGCAGAGCAATATCTTAGAAGCAAGACCTAAAAGAGATTTGGCAGAATTTGACCTTACACCTTGCAACAGAGATGAAAATTTACCTAGAACCTCAAGATAAAAATCAACCTACTTTATAGGCGTTTTTCATATTATATATAAATATTTCACTTCTTCATACTAAGCTAAAGGCAATGACTAAATTACTTCCCTCACTGCTCTCAGCTCTGAGCTGTCATCTTCCAGTGAGACTGTGCCTGGAACAGAACCAGGGCCAAAGGCACAACATGGATGAAGTCTAAAGGTTTTGCCCTTGTACCATGCCCTGCTCTCTAAAGCAGAAATGTCAGCCAGTAAAAAAGCAAAAACAAAGAAAAATAGTTACTATTGGATGACTGGAAAATTTATTTAAACTACAGGAGACCACAGCGCAGCAGTCTGCAGAGGGAGGTATGCATGACAATGCACTGAGATGCATGAAGAAAATGGGTTTGGAACCATTCATAAGTACAATTTAGAGAATTTTAAAATAATGTTTGTTTAACCTTTCCTCCTTTTAAAATCTTTATTTCATAACATGCACGTTAATACAGGAGCACACGTATATAATTCAGTAATAAAAATACACTGAGGGTGAGTGCTCCCAATTTTCTTAGTGATGGAGTGCCTGATAAAAAAAGGTGGAGATCTCTGCCTTGGATCATTCTTTTAGGTCCTCTACAGGAAGGTAAATGGTCCTCACCCTAGAAAGCTTACACTCTGAAATTACAAGACGTGCCAGCAAAACCAAAGCAGCATTTTGACTGGAGTTTGGGAGAACTGGTGAACACCACCTGTGGGCCTGGTACTCTACTGTTCTTCCTCCTAATTTTCATGTTTTATTCCTCACCACTTCCAGTCCATCAAGAGCTGATGCTTTAACCAGTAACACATCCATTTCCACAAATTCTCAAACACTGGATAAATATCCTCCTTTGCCACACCCCTCTCTGCAAACTCCATAGCACCTCAAATGCTTTCTGAATTGACACCACCTTGCTACATTTCTGGGTATCACTCTCCTATCTTCTATACCCAATCCTCCACCACTGAACGTCAAATATTCTGGCAAAGTCTTAGTATCAGTGCCTTCTGTAACTTGAAATGGTGCCATTATTTCATCATCCTTTCCTTCCCAAGGAATTCCCCTTTATCAACTCCAGCATGAATCACTGGACAGAACACAATCAAATTAACATTAAAAATCTCAGCAGATTATTCAAAAGCAGCAGTCTCATCACCTTCTGATGAAAATGCCATAAAAAGAAGATTGAGATGAGAAATGTGAACATGGTTCAGTGGGTATGAACTGGAACTGACACACGAGCATTTTTGCCTATATAAACTGGACAAAAAATGCTCAAATCCACATGAGAACAGAGTGCAAGGACTGCAATTACTCCTGCTGCACACTGGGCAGGGGAAAACCACATCAGTGCTAGGTATCCCTGTCCCACACACCTGTGCATATACACATTCAAACCAAAGAGTCACTAGAAAATAGGAACACAAGGCAGTTATCTTTGCAGTTCATGCCTGCCCGAAAGAAAATACTAGAGACACTCTGCTCTCCACACCACAGATACTTCTGACCTACAGAAGCCACACAGGAGAAGCTGCCTCAAGTTAAAATCGAAGTATCGGGAATAGGCTCAAAAAAGTGAACAGAAGAGGGTGGAAAAAGGGTGAGTGATGAGACAGAACAGAGCCACTCCACCAATAAGCTTGCTGGGTACCACACCAGCTGAGGCATCTGTAAGATCTCTGCAACAGAACAGCAGAGAAGACAGCACACCCCACTGCAACAGTCAGCAAAAGAACCCAAACAACAAAAAAACCCACAGTGAGAACTTACAGAATCAACATGCGCATTATGTAATTGTGGTAAATTTAGAAAAGAAACTGTCATTCTCTGTATCAGCAGCCACCAGGATTTCCTGCTGCTGGAAGCTGCCCAGAAAGCAGTGGGCAACTGGGAATCATTTGGAATGTTGTTCACTTTCACTTTTTAGATGTAAGTGGACTGGCACACAAAATACAAACACTCCTGCCTGCTGCTGCCCCCAACAATTAGCATTACCTCATTTTTACAACAAATTCAAAACACAGTAAAAAAAATGCCTAAAATCTACAAAACACCACCACTGCATGAATAGCTAAAGAAAAACCATTTGTAACATCTATACATTTATTTACACCTATCAACATACCTAGGATAAATAATTCGGGATGCAGGGGGTATGAGAGGTAGCCCCAAGAATATTCTGCAAGATATTTGCAGAGAGAGGAAAAGCTCCTCCACCAGCAAAGCTGCAGATGCCACAGGAAAAAAAGGAAAAATATTAAAATACATATTTTTATATAGATATAAAAAACTTAAAATATTGAGAGATTAACAATATTTGTCAGTAAGAAATACAAGAAAACATTTATTAACATGAAAAATAAGCATCATCTAAAAATAATACAAGTGCATGAAATAAGAAAAAATAGCTGTTGATTGGCAGAGAAATTTTAAAATAAAACCCAAAAGTAACACACAAAACGGATGAAAAGGAAACCCTGAAACACATGCCCAGCAGAGCCACCCAGATAACTTTTTCTGCCACACTTTCATCTCTCATTGCACTGTAACAGGACAGAAACCAAGTTCCTCCAGGACAGGAGCTCTGGGAAAGAACCAGTTCCTCTTCCCACGGCAGAGCCACCTCCTGGTCACACTGAACAAGCACAAGAGAAGTCCTCAGAAGAAAGCAAACGGAAAGCAAAAAAATGAAAATGAGTTCAGGGAAATTCTACCTAGACGATGGTGATGATGAAAGGAAAGCCAGGGCACCACATAAAATCTGTGCACCGGCAGCATCCCAAGCACAGCAACCAGCACCACCAAACAAGACCAGACTGCTGGGCAGCATCACAGCACCACCATGGCTGTATCCAGATCCCGACAGCCCTGCCTGTGGAACGGCACCCTGGGGCTCCTGCTCGTGGTCACAGCTCTTGCCACCAGCCTTCCCTGCCAGCACCTCTGGATCCTCAACAACACCTTCCCCTGGGATGCGCTCCGGCTCCTCCGACACATGGCTCCAAACTCCACAGAGACCTGCGACCTCCAAAATGAGCCACTCATCCCCGACACTCTCCTCCAGATCCCCTTCAACCCGCAACAAGCCACACGCATCACCCTAAGCATCCTCAACCACCTCTTCTACACTCTCTCCAACAACCACAGCTCCCAACACTGGCAACAACGCCCACGACACCGCCTCCTCAACAAACTACAGCATTACATCGACCACCTCGAGAAATGCAGCCCCAAAACCTCCAGGCTCTTCAAAGGACCCGGCAACCCGCTCCTCACCATCGACAGGTACTTCAGGGACATCCACCACTTCCTCCCTGCCCACAACCACAGTGCCTGTGCCTGGGAACACGTCCGCCTCCAAGCTCACCTCTTCTTCCAACGCGTGGACAAACTAACACGAAGAATGAGGCATCAAGCTGCTCTGGACCTCACTAATCCCATGGACAGCCACGGCCCAACCCCAGCCAGCACTGGTGGCCGCAGATGGAGTGGCACCAGCAGGAACACGGGCTGGGACCCCTCAACGCCGCTCGTGCCACTTCCAGCCGCAGCGCTGAGCTGATGGGGACAGGGGGTGTGACCCTGGTGACACCGGGACCAGGCTATGGCACAGCCTGCACACCCAAACCAGGGCCACTGGAAGGGAACGAGAAGGGAGTTTCTGTGCTGCACACAAATGGACAGCTGGGAGGCACTGGGGATAGGGGTGCTACTTACTGCTCATGCAATTATCAAGTCCATCCAGACTGCAACCTCAACTGAGGGAACAGGGACGGGACCACGGACACTGTGGGGGATACTATGGGGCTCTCATGCCAGGTACTATTTATCACAGAACTCTGTTTACTTGTTTATTTATTTAATTGATTTAATTATTTATTTGACCAATCATTAACTTATTATTTATGCACCTGTAAGAAATAAAGACTTTTTGTAAAAGCTGCTGTCATGTTTATATCTGACAGGCAAAGACATGGTCTTTCAGGTGGGCAAGGATGGGTCTCCATCCTGCAGCCGTCCCACCAAGGCCAATGCCTCCGGCCCAGGATAAAGGCTATGGACAGCAGGCCACTCTGAGGGACCCACTGTGGGTCTAAAAGCCCACAGGCATCTCCTACCAACGCCAGACCCTTGGAGCACCCATTTGCCCAGATGATAGCATGCCTGCCCTGCATGCCTCCTCCTCTCCCACCACCATGCTCTCCCTCCTTTCCAGACTCTAGCACAATGCCAAAACACAAAAGCCACCTCCAAACCACCATCCCACCCCAAATAACCATTCAGCAATGCCACAGCACTGCCTTAGAACAAGCAGGGTGGTACAGATGAGGTGCACCCCAAAGAGTCAGGGAGGTGACCCACAAAGCTCTGCAGAGATTTAAACAAGGAACATCAACCCGATGCTACCAACTCCACCCAAGGAGCACCAAAAAGACACAAATTCCACAGGAGATGCCCAGGACTGCTCACAGCACTCCTACAGCCACCACAACTGGTCCAGGATGCTCTCACCTGTGCTGACACAGCAGTGGCCGTGGGGACCTGCCCCACTACAAAGTGCACATTGTCCTTGTCCTCCTTCACTTCACTGCATCCTCAGCAAACAATAAGACACACATCACCAAACACCACTTCCCAACACAGTCCTACCCAACCAGCACAGTATTCCCCATGAAGGAAACTGCCCACACACCACCAGCACCTGCTGCTTCTTCACCCTCCAATCCATCACTCCAAAAATATCTGTCCCAGGTACCTTCACCTCCCCAGGGGAGCCCAAGCAAGGTCAGCAGCTCTGGCCTCCTCCTGCATGGAACAAAGAGCTTCCTCTCTGTGCTCAAACCACCTCCACCACCACATCACTACAAGGGCACTGCTCCATGCAAACATGTATCAGCACTTTCCATTTAGCTGGAGAGTGACCAAGAGGGACTTTCCCACTACAGTGGGAAAAGACCTACAAGAACATCAAATCCAACCTTTGACCAAATACCAACAGACTCACTGAACTACGCCATGAAGTGCTACATCTACTTATTTTTAGAACATATTCCAGGGATCATGCCTCCAACACTTGCCTGGGGAGCCTGTTCCAATGCCTGACCACTCCTTCAGTGAACCTGTTCCTAATATCCAACCACAATCTGCCCTGGCACACTTGAGGCCATTTTCATTTCCTATCACCGACTGCCTGGGAGAAAAGCCTTATTCCCACCTGGCTACAACCTCCTTTCAGGTAACTGTAGACAAGGTCTCACCCATAAGCCATCTTTTTAATAAACTAAACACCTCCAACTCTCTCAGCTTCTCCTCATACAACTCACCCTACAGAACTTTCCCCAGCTCTGCTTTCATTCTCTGGACACTCTTCAGCACCTCAGTGTCTTTCCTGTCATGAGAGGCCAAAACTGAGCACATGATTTGAGGTGTAGGTTCAGCAGTGCCCAGCACAGGGGTCAGCCACTGTTCTGGTCCTGTTGGCCAAACTATTGCTCACACAGACTAGGATGCCGCTGGCCTTCCTGTCCACCTGGGCACATGGCCTTGTTGAACCTCACACAATTGGTCTCAACCCACTGATCCAGCCTGTCCAAAACCCTCTGCAGAACAGTCCTACTCTCCAGCAGATCAACACGCTCATCCAACTTGCTGTTGTCCTCAAGCTGACCAAGGGTGCTCTTCATCCCCTTGTCCAGATTACCAGTGAAGGCATTAAACAGGGATGGCCCAAGTACTTATCCCTAGGGAATATCACTGGTGACCAGCTCCAGATGGATGTAATTCCATTCACCAGCACTCCCTCAGCATGCCCATCAGCCAGCTTTTAACCCAGGAAACAGAGCACTCATCCAAGCCACGCGCAGACAGTTTCTCCAGGAGAATTCTAGGGGAAATGGTGTCAAAGGCTTTACAATCAAAGACCAGAAAGTAACATCCAGAGCCTTTCCCTCGTCCACTAAGGTAACTATGTCACAGAAGGAGACGAGGTTGGTCAAGCGGGACCTGCCTTTCCTTGACCCCTGCTGGTCGGGCCTGTTCTCCTGGTTCTCCTGTACATGCTGCAAGATGCTTCAAACTGCTAAAGGATTGCAAAGAGACTGCAGAAGCTCCATCCATAAATATTCAGTCCTCATGTGCTTAGACCAAGAGCCACCTCTTCAAAAGCCATCTGGCCTTAGAGAGCCTCCTGAGAAATAAACCATTTTACCCTCCCAAAACGTAAAAGGAAACCATGTATTCATCTGAATACAAAGATAACAAGTATGCTTCTCTGAGAGTAAAAGAACCCAAAAAACAACTAAGGGAGAATTACAAAAATACCTGGGCAGTGTTGAGGGCAGAGTGGAAGCTTTGGACTACAGTTAACAGGGAAGCACTCCCACTGAGTGACAATCTCTTGCTTTCTAAACTCCTTCTCAGAGAACACTGTGGCTGCAGGTTCATCCAATCCTAGACCCAGACTTGGTCAAGCGTTAATGTTGGAAGAGTCAGACAGGTGTAACTGAGCCTTTATACAACTTTGTATTGAAGGATTAGGGGCATATTCATACAGGAAATACATTAATAATGGAAAAATAAATCACTACAATTCATGATGGTAATGACTGAACTAAAAAACCTTAATCAGAATAATCTATTACACATTACAGGAGATATAACTATTTGTAGAGTGCACTGTTTATTATATCAATCCCTTCAAAGACACCTTAAAAATAAGTGGAGAATGATGTAATTCATCCAATAACCATGGGCAAATCCCTTTCCTCATCCTCAAGGAATAACTTACAGGGAGGCATCTCCACTCAAGAGAGAAATCTAGCACACAAATACAGAGGTGTGCTGGAAATCCCTGAAGTCAAAAAGTGGAACTGGGATTTTAGACTATAAGGCATTTATTGCTAGGACAATTCTGAAAGCTCAGCAGCTTTAGCTAATTGATGAGTACCACCACTTCCCAGTTTCTACCTCAGCAATAATGTTTGCAAGTCTGCACAAGGGCAAATCTCAGTCAGGGAAATCTATATAAAAATCTTCAAAATGCTTAACTTGTGAACTGTTTGATAAGGCTGAATTCAGCTATCCTCAAAACAAAACACTACCTGACTTTCCTATATTCCACCACCAATAACTCTGTCAAGAAGGATAAAGTCTAAACTGCTTTAGGACAAGCTAAGCAGACAGTCCTGAGACAGGCAAGAAGGGAAATTCAACGAAACACAGAGTAATAAGGGCTGTCGCCAGAGTCAGTGGAGAAATCACAAAAACCCCACATAATGCCAACAAAACCATATGTCATTAACTAGAGGGTTTTATACATCCACAAATGCCCCCACATGTAAAGCACACAACCCTCACTGCCATCCCCAACCACAGACACCCAACAACCCACTGCCCTGTCACTACCACAGCCACAAGCCCAAACAGGAAACCATGGACAGAAACTGACTGCTACCAGAAAGACAGTTCCCCTTTGGAAAAGTGTAGGTTCTAGTTCCCTTTCTCCATTCATCAGGGACGCCACCTAACTGCAATAATATGGCAAATATGATGGAGAGTGGCTTATCTACTTCCCTGACATCTTCATCTCCCGCCAATAAATCTCATTCTCTCCCATTGACCTCTGCACACTCAGCTGCCTCACACCTTCTTCAGCTTCATCCACTCCAACATCACCTTGAAGTCTTCATTCTCACACTTCCTCCATTTGCCTTTCTCCATATGGGATGTGTGGCTGGAACACCTACCCTTCAACACTGACAAACAGAAGTCACTGACAACCTCCAACTTCTCTTTTCCACCATACCCACGGCTCCTCTTGCCTTCCAAACAACAACCACATTATTTCTCATACTTCTCTCCTTCAAACCTATCTACCCAAGTCTTTCCTATTATCCCTCATATCCAGGGCTGTTCACCATGCTAACTGGGCCTTGATCTCTCTCTATCCCTTCTAACCACCTTCCACTACAATTGCCACATATTCCTCCCACCTCACCTGTCCTGCTTTCCACAGCCTAAAAACTGACCTTTTCTCCTCTGACTTGGCTCAGCACATCACCACTCATCCATGTACACCTCCTCACCATTTCCTACATTTTGGTATTCTCCTATCAAGCACACCCACTCACTTTTTCCTCTGTCCTCCTCACTCTCCTCACCATCTTCGCATGAACCATCCCCTCCTCACTGCACACAAGGCTGCCTTGCACCAACACATTCCCCAACACCTCTTCCCTCGCCATCACAACATCGACCATCAAACCGCTCCTTGGGGACTCACCAACCACCTGGCAAAAGAACTCCTTCACACATTCCAGGAACCTCCGACATTGCCTCTTCCCTGGCCTCTTCTCTCTCCAACACAAAAAGGGGGCAGTGAAACCTCTCAGGGCATTCGCACCCTCACACCATTCTCCTATGCCCACACAGGGCTTCACACACTCCATCCTCATCCATGACGGGTCTGCAACACATCCCCACTAACACAGGCCCATCTCCCTGCCTTTGCTTTAGCACTCACTGACATCCTCTGACATGGATACACAGGCTCTCTCATACACAGTTCCACGCACTCCACACTGACATGAACTCCAACACCTGCTCATCACCATGCCCTCTATTCACAAAAAACTCTGAAACCCTCCATACCAATGCTACTCACATAGAAGCCAGACCACCACCGTTCCATGATCGCCATGGTGTCACACCTAAAGCAGGCATGCACACATCTCCACTTCCGTTGCTTTGTTCCCTGTACCTCAACAGTTTCTGTAAAGGCAGAAGAGCCAGTAGGAAACTCAGCTCTGCTCCGCCATCAACAGCAACACCTCCCTCACACTTTACCTCAAGGCACGTGTTCCTCTTCCCCCCACCATCTCCTTAGCCCTGTGGGACACATTCTCCAGTAGCTCTACAGCTCTTCTCTATTACGACCATGGAACCGCACACAGTGCCCCAGGGCAGCCCTCTCCCAAACACACACTGCTGCAGGACACAGCTTGGCACACCCCTTTGCTGTACGGGGAACAACCCCCTTTCACTCGTCACCCATCTCATGCACAGGGGCACACACAACACAACCACACCCTCATTCAAGGGACAC